>OZ010604.1:54482220-54492220 GCA_963932145.1 Acanthosepion lycidas
TAAAGAAAGCCTTCCAATCCATGAACATTTATCATGTGACAACAATACTTTCAAGAATACTACAACTAAATAATGTAAAACAAGTGTGGACAGAGAAATCAACATGGTGACTGGTGGTTTCACACCTTAAGGGATGACTGAACTAACCACTTAAGTTCTGAAAGTGCTAGTCACCATGTAGCATTGATTTCTATGTCCACGCTGTTTATATCTATATATGCTACTCTTCCTCCATAAAAATAGCAATACTATATAGACGCAATCGGTGGCCTGACGATTGCATCTAGCATGAAACAGACTGTCGCCTCTAAGTGTTGACTTCTATGTTCACTTTTATATAACCATTTAAATTAAATGTTACAGACAGCGGAATTATACTCCATTTGTTTTCATTTTATCTGGAGATTATATATATATATATATATATATATATATATATATATATATATATTATATATAAAATAAAGGGAGAGGTGTTTTTACTAATTTATTAATCCAACAGATTTTATTAATTACACTTTATTAGTCGATACTCGGTTTTGAGATCATATTTTTTCTATTCAGACCAGTAGACAAAAATGAATACATATAATGTTTAATAAATAAATGAAGCGTCTATTCAAATATAAGTATTCACAAAAAAAAAAAAAACATCTCAGTAATAATAATAATAATAATAATAATATATATATGAAAAATTATAGTTTTAAGGTGTGCTATATTTATGGGATACAGTGCTCAATATCAGAGATAGAGCATGTGTAAATATAAAAGTGAACATAGAAGTTAACACTTAGAGGCAACAGTCTGTTTCATGCTAGACATAATTGTCAGGCCTGAGAATTGCATCTAGCATGAAACAGCCTGTCGCCTGTGTGTGTTGACTTCAATGTTCACTTTTATATATATATATATATATATATATATATAAATGATAAATTGAGAAGACACCTTAAAAATCCATATCGGTTACAATTCATGAATATTGTTATATTCATCTCTACAGACCGAAAGTTTTTAAAATATTAATAATAAAAAAAGAGGAAGAAAGAAAAGAATATTGTTTTTTAAAAATTAAGTGAGCTATGATTAGATTAATGTCCTCCTTGGAATTATCCCTACCAATTACAAATTGGTATTATATATATATATATATATATATATATATATATATACACACACACACACGTATGTATGTATGTATGTATGTATGTATGTTTCTTATTTACACATTATTTCTAGTGGACGCTCATATTTGGGCAGACACTCCATTTATTTATTAAACAGTCTATTATCGTCTCCCAGCCTGAATATTTGAGAAATCTTACTCGAGTGTCTTCTTAAATAAGAGCATCCATTAGAAATAACATTTAAGTAATAAAAATCTGTCTGATTAATAAATAAAAAAATCTATCCCCTTTCTTTAAATATGTAATAATATTTTTAATTGAATAAAATGTTGAATACAGAATTGTAAATGAAGATTTTGCACATCAAATCCCACTATAGAAAATGTTTACTTGCAAGAACAAGTTCAATAATTGTGCATAAGATTATTTTTTGTCATCTTTTAATCTCTTTTAATCATCCTTCATGGAAAATTATTCACCCAATAAAAGAAGTGGAGATTATTTTTGATTTTCAGCCTTGTGCAAAAAAATAGGATTTATTCTACTACATGGCAATGGTAACTGTGGCTGCTTGAATTTGCTTAAGCAAAGTCCAGGCTAATTTCCGGCTCTAAAAAAAAAATGTAATTTATAGAGAAATCCAAATCAAAAAGTGGCATCAATAAAATTACTGACATCAAAGAGCATGGCTTTCTACAAGACATGCACTGTTTCCCACATCTGAGGGTGAATGCAATTACAAAATGACAGACAGTATGAGAGACGCAAGGGGAGAGAAAGGAGAGAGACGCAAGGGGAGAGAAAGGTGAGAGACGCAAGGGGAGAGAAAGGTGAGAGACGCAAGGGGAGAGAAAGGAGAGAGATGCAAGGGGAGAGAAAGGAGAGAGATGCAAGGGGAGAGAAGAAGAAAGATGTGAGACAAAGAAAGACGCGAGAGAGAGAGAAAGACGCAAGAGAGAGAGAGAGAAAGACGCGAAAGAGAGAGAGAGAAAGACGCGAAAGAGAGAGAGAGAAAGACGCGAAAGAGAGAGAGAGAAAGACGCGAAAGAGAGAGAGAGAAAGACGTGAAAGAGAGAGAGTGAGAGAGACGCGAAAGAGAGAGAGTGAGAGAGACGCGAAAGAGAGAGAGTGAGAAAGACGCGAAAGAGAAAGACGCGAAAGAGAGAGAGAAAGACGCAAGGAGAGAGGGCAAGATGGTAGTAAAGTGGGGAGACAAAAGTGTCAAGAGAAACAGGAGGAAAGAGAGAGCGAGAGGGACAGGAGGAAAGCGAGAGGGACAGGAGGAAAGCGAGAGGGACAGGAGGAAAGCGAGAGGGACAGGAGGAAAGAGAGAGCGAGAGGGACAGGAGGAAAGTGATAAAAGGGAGGGAAAAAACTGAGAGAGACAAAAAGAAGAAGTAATAAAAAAAGACAAAAAGAGAGAGAGAGTCAGAGAAAAAGAAAAAAGAAAAATGATACACAGAAACTTGGTAAAGTATTTAAACTCTCCATTAAGTGGGAAAGTTCATGAAACAGATCAGAAAGAAAAATTACTTTACAAAACCAGAACAAATTTACAGAATCAGAATAAAGTGTCATTATTATCAAGAGAAGAGAAAACCTTCCCACCACCACTGTCAATAACAACTGATGGTATAATTTTTGGTCCAAAGAAACTATAAAAGAATAAACATGGTTATGTTTTGACACTTTATTCCTGACAGACCCTGTCACAAGTAAATCAGATAAGTAAACAGCTGCTAAATCAAAGATTTGATCAGTGCTATAGAAGAACGTACTGCCAGAGGGACAACTTTCAAAAAAGCCTATTTTGCATTTGCTTGTAATCAGCAGTTAAGCTAGAATGCTCATTTGATAACACAATGACTTGTGAACTATATTATAAGTAAATTATCGATAATCTGTAATAACATATTTGAACATTTAAAACTGGTGCAATCTTCTGCTATGAAGAATGTAAATGCACTTCATAAAAGATGTCAAGAAACTTTATAAATGTATTCAAGATTGAACTTTACAAAAATTAGAAATTCCTGACAATGCTTTACTAACAATACATACAATGAATATAGTATAATGATATTGTCTCAGAATGTTAATTCTGAGAGCTGAGTTCTAATCCCAGTTGAGTTCATTATATTCACTTACACACAAATACCCTTGGAAAAGGTATGAATCCCTCTCTTCTCCTCTCAGCTATGGGTTGAATAGCAGGACAGACTGGGTTCTTTAGCCTTGGTTAAAGCAGGTATCACATGTGGCACTTAGGTTTGGTTTGGTTTGTTTTACGGCATATCGACCTCAATGGGTTAATTAATGCCGACAAGATATTTATTGCCGATAATTTTTTTCCCTTCAAAAATGTATTGCTGGTAATATTTTTTTTTTCTTCAAAAAACATGTATAGCTGGTTTGGTTTGGTTTACCGTATATCAACCGCAAGGGGTTATTTAATGCCAAGATTTTTATTGCTGGTAATTTTTTTTTTTCCAAAATGTATTTCTGGTAATAAACTTTTTTCTTTTTTACAAAGTATTTTTACACTTTCATAGTCTTTTGACCCCAGTTTGGTGGGGTTAACTATTTGCCCATAGCTGGGACCCTAATAGGTGCTACCACCCCAAGTCAGGGTGGCCTTGGGAACACCAGCAATTATGAGGTGGTTCCACATTCCTCAAACCTCCCGATCAGAGGCCTTGCGGTTGGACATAGTTTATCGTCTTACCGAGGACACGAATGTAGTTTATTGTCATACCCTGAACACACGTGGTACTTAACTGATTGATATATATAATACATTTTACAGGATATCAAAAATCTTTATGTGTTCACAACTGAATGAACTTCAGAAAACTATAATATATATATATATATATATATATATATATAGTTTATGCAAAACTAGGTAATCCGTATGGGTAGACCCAAGGGCAGTGGTGAAATAATTTACTATATGGAACCTTAAAGTGGTCTGTTTTTATTCAAAAAAAAAAAAAAAAAAAAAAAAATATATATATATATATATATATATATATATATATATATATATAATAAATGTGAATGTCAGTGTGTCACTGTATCACTCTTTTTGAACTTTACTCTTAGACGCCGGATCCAAACCTGGAATCTTGAAATTTGGGATTCCCAAGTTTCATTACTGCAATTGTTTTCAGCGATTTTGTAAAAACTTGTATAACAACAATTTTTATAACTGGGAAATAAATTTACAAATAATCAAAATTAATTGCAAAATCCAGCAAAAGTAACTAAGGAAATAAATAATCGTTTGTACAGAATCTAAGGACCTACATACATCAAAATGTCTTTAAATTAAGTGGCAACAGAAGAATTACCATTGAATTTCTAAAAGGTAAGCTTAAATATTAATGCATTGCTTAACTGCAGCAATCAATTTTGAGATTTTCTGTAGTCTGTTACTGCCTATTGCATCTACTTCTCCATACCTATTGTGATGAAAACCCAATCAAGGGCCCACCACCGAAGCTAGTCTAAATGTTGCTTAATTGGGTGGCTTTTAAGTTTATATATATATATAGATATATATATATATATATATATATATATATTTATTAAAGACATTTTTTATGTTTAACGTTCTTTTTATAGATACAAGTATTTAAGTAAATACTCTGTTTATAATAAACAGTATTAAATAACATTTACCGGCCTGAATGTCCGAGAAATTTTCATAGAAAATATTCGTCCTTTGACAGGATTCGAACCTGCATCCTATACAGAACCGTCATTTAGCCGGGCGTGTCTAACCGATTCGGCCACAAAGGAGCGTTCGGTTGGCAAGGTCGAATTTACTGCTTATAAACTTCAATCTTCCATTAATATTTTAAAAAATGTCTTTAATAAATAAATTGTCGGACTTTGTCCATTTCTTAATATATATATATATATATATATATATATATAATGCAATATGTATGGATGAAATTATAAAACAATATTTTCAGTGATTACATGTGTTTGAATATAAAGTTATCTTTTTTTTAATCATTTCTTCCGAAGCAAGGCAACAGAGCCACTAAGATGCTGGGGGTTACTAAGTATGAAAGAATATAATAAAAAGAACATTATTAATGAGTGAGAACAATTTTTATTCTTTTAAATAAAAATTAAGAGAATAATGTTCGACATTGCAATTAAATTTTTGAAGATTAAACTTCTCGGGAAACCATGAAGTCAGAAGAGAGTTCCACAATCAAGAAGAGTGAGAAAAGATAGTTTGTTTGTTTGGGTTTTATGGCATATCAATCACTGTGGGTTATTTAATGCCAAATCCAGTTTATATGAATTTTAAATGCCTATTTTGTATGGAATAAAAAACGTATAGCTGGCAACATTATACCTTTACAAAAAAACGTATAGCTGGCAACATTATTCCTTTACAAAAAAACGTATAGCTGGCAACATTATTCCTTTACGAAAAAACGTATAGTTGGCAACATTATTGTTTCAAAAACTTAGAGCTGGCAGCATTATTGTTTCAAAAACTTAGAGCTGGCAGCATTATTGTTTCAAAAACTTAGAGCTGGCAGCATTATTGTTTCAAAAACTTAGAGCTGGCAACATTATTGTTCTGAAAACATTATCTGAGACCTTGCTGTTGGATGCAGTTTATCGCTGTACGCAGGACGCGGATGTAGTTTACCGTCATACCCAGGACGTGTGAGAAAAGAAACTGTTAGCATAGAGCAGTGATTCTCACCTCCTGTGCCACAGCACATGAGATCCTCTTAAGCATGCCATGAAATATTGTCAACATTTAAGAAATCACAAAAAAACACCAGGCACAGGTTTCACACTAAATAAAATGCACAAATACTTGAATAGAAACATTGAAATAAACTAAGTCCATATTTGTGGGTGTATTTTTTAAAAATCTATGGTTTTATTCCATAACATTTAAAATGTATACCCTTTAAAAATTTTGCTAAGTGTGCTGTGATATTTTCATTTGCTCTGAGGTGTGCTGCTCCTTAAAAAGGTTAAGAAACACTGGCTTAGAGATTACAAATTTCTCAATGTCATTATTCTCAACTTAGTATCTATGCTAATGACACAACTATTCACTCCTGTCTTAATGCTATGTCTGATCAGTTCAATAAGGTCAAATTAACAGCTGATCTCAAAAATGACCTATAATCTGTTGTTAATTAGGGCAAGAAATTTCTTGTTAATTTTAATGCCTCCAAAATGAAACTATTCTCTTTTATCATAGAGAACCTTTTTTTACCTTCCTTCAGCATGGCTGATGCTAAACTCCTTTATGTAACAATAGAAAACAAAGACTCATTGTACATTCTCAGGCTAACATTTTCTGCTGACATGAAATGGAAAGATTATATCAAATCAATTGCTAAATCTACTGCAAGGAAATTTGGCTTACTATGTTATACTAGGCAATTTTTCTCACCAGAATCTATCTTTTATATTTATAAATCTGCTATTCATCCATGCACTGAATATTGCAGCCATATCTGGTCTGGTGTTTCTGCTATGCATTCTTGATAAAATCCAAAAAAGAATCTGCAATATTTGCTCTTTAGTATATTGATTTTATAAATTTAACTGCAGTACTAGATTAGCAGTTAGGTCTCATCAATTCACAGTTGAAATAGCTAGATGTAACCATTAAGTTCTATTCTAATATTTTCTTCTCTTGCACTTGTTGCCTGTGAAACACTCTTCCAGCTTCTTGCTTCCCTGTCAACTACAACCTTCATCAAACTCTTTCCTACTCTCTTTTGTCTCTTCTTTCCTATCAGCTCTCTCCCTACCACTTTCTTTTCTTTCTCCCCCACTTTCCTATCACCTCTCTCTCTCTCTCTACCCCTTTCTTTATGTCCTTCTTTCCTCCCCTCTCTCTCTTTCTCCCTCTTTTCACCCTCCTTCTCTCACTCACTTTCTTGCCGTCTCTCTCCCTCTTTCCCACTATTTCCTACCATCTCACTCTCTCTCTCTCACCTCCCATCTCACCCTCGTTCTACCCTCTCACTTCAATCAATATCAATCACCATCTTCTGTCTTTTTGAATCGTGTTCTTTTTACTGTTACGTCTTCTCACTAACATTTTCTCGTTTTCTTTCACTTTTTGCTTTGCATGGGGGTGAAATGATGACAAAGAAAAAAAATCTCCAAATTGTCAGTGTCAGTTAACTTGGACTCTGGCACTGGTATTAAGCAATACTTGTGAATTGTTTACTTTTGGAATTGACAACAGGTACATGAAATTTGAAATGGTGGATAAGGTTGGGGGGGGGCATTGTACATAACAGAATAAAAAAAACAAAGAAATTTAAAAAAAAAACTATCACTACCTTGTGCCATTTTGCCAATTCATTGCTGATGTAATTGGTGTCTCGAAGTGAGGCAAAACCTCGCTGATGGGAGAGAAATCGACAGATCAGCATGGTCCCTTTTTCCCCCAAATGCAAAACTGATGGTCGGTGTTTTATTAGAGCTTCAAGGTTTGTCTACAAAGAGAGAAAGAGAATACATTTATTTTTAAAATATTTGAAAATTAAATTGATTGTTTTTGAAAAATGCAACCAAAAAAAAAAAAAAAAATGAAATAGATTTTTTATTATTTAATATTTTTTAGATGTGGCACATCACATCAAGAAGTAAAAATAAAAATCCACTTTGCTTCCCAACTAAAATGAAATAAAAAAAAATAATTCACAGAATCACAAAGATCATCAAGCCTGGTGCAATTACTATCAAAATTTTGATCTGAAATTTTCACTGTATAATGTTTTATCTTTGTGAGATGCATTGATAAAAATAGATGAGACTGAAAAATAAAAATTTTATTTGTATTAGGTTGGTGCAAAAATAATGACGTAATAATGTCGTTTTTTGATGTTAAAAAATACATCAAAAAACGACATTATTACGTCATTATTTTTGTACCAACCTAATAAAATGATTTCATCATTAACATGCCTTTTTGCACACATGCACACACACACACACACACACACACACACACACATATATGTATGTATATATATTTTCTGTTTATACATTATTTTTATAGATATAATTTATTGAAGCAAATGTTCTGTTTTTTTATTAAATTGTATTAATTACATTTACCAGCCTGAATATTTGAGCAATTTTGTAGAAAATATGTGCTTCTCTGACAGTAATTGAACCTGTAGCCTCTAATAGGAATTACAGTGTAACCCGGACATAAGAGAGTTGTCGGGACCGGAGACGAAGTCTCTTATATCTGGGTTTGGTCTATTTTGTTTAGGTAAGTATGGCTCTAATTTGGGACCAGATAAAATCTCTCTTATATCCGAGTTTCTCTTATATCCGGGTTACACTGTATTAAAAAACACAGCATTTATTTAAATAAATTATAAGTATAAAAATAACATATAAACGGAAAATATATTAAAATAATTGTCACAATTAATCCATTTCATTATATGTGTGTCACCATTTCAAAAGAATAACAGGATACAAAGGAATTCTGCCTACCACACAGACCCAACAATGGTTCTTGATAATGACTCAAGAAGTAGAAATGACTTGAATAAAATCAATGCAAACATGAACTTTGGACACAATTTTGATCCTAATAAACAACACTTTATTCAAAAATTGGAAAAATATTAGGTTGGTTCAAAAATAATGTTGTTTTCTAACATATGTTACTATGTGAGAAAACAACATTATTTTTGCACCAACCTAATACAATAAAAATGAAACAGACACACATTGTCAGTTCTTTTTAAACTTGTTTCAATGAATACTAGCTGTATATATATATATATATATAGATTATAAATAATTCAACTTCAAAAACATTTCCAAAATAATTCTGTCCTTAAATTCACATATGAACTCAATACTAATAATAAAATCCCCTTCCTTGACATATTGATAAACACAAATAATAACAAATTTACTATTTCGCCATACAAAAAACCTACAAGCATAAATTCATGTACACTTAACTACAAGAGCGAATGCCCATATTACTACAAAATAGAAATGATAAAGAATCTAATACATCGTGTAGAAACTAATTCATCCACAAAACAGATTTTTTACAGTGAACTAAAGAATATAAAACAGACACTTATTAATAATAGCTTTCCAAACTATATAGTTGATGAACAAATAAGATGCTTTCTTAGAAATCTCAATACTAAGCGAATTGTACATAATACTGCTTCTACTGATCTCAAACATATTAATCTCCTATATCGTAATCAAATGCATACTAATTATAAACAAGATGAAAATATACTAAAAAATTTAGTAAATTCTAATATATCAACTACAGATCCTATCAAAAAAATTAAATTAATCATATACTACACTAAATCTAGTATATCCAACTTAATTCTTCGCAATAATTCTCCTCCCCCGGTTAGCGATTTGCAAAAAACCAACATAGTTTATAAATTCAAGTGCCCTTTGGGAGAGTATCTCCAATGAATTAAATAATATTTATGTTGGTCACACAACAAACTCACTTTCCCGACGCTTGACACTACATTTGAATGAAAACTCTAACATTTTTAGGCATTTAAAACAACATGCTTGCCCGCACACACAATTCCGTAAAATACTTGTCGAAAACACAATTATACTTCGACATTAAAACAATAGACAAAAACTAAAAATCCTTGAAGCATTATACATCAAACAGTTGAAACCCAACCTAAAAAAAATCAATTATGTCATCTCTACAAATATTCTTAAATGTCTATAATTGGTAATAGAAGCCATTGGTTTATACCAACAGCTTACCATACTTTATACTTCTCCAATTCACTCTCGTGTGGTCATGTATGACATCATGAGATGCGGTGCGATTT
>OZ010604.1:54499720-54519720 GCA_963932145.1 Acanthosepion lycidas
AAGCATATATATAATACACACACACACATATATATATATATATAACAAGCATATATATAATACACACACACACATATATATATATATATAACAAGCATATATATAATACACACACACACACATATATATATATATATATATATATAACAAGCATATATATAATACACACACACACATATATATATATATATACATAACACACATAACACAAACACACACATATATAACACACATAACACAAACACACATATATATATAACACACATAACCCAAACACACATATATATATATATATAACACACATAACCCAAACACACACATATATATATATATAACACACATAACACAAACTATATAACACACACATATATATAACACAAACACATATATATAACACACATAACACAAACACATATATATAACACACATAACACAAACACATATATATAACACACATAACACAAACACATATAACACACATAACACAAACACATATATATAACACACATAACACAAACACGTATATATAACACACATAACACAAACACACATATATATAACACACATAACACAAACACACACACATATATATAACACACCTAATACAAACACACACACATATATATATATATACACACATACACACACACACACACACTCCCACCATATGCACCTGTATATAAGACACAATATAGATTTGTTAAGGAGTAATTCGAGAAAAAATGGTATTCAAACGATGATTTGTCCATACTTCTATATCATTTTAACTTGATTTCAATTTGTAACCAAATTTAATCAGTTACTATCATATATATGCCACTTTGGGGTCATTAGATGACTAGGGTGTCAAATAGGGTTAGTTAGGTGTTAGTCTGATTTACAAATTCAACAACTGGGTCATGGATAAGATATACGGTAAATTTTAGTGGATTTTTTATTGTTTTTTTTTTTTTTAAATTTGTGTGTGCGTGTTTTAAGAAAAAAAATAAAACAACTTCAAAAAGCAGGAAATACAGCAAGGCATATGTGTTTATTTGTTAAAGATCTAACACAATTATCCATGAAAGTTGTTAAATATCCAAGGTAAATCAGGTGGTAACAAATCATGCTGACAGAACAAGGGGATACTCATTTCCTTAAAAAGCATTTTGATTTTGAATCTTATTTGGAGCTTTCATGATGCTTCTTTCATCATTATTGTGATGATGATAATGATGATGACAGTTACGTGATGATGATGATGATGACAGTTACATAATGATGATGATAATGAGTTATATAATGTTGAGATATATGATGATGAGAATTATATGATGAGGTACATGGTGATGATGACATGAGCCATATGATGATGAAGATGATGTGTTATATGATTCTAACAATTAATAGATAATGTTGAGAGTCATATGATTATGATGACAGGAGTTATATGAATATGATGACTACAATTATATGATGATGATATCAGTTATATGATGATGATGATATCAGTTATATGATGATGATGATGATGATAGTGGTGGTGGTGATTGTTATAAAATGACGATAAAGATGATGATGACAGTAAGTTATAAATTTATTTTTTTCCCCCATTATTCTGCACGGAGTCCAAGAGGAGATTCAGAGAAATAATCACCAAGCAATTAGAAATCTGCCTCTGTATTTTGATTCAATAAGTGTTTCCTCTTTTAGTGGGGTTGGCAGAGGAAGAAGGGAAGATTTTACCAGACTTTTCTGTATAATTAGACTTCAACAAAAAGATCATGGTAGGGGGCAAAATGCAGTTCGACAGTAAATGGAAGACAATAGAAAATTGTTCCTTCATTTTCAAGCAAATGTGACAATGGTGGCAATGAAAAAAAAAAAAAAAATGATAGAAATAATAACAGAAAATTACATTTTTCTCTCCTTGACCCCCCCCACTCAACTATTGAGATTCTGCTTAAGAATAGTTATCTTTAAAATCATTTGCAGTAGCAAATGTCTAGCCTCAACACTTGCTATATTTCTCAGAAGAAAATGACATCCTAATTTGAAAATTACAAAATTGAAATATATACTTTTATAATCTAATTAAGACAATTACCAGAAAATTAGCAGAAATGGTAAAAATATTTTCTCAACTATTATATTTAATGGTACTTAAATGTGAGTATTTTCTAAAATCCTTTGTCTGATAAAAAAAGATACTTCATGTCAAAACATGATGGTACCATGACTTCCAAGTTAAATGTGTCCAGATATCTGAAGGGTACATTAAGAATCAGAATATGGTATAATAGTTAAAAAGTTGACTAGCAGGATCAATTACTACTGAGTAATGAGTTTGATCCTCACTGGGTGCTACATACTTTCAGCTTTCTGCCCAATCTAAGATACAGTTAGTAAATCATGTTATAGCATATATATATATATATATATATATATATAAAAGATTCAAACGGTTTTGACACACATATCTAGAAAAGAAATTACATATATGAACAGAAGAAAAATTTGAATAAAAAGTATAATTGCAGTAATTTGTCAGTCATCTTTAATGAAACTTTCATAAAAGAGTGATTGATGTCCAAACACACAATTATATATATATATATATATATATATATATATATATATATATATAAAATGAATGTATATAAGTATATATATATATATAAAACAAATGTGTGTATATATATATATATATATATATATATATATATATATATATATATATATATATATATATAATTATATTGATTTTGAATTATTTTTATAGATACAAATATTTAAGTAAATGCTTTGTTTATAGTTAACAGTATTGACAACATTTACAGACCCAAATGTCCAAGAAATTTCATAGAAAATATGTCTTCTGACTGGAATCAAACCTGTATCCTGCACACAACCTTCATATAGCCTGACATTCTCTACCATATAGCTACATTGGAAGCGTCCTGGTTAGCAAGGTCAAATTATTACTAATCCTGATACTATAGTCAGTCTTTTCTTTCACCTTCACTCTCTGTAACCCCTTGTGTACTAGTAGAATTCCCACCTTGCTTGGTGTGAAATGATTACAAAAAACGAATATACATCTGTATAATCTATATATATATATGTGTGTGTGTGTGTATTTTGGTGAAATCTTTTCATTAACATACGTCTCATTAAATAATTGAGGCAAGTTTTTTCTACTTATTTTTAATAGAATCCTCTCATAATTACAGATAAGTTTCTTGGTATCCTTATTAAAGGAAGAAAGAAAATTACTATTTTAAAACATTTATGCAGAATTCATAATTCATCTCATGGATTGGTTTTAATATTTTAATATAGATAATTTCAAGAAATTTTAGTTTATGTTTATTATTTTTATGAAGAAGTATAGATGTATTTTCAACAAGAATTTTCTTAAATTATGAATATGGACAGGCATGCTATTGTAAATGTTGAGAGATGATAGGTGCATCATTCAAATGAAAACTCAACCTTTCAGACAACGTAGGAGGGCTATGGCCAATGTAAAAATTATTTTTTTTCTGTTGGAGATACAATCTCCCAAGGGACATTTAAATTTATATACAAATTTATGGTTTTCTGCAACATTTTAGTTGGTTGGGGAGGAGCCATTACAAATGATTAAATTGGATATGTTAAATTTAGTATAGTATATAATTAATTTTTTTATTTTAGAATCTGTGGTGAATATATTAGTAGTTATTAGTTTTTTTAGGATATTTTCATCTTATTTATGACTAGCAGTAGAGCCCGGCGTTGCCTGGGGATGTAACAGTAAGAGATAGATCAAGTATCGACCATCATAAAGACTGAAAAATAAAATTGAAAAAGATTATTGTTTAAGGTTGACGGACATGCATGTCTTAATTAGTTTTTTTTTTTTACGAATTGATCAAACCCAAACTCAAACAAAAACGTTGTTTTCAATCATTATGAGTCTACCAATTGAATAGAATTTTATTATAAACAATTGTATTGTAAATGAAATTTTTAAAGCATTCTGAATGTAAAAATAAAGAAAAAAGTGTGCAAGACAATAAGAAACACTACCTGCCAAAAAAAAGTTAAGTTTTGTTGAAATCGGTTGAAAAATGTAGGAAATCCAATCCCATATATAAACGAACACACACAAACAACCTAGGTTTTAGAAGTATAACTCGATATGAGTTGTCCCCTTTCATTCTGGTGACAGTGATGCCTCTTAATCGTGTTTTCAAATTGGTTTTGTGCAAAAACAATTGTGTTTTTGCAATTTTTGGTGCTGTCAGAACCACTGCAAGGTAATTTTACGTAGTCATGTGAAGTTTTGTAAAAATCCGTTGAAAAATGTAGGAAATCCGATCCAATATATAAACGAACAGACACACACACACACAACCTGGGTTTTATAATATGTACGATTAGAACATATTTGATTGCAATACAAAAGATTAATGTTTAGATTTAATTGCAGAAATATTTTATTTGCTTCATATTAAAATTTCTAATAGAACAACAATATAATTAGGGTAGTTACTATTAATAAGAGTTTTATATCTTTTTTTAGTTCACTGTAGAAAACCTGTTGTGGCTGAGTTCATTTTTGCATGGTTTATTCAATTTTTTATAATTGGTATTTTATAGTAATTTCGACATTCACTCTTAACTATAATTTATGCTAGTATTAGGTTGGTGCAAAAAATAATGTCGTTTTCTCACATATTAACATATGTGAGAAAACGACATTATTTTTGCACCAACCTAATAGTTTTTTTTATATGGGGAGATAGTGAATTTAATATTATTAATGTTTATCAATATATATCTAGAAAAGGAATTATATTACTATCATTAACTTTGTATGTAGATTTAAAGGAAGAATTATTTTGGAATTTTTTTTTTTTTTTTTTTTCAGTTGATATATTTCATCCATATTCTTAACTAGTATAATGATATCATAGATATATCTTAGGTAGATGGAGGGTTTTTTTAAATTTATAAAATATATTATTTTCAAGACTAGACATATAGAAATTGCTAAAGGTTGAACCTAAAACTGAACCCACAGAAACACCATTCCATTGTACATGCATATTATTTTTGTGATGCTAGAAAAACCGAATAATGAAACCATCGCCTCACTTGATGTTGAAAATTTATTCACTAATGACCCAGTTAGTGAAACTATAGATATTATTATAAGACACATAAATAATATTCTATCTCTACCACCACTTAAAATTAAACTTAGTATATTAAAGAAACTAGTGAAATCCTTATTATACAATGAGGACAAAATACTTCAGATAAAATAAGTTTTCCTTTTCCTTTATTCATATTGTTCTTTTACAGATATACTCTATTTGAAATGTGTGTGTGTATATATATATATATATATATATAATTTGATAGTTGTATATTTAGGCAGCAATCCTTCCTTTATGCATGTTTCATTAAAAAATAGAGCACACCAGAATTCATCCTCTCGACTACTCTTCCTCAAAGAACTTAATAATGTTAAACAAACACTAATCATCAACGGCTTCCCTAACCACCTTATAGACCACCAAATTAGACTTTCTCCCCAAAAGCAAGTCATAACGATAGTGAACACACAGCCAAAAATCACATACACATTTATTACAAAAACCAAATGCATATTAATTACAAACAAGACGAATCTTCTCTAAGGCATATTATAAAGAAATATACTACTCTAAATTTATCCAAATAAAAAAATCAAATTAATTATCTATTATAAAAAAAATTAAGACAGCCAACCTTATCCTCAAAAATAACAACACACCAACTAAGTCAAAATTACAAAGAACGAATATTATCTATGAGTTCAAATGCCCCTTAAGGAAATGTGTTTCTGATCAAACCGGACTCATAAATAATTACATCGGTTACACAACCACATGCTTATCTAGACGTCTTGCGTTACACCTATCTGATCACATCTCCGTTAGAACCCATTTAAACACACACACACAAATTTACTCCATTAGGAACATACCAGTAGAAAACACAAATATATTAACTGCATCCACCTGCAAAAAAAGACTAAAAATAATGGAAGCTTTAATAATAAAAAAGAAAAAGCCAACTCTTAACAATATTAACTACGAACAAGGCCACAATGTGCTAACCGTATTCGGAAATTAAAAACATCCCTATCACACACTTAGACATACACAGAACGCACACACTCAATTAAGTTGAAAAATCGAATCATCCTTGATAATGGCTAAAGGTATAGCTGAAAGCGCTCGGAAATATAAAACATTTGGACAGTTCTTACACACCCTTTGTCCAGAAAAGAAAACTCTTGTTTGAACACAAAATAAATTAAATAAAAAGCTAAACCGTAGCACCTTGTCTGTCGTTTTTAATGAAACATGCATATATATATATATATATATATATATATATATATGTGCGTATATTATATATATTTATATCTAAGTATACATGTTTTATATATGTGTTCGTGTGTGTGTGTGTGTATTAAGTGTATATGTTATATATATTATATGTATGTGTGTATCTATTTTCTGTTTATACATTAATTCAAGAGATACAATTTATTTAAGTAAATGTTAAATAAGCAGTAATTTCTCAAACATTCAGACAGCTAAATGTAATTAATACTGTTTATTTAAAAATCAGAGCATTTACTTAAATTGGATCTATTAAAGTAACATATAAACAGAAAATATATTAAATAATTGTCAGATTTAATCCATTTCATAATTATATATATATATATATATATATAAAAGTATACATGTTATATCTATACATAAAGGACAGTTGTCTGTGTGCGTATGTGTCCTGCTAAAACTAAAGTAACTACAACATTTTATGACAAAGTAAATATGTATACAGACTCATTATCACCCAAGCCAGCTTTTCGTAAAAAAATTATCATTGTATGATTTGTATTTACAAAGATATTTTAAAATTAAAATGCATTAGAATGCATTCAAATTCTCAGAATTAAAAAAGACAAAACGAACGGTAAGAATTCTTATTCTTGAGTTGGATTACCATTCGTTTTTACTTTTTTATTCTGCTAAGCGCTATTCAAGTATGCATTTTTTAAATTTCTATTCTCTTGAATTTATTTTCACATCTATATTAAATAAAAGTATAACTTTAAAAAATGAATATTAAAACAACAAAATAAATTTAAAAAAAGAATATTGAATACAATTATTTGAAAAATAGTTTAATATTCATTTATTCAAACATCCAAGTGTATGTCTCTGGCTAAAACATCTAAATAAATTAAATAAACGAAGTTATGATACATTTAAACATATTTAATTTAATCATTTTTTAAAGCAAAAACTATAGCCAACCTTACCTCTTCGAAAAATAATTATTTACTATTTTTTTTTTGGGGGGGGGGAGATTATTATTAATAAAAAAGTAAATTAACATAAATTAAGAATTTAAGATATATTTAAACTTGAATTTATTTTCACATCTATAGTAAATAAAAGTGTAACTTTAAAAAAATGAATATTAAAACAACAAAGTAAATTTAAAAGAAGAAGAATATTAAATACAATTATTTGAAAAAATTTTTTAATGTGTACTTATTTAAATATTTGAGAGTGTGTGTGTCCATCTACAAAATAAATATATAGACAAATCACCCATCAATGGACTTCAGATGAAACGTACAAAATCTTCAGGCAAAATAAAAAAAAAATATGCAGGAAAAAAACTTCCAAATCATCAGCGATGTATTTCAAAATTTGTGGGCTTAGCAGAACAAATCGTATTAGTTCTCAAAATGACCACTTGATGGCGGTAGCAGTGGCAGGCCTTTCAATTGTAAACAAAGACAGAAAGTAGCTGTGAGAAATCTATTATTTTTGTTATTTTGCTTAATATATCTATATTAAGTATATCTTTATTTATGCCATATATACATTTTTATAGTATTTACATTATGATCATAACTATTGGTAGTTACTATAATGATTTTATAAGTAAAAAATAATCCCTTCCCATCTACAGACGATCGGTTTTAATGAACTCTTATTAGTCTGTTGATGAAAGGTTTGTCTTTATATACAGACTCAGTATCACCCTAAAGGGCAGTTGTTTGTACAAATATAACATTTCAAAATTAAATTCTCAATGTATTTTGCTTGCTTCTACTCTCTTTCAAAATAATAATTAAATTCATTTACAGAGAAATGTTTGCTAATGTAATGTTTAAAAGTAAAATTTTATTAACTTAAAAAAAAAATCTAAATTTCTCACCAAAATAAATAATATATAATTATTTTTTGAAGTAAGACTCACTGTAGTTTTTTGCTTGAAAAAATGATTAAAATAAATGTTTAAATACAACTTAAGTTTATTTACTTTTTTTTTAATAATAATAATAATAATTTGAAAAAAGGTTAATGAACTTTTATCTATGTTTGATTTGTTTGAAAACAAAATTTAGAGTATGTTAGTATTTAAATTGAAAAACCTCATCTTTTTTAATAAAAACATGGAGATGCTTAGTCCTCTAAGCCCCCCCCCCCCATGAGTGTGGTATTGTGGTATTTTGTAACAAAGAAAATAAAAAAAGCAATGAAGTTTATTTTTTAAAGATTGAATAAAATATTATTTTCTGTAAGATGGCTGAAAGATGTCAATAAATTGTCAATGATAAACTATTATTCTTCCAAGCAATGCTGGGTATCCCTGCTAATATATATATCTCACACGTTGTTTTCATATATATAAAAATATATATATATAAATTGTTAGTCTCAAATGATTGCATAATATTCTTTCAGATGATACATGAACCAGAAACGTTTTCTAAATACCAAGTGTCAAAACATTTCAACATCCTGCCCCAAAGGCAAAGATCACCAGACCATCCATCAGATGCTAATATTACATGCAAGTTTAAAATTCAATTTAAATTCCATTTGTAGAACATCATACTAACAGACCCATGTGGAGATCTAAACCAAAAATGTTGGTTACCATTGCATATAGGTGCACATTTCTCCAGGCACACATTTAGCAACTTCAAACTCAATTTTTAACTATATTTTTTATGCATGCATACTTTTCACCATATTTGAGAATATCAATATTCACCTCCTCTATGATAAAAAAGAATCTGCAGTGTTATAGGTCCTGACCTGGCATTTCAGCTTCAATCACTTTCCTTATCATATATCATAGCTGCTCTGTGCCTTTTCTATAAATATTTTTATGGTAATTATTCTGATTGGCTTTCTTCTTTAGTAGTACTAAATTGGCAGCTAGGTCTCATCATTTTACTATCAAAGCTGCTAAATACTGGGTGTAAGACCATAATTATCCATCCCACAAAATGTTTAATATCTAAAAAACACTAAACTAATTGAGTTTCTTTATTCCAGGTTTTCAGATGAGACGTTTAGCCATCTTGACACCATTTGTTGCAAGAATCACTGAAAAACCCTTTGAAGAGGGATCCTTTCAACTTAGCTAAAGAGATCAATTAGAAAAGATCCAACTCAATCCATATGATGTTTGGCACATGAGAGAGAAGTTTCACCTATGACAGTTCAAAGAGCAGTGAAAAAAGAATTGAAAATGAAACCTGTGAGGCACCAGGACAGAAAGTTAGGTTAGAGAGGGCGAAACTCAATTTGGATTTGGATAATTTTGCTGTTACACCTGGTATAACCCAAAGTTCTCTTCTAATAATTTCTTCTCTCAAACTTTCACCTATGGAACTCTTTCCCATCTTCATGCTTTCCTGAACTACAATCTACAAAAATTTAAATCATTATCTTCTGTCTCCTTGAACCCTATACATTTTATTGTCCTTTCTCCTCGGTAACATTTTTTTAGTCTTCAATCTCAGTAACCCCTGACATTATAACCTTTCTTGAGGTGAAATGATTTAAAAAGACTGTCCAACACTACAGGTACATTATATAATTGTAGTTTATTGAAAGATCAATAATCTAACAATCCAGTCTCTCGTCTCAGTTGCTCTCTTTGAAACACTGCATTGCCATCAGTTTAGACAACTACATTAAATCAATTGTCTTTTACTGTTTTCAGATGTAAAACTTGACATAATATTTCATATATTTTATTATGTTTAAGAATATCTGCAAAGCCTATTAGCAGGAGTATTGCCAGTGTCATCAGCAGGAGTATTCCCTGTGTTATCAGAAGGAGTATTCCCAGTGTTATCAGAAGGAGTATTCCCAGTGTTATCAGAAGGAGTATTCCCAGTGTTATCAGAAGGAGTATTCCCAGTGTTATCACAGTGTTTGTATGAATATATGCAAGTGTTCACATTTTTACACACTTAATAGAAGTATTTGAGAAATTGACATGTTAATAAAGTTAGCTAGTGTAAAGAAAAATATAAACAAAGAAATAATGGGAGAAAAAAGAAAAAAAAAGTTATTTTTTTTTTTTAAATTTAAAATATAAATCTCTTAATTTGTTTATCAATTTTTACCCATACAGGTAAATGGGTTTATAGTATTCAGATCCATATAACATTAACATTTAACTGACAGGTTGATATTCATTCAATGTTTTGGTTGTCAATTCTCACTTTATTTAGTAATCGAAACGATGGTCACTGCACCAATTGGAATATAACAAAGGAGGTTCCTTGTTCAACTTGTTTAACCTCTTTCTATTCTACAGCTAAATGGAGCAATAACTCTAGGACTCAACAGCAGGTTTTTCTTCTTTTTCTTTTTAATCAAATCACCCCCAAACAAAGCAATAATGCCAGTAAGATGCAACTGGAAGTGAAAGAGAAAGAAAAAACTTTAGAAGGAACCGAAAACTCTATAATAGTATAAATATCAGAAATTAGGTGGAGACATTAGAAGTATAGAATTGAAGTAGAATTTAGAAGAAGCCAGGAACCCAATCCTAAACAGGAAACAAAGGATAAACCTCTACTCCTGTTTAAAAGACCAGGGAGGAGTGTGAACCGGATGATAAAAAGTTCAAAGTTGTAATTCCTGTTATTCATTGTAAAACTAAGAGTTTAGTTCCATCAAATCAATTATAGTTACAACAGTAATCTGGAAAGTTACAAAAAAAACAGGAGAGACCTTTAAAAATAAAAATGTGATTTCTGTCTGAATTTCTGGGATGTGAAGTTATCCTTATTTACAGACTAATATCCTTATCTTTGTTGTTATTGTTACCTGTTCATGTTCTGTCTGAATTTCTTGGATATGTAGCTATCCTTATTTGCATTCAGACTAATATCCTTATCTTAGTTGTTGCTATCAACTGAACACCTTCTGCCTGAATTTCTGCGATGTGAAGTTATTTACATGCAGACTATTATCCTCATCTTTGTTATTGTTACGTTTTGGCTGTTGTATCTTCCGGGTTTTCATCAAGTGCGTGTCAATCCAGGTAACCTACAGGAAATTCCGAACTGAACCCTTTATTTAATTTCCTGTCATAAACAGTTCTCATTCCACTGCCCATGTCTAGGGATATCTCGTCTAGTTCTTTTTATATTAGTACTGTTCAGTTATTGCTCACCCTCTTTCCACTAAGTCCAAGTACACATCGTTATTTTCTGTCTTAATTTCAGTTCTTTTATTCTTCCCTCTCTGTTTTCTTTTTCTCATTCTATCACACTCAGTACCCCACCTTTGTGCCTTAGTGGCTTTATTACCTTGCTTGGAAGTTAAATGATTAAAAAAAAAAACCTACATTAGCAAGATAAAATAGGATTCATGTTAAACATATGAATGCTTCATTTTTACTTTATCATGAAAGTATAGACAAACCTCCTCTGCCTTGATGAGATATATATCCAAACACTGAAAATGTAAAACCAGACAGAGTGGATCTCCAAAGATAGCTGTTAACACTGACAATCTTTCAACAACTCCTGCAATCTGGTACCAAGTATAATGCCTTGTATTCCTTTGGATCTTGTCAGTACAGCCAGGATTGGGTGGGGTATAAGGTTAGAGCAGCACACAGTCTCCATATACCATTTCCCAAGCCTGTACCCAGGAAAGGTCACACCAGTTTCACCACAAAGAGACTGAATTTTGACCAAACAGAGCACTGCCATCATCTTGCAAGATAAACCATACTTACTTATAACTACAGAGTAGTACCTTGTATCTCCTAAAATATGTGCAACCAAAACCCTTTTGTTGACACATGTAAACAGCACGAGGAAGAAACACAAGGACACTATAGGGCATTCTGATAGATGGCTTAATTAAAAAGTAGTAATAGTTATCATTATCAAAATAAGACTTTAACTAATTTCAACTTCAGTTTTATTTTTATTCGTTTATCTAATTATATATTTATTTTAAGGTTTACCTATACCATGTTCCTTCAGTACTAATTTATTAAGAAAAGGTGATAAATTAAAATAGCTTAATAGTATATTAATGGCAGGGGATCCAAAGATTGTGGTAATTCAGTGTATCTTTGTTCTTAAATAGACTCTTCAGATCAAAACTCTCATGTGGATGCCATGCATAGCATCAAGCTCATTCAGAAATATCTAAACTATCAACTATATACAATCGATTTCTAAGATCAATGATTAAAAATGGCTTTCAAATGAAGCCTGTATGTCTTAACAAGGACCAGTCTTCGTGGAACCTCATGGACTGGCACTAAAGAATCACAAATGAAGAACTATACCAAATAACAGAGACCACATCACTTGAAGACTTTCAACAACTGCAATGGCAAAAATCTAAAGGACATATGGCACAATGGATAAAGGTGTTAGTTAGATTCAGTGACAGGACACAAAGAATGTGAGTTCAATACCCAGTTAAGGCAGTGGAGAACTTGGAGAGGGAAACTAACAGGAGATAACTGATAACTGACATCCATTAGACATGGCATGTGGAACTAGAACAGTCTATCCCAGTGAGCGAAATAAAGGGTTCAGTTCAACATTCCAACTACCTGAAGAAGGCCAGAGCATACAATGGCCAAAACATTGTAATAAATATGGTGACAAAGATGAGGACAATAGTCTGAATAATGTAAATAGTGTGGCTATTACATGTAACTCAAATAGAAAATAATGATATTCCACACTACTTCAAGTAAAAGGTTAAGAAAGAAAGCCCCATCAATGCTGGTAAAAGCTATAACAATCACTGGATTTGAGAATCCTATTTTCCTTAAAAATTGTTTTAATAAAAAGATTTTAGAACTCTTCAAAAATTTAAATGCAACATCAATCGCAATCTTCTGTCTTCTTGAAACCAGTTCTTTTATTGTCCTTTCTTCTTACTAAAGTCTTCTCATTTTCTTTCGACGATAAACTACATCCGCGTCCTGGGTATGACGATAAACTACGTCCAACAGCAAGGAAGGCCTCAGTTGGTGTTTTCAGAAAAATAATGTTGCCAGCTATGCGTTTTTTCTTTTTTTTTTTTTTTTTTGGAAAGAAATAATGTTGCCAGCTACACGTTTTTTTGGGGAAAGAAATAATGTTGCCAGCTATACGTTTAATTGTACTGTATATTTAATATATATAACTTAATTTGGCATTAAATGACCTACAGTGGTTGATATGCCATAAAACCCAACCAACCAATCAAACCAATCATTTTCTTTCACTCTCAGTAACCACTGGCATCTTAGTAATGTCATCACCTTGCTTAGGGAGAAATGATTAAAAAATATCAAAATTTCAACCAAAAGTAGCACAGGCTGTTTGGTCAACAAATGCCAAATATTTTCACATAAGCCAACAGCTAATACTATCATTACCATTGTCTGAGTAAATTATATTCATTTATTATTAAAATGACATCTTCCAAGTCAAAATTGTGATCGGGAAGGTTCTGGCAGCGTTCACATGCTTTGAGCGTATTTCTAAATTTCAAATCCCTTTTATATACCAATATATACTTTTCTTTACAGTTCTAGATGTTTCACTGATGAATTTATAGGAGCATTGTTTTTTTTTATATTTTTTTTGTTATACAAACAACTACATGTTGATGTTTCCCCTATTTAACATCTGGTTCCTTTTGACACACAGATTTTTTTTGTGACATTTGTATAGCAGTAAAAATACATAGACAACTGAAGTAAGTACAAAGTTGAAAGAAAAAGACTAAGAAAAGTCTAAGACAACAGATAAAGGTATAGAGAAAGAAAAGAGATTTTGGTTACAAACCCAATTCAAGTATCATTTGGTATAGTTTGGTTTGTTTTACGATATATCAACCTCAATGGGTTATTTAATGCTGACAAGATTTTTATAGCCACTAATACTTTCTCTTCAAAAGTGTATAGCTGCTAATAATTTCTCTTCAAAAGTGTATAGCTGCTAATAATTTCTCTTCAAAAGTGTATAGCTGCTAATAATTTTTCTTCAAAAATGTATTGCTGCTAATAATTTTTCACAAAGTATTTCTGGTATTAAAATCTATTATTACACTTTTATAGCATTTTGACCCCAGTTTGAGGGTTAACTATTTACCCATACCTGGGACCCTGAGAGGTGCTACCACCCCAGGTTAGGGTTGACCTAAGAACACCAGAGAGGTGGTTCCACACTCCTCAAAACCTCCTGGTTAGAGGACTTGCTGTTGGACGTAGTTTATCGTCATGCCCAGGACAGCCAACAATAAAAGGAAAAAAAAACAGAGATTTTTTTTTCTTATCTTTAAAATCAGAAGTGTACACAGGAAATGTACACGTGAAAGATTAAAGGAATATATTTAAGTGTGTGCAATGAAGGAAAATTGGTTGGGGAAAAATGCATGGAAGTAAATAATTATCATATTGGCCAACATATGAGAAATACAATATAAAAATATATGCAAATATTACACTATGTCTAATTCTTTGGAATTAAGCTAAGTGGGGAGAGATCTACAAAAAAATAGGACTCATTTTAACATATATATTTATCAAAATTACACAAAAATATCTTGAAATAAGTAAGAATAAATGTATTCAATAAAATCATCATTATCTGTCTATAATTCTGAAATGAGGTATTATGTACATTATTTACATTATTCGGACTATTGTCATCATCTTTGTCGCCATATTTATTATAACATTTCAGCCGTTATACGCTCCGGCCTTCTTCAGGTGGTTGAAATGTTGAACTGAACCCTTTATTTCACTCACTGGGGTAGACTGTTCTAGTTCCATGTGCCATGTCTAATGGGTGTCAGTTATCAGTTATCTCCTGTTAATTTCCTTCTCCAAGTTCTCCACTGCCTTAACTGGGTATTGAACTCACACTCTTTCGGTCATGTTGAATACCCAGTTAAGACAGTGGAGAAGTTTCAGAAGGAAAGAAAAATAATGTATACTTATTATTAAAGAGACAGATACAAATAAAGAGAATGTCAATGCCATGCCCTTGAAACCCAAATTCAACTCACCATGGCCATCAATTTGTTAAGGAAGTGCCTGTGGCACTCTTGGGAAGGGCCTGAAGAACAACAGCATGGGTTGATCCAAGCCCTGTGAGTAAAAGTAGGGTGACTAGCACAATAGTCACAAGTCATCATGACAAAGTCAGTTATGTGCCATATGTGATACACACTTAGCTGATAATATATCTTTCGATACATGACTGACGAAGCAGATTTTTTCCCATATTAGGTTGCCATTTCTTTCTGTGGTAGACCAGTTGCCATCCAAGGCAGTCTGTCCTGCTATTTACCCATAGCTGGAAGGAGAAAAAGAGGATTCATACCTTTCCCAAGGATATTAGCATGTAAGTGAATGTAGTGGATTCGAATGGAATTTGAACTCGGCTCTCCGATTCCTCAACCCAAGCCACTATTCATTACTCCATCGTGCCTCCTCCCATGACAAAATACTTGAGCATATTGCATCAGATTATGCACTCTCTACCAGAAAATTTAAGTCCCTTGATCAGCTTAGTGGAATTATAAACTGCAGGTTGGCTCTCTTGAGGGCTTGAAAAACACATATGCCAGAACAGGCATCCGCAACAAGGGATTAGCTAGCCACTCAAGCAAATGGGAATATTCAGAAGTTCAGCAAATTTATCTATTATTATCTGGAACAGGTTATTTTCTAGAAGAAATATTTTAAAATATGCAAATATTAAATTGAATCAAATGTACTGGTATTATGACAAGCTTGCTATCTACCAAATGAAAAAATAAATGAGCTAGGATAGTTTAAATGGTAGTCTTCAAAATCCCCTTGTAAACCATGCATCTTAAAGATGACAAACATGATAATTGTCTGCATATACTCACATACATGTATACAATGTATTAGAGATTAAAAACTTCACACTAACCTTTCTTTAATAATTTATTTATTAAGTGTCAGTTTTCAACTAAATAATAAATAATGTCATGGAAATCTGCTCTCCTGAGATATATATATATATATATCAATATTTGTGGTGATGAGTAGGTGTGTGCATTTATATAGCAAGCATGTAACGAAGGAAGGAGTTGAAGTACATGAATGTAAGGGTGGGAACTGTTTATTTCTTTTTATCGTTCAAACACTGTTTGTGCTTTGTGTTTAAACAAACTCTGCATAGGCTGCCAGTGAAAAGTGAGCTAAGATAACATTTACACCCAAAGTAGGATCACAACTTAGAAGGTAATGGGGGGGGGGACAGACTGATTTCTAATGCATTCACCATGCTCCCCCCAAAAAGATTGCTGGTGGGGGTATATGCAATAAAGAAAATTCAAAAAGATAAATAAAATAAATGCTGAGGGGGCAAGACACAGAGGCAAAAAATGTGGGAGAAAAAGGAGAGAGGAAAAGAGCAACAGGATAACAAATTTGGGGGTCGCTGAGTCAGAGGTGATGGTATCTCAAACAAGCAAAAAAAAAAAAAAAAAAAAAAAAAACTCGATTGACACTGCCTTCTTTTGTTGTTGAAAAAGATTGAAAAAGAGATATAAAAAAAAAGATAAGAATATTTGACTGGTCATTTAAACATGGGGTTGGGGAGTGGAATTCCACACCTACCTTTAACTTTTATGATTTAAACATTCTTTGTACTTTGTTTTCTATTATTTTATTAGTTTTTCTATATCTATATATACACTGTACATTAAATTACAGATTTGCTTTTATTCAATGGTTTGAGAATGCTAAATATTTTTAAAAACATTAAAAAGATGGATTTTAATAATAAAACCAGAAAATGTGTGAAAATCATCCAGAATTATTTTTCCTTCTAACCATGTACAGACAATGAAGTACCAAAAGAAAAAAAAAAAAAAGACCACAGTAGACACTTTTGGATACCCCCCCACCTGTAGAAAAAGATGTATGTGATGTAACAGGGGAAAAAGGTACTGTAGCTGTGGTAGCTACTGTAAGTGAACAGGATTTAACAGCCATTGAATTATCTATCATTAGGACTAGAAAGCTAAGAACTGCTTTAGTTTGTTTTTTGTTTTGTTTTTTTTTAGTTTAGTGAAAACTGCTTTTGTTTTTGTTTAGTGGCATCAGCAGGATATGAAAACTGCAAGCACTCATGGGTGATGCAAAAATGAGACCAGTGGTGAGTGATAAAGATGGTGACCCCCTCAATGAAGAGAAACCCAGCACCAAATCACATACCAATTTAATACTGGTTCCCATAATACTTTGAGCCATCAGTTAACACATGTCCAATAGTTTCTAAGGAATTAATCGATTTTATTTATAATCCAATTTTATCTTACTTTTTTACTTTAAACATTATAGACATCCATAACTTACATACTTACATTTACCAGCCTGTGCCAGAGGCTACAACTTCTTTGTTAAAGTTCAAATACACAGGTGGCTGGATCTTACACTTTTTAAGTATAGGCTTTGTGAATGTTGGTGATATGAAAAAGCACATATGGTGGGTGTTTATTGATGAAATAATGTTAATTAATATTCCTTCTAGATATTTTCTTTGGAGCAGGAAGTGTTTGTTTTTTTCTTAGAATGGTATTTTTTAAATTCAAAGTTATGTCCCTCTCTTCTTTCCATGTGTTATTATAGAGTTTAGTGGGTTATCTTACTGATGTCTCTCTTTTGTACATAGATGCTGAATTTTAGTGTTCTGGAAGTCTCACCTATATAGTTTTTGATGGCTTTGCAGGCATTCAATTTTATGTATTTAAGCTCCCAATGTGCTACTGTTTTTGTGATTTTGCTGGTCAAATCTGTTAACATCTTTTAGAGGTGGTGGCAATGATCCCAGCATCAGAAAGATTTAGATGTTTTTTTTGAATTTTGTTGATAGCAACTTCATGGGTAGAAGTATAAATAAACTGTTTTTGGTGTCAACAGTACTTATGTTTTTTTGGGCACCACACTGATACATGTTGAAATTCTCACAGCATTTAGTATTGTTGAAGTAATTGCTGAGAATTTTTGGTGAGATTTACAAACTCTACATTTCATTCAATTTCATAAACCAATCGATGAAATTTGAATAAACTGATTTGTTTGGAAGAATACTTTGACAAAAGCCCTACTTTGCAATTTAATAATTTATAAACTTCATGGTAAACAATATTTTTTAATAAAATTTCTTTTTTTTTTCTTTTTAACAGTAAAGAATAAATTCTTAGTGTTTCTTACTCTTGAGCATGCAAAATACAACTGGCCATGCATAAATATTTTTTTTCTGAAGCCAAATTCTAACTTTTACAAGAAGTTTGACCTTGTGATTTGTTTATAGTTCTCACAAGAGCAGGGTGAACTGAAAATGGGATTCTTGTCCATTCAAAAGGATATTTCGATAGTTTACAAATAAACTTTATTCTTGGGATGAATACCACCCACCCTGTTCCGAACACGGTACATGGTAATAGTCTGTTATCAATAAGCTTGCCGAATATAAGAGTTGTTCTATCACATAGGCCTTCCCGAGGATTTATATTCTGCAATAACATTAATGGCATTCCTGGTTTCAACAATAGGATGTGTCTTAGAAATCCGTTTGGCACTAATATATTCAAATGCTCAACATTGAAATGTAGAATATCATTTGCATTAGCAAGGCTATCTGAATACCTCAACTTTATTGAATTTCCTTCCAGTCACTTATGCATTGTCTTGTTTATATTGCTACTAATCTTGAAGACCTCTGCCCACTTGAACTCTCCATACTGTGTTTATACTTACAGTACTACTACTGTTCATTATAAAAATGAAATATTCATAAAAACTTATAGAAAAGATATGCAAAAAGCAATACTGAATTTTTATTAAATAATTATTTGTTATTTTAATCATTAAATTGTTTTATAAAATAGTAGGTCAATCAAAACATATGGAGGACACAAAGTGCTATAATTCAAAGTCTGGTCAGACAAAAATAAGTAGTATTCAAGAAGCATTTTTCTTTTTTTTAATAAATGAATATTGTTTCAATTGTAATCAGACTGTTATGGTTTGGGATGGACGTATCTGTTGTACATCTTCAAACCACCTGGTGAATATTCATGAACATTCTCAAATTTAAAAGCCTTGATAAATCAATGACATCCTTGCTTTTGTATATAAACACATGCAACAAAATAAATCCTTACATTTGCCTTAATAAAGTACCTCAGAGGATGAAACCCATTGGCTAAGAATAGTTTTTCCTCATTTATATATATATATATATATATATATATATATATATATATATATATATATATATATAGATATATATATATATATATATATATGATGGAATAAGAAACAAATAAGAAACATAAATCTAACATGTTTAGCTTTTATTTAAGCTTCATCCAAGATTTTTGGAAAAATTTCTAATGAAGCTTAAATAAAAGCAAACATTAAATTTATAAACATTTTCTATTTGTTCCTTATCTTATTATACCAGATTTTAATCCATATTTAATCCCAATTCATATATATATATATATATATATATATATATATATATATATATAAGTTATGAAGAACTTGGTAATCCGTATGGATAATCCCAAGGAGGATGAAATCCTGAGAGCTCAATGTAAATCCAGAGCTAATATTTAAAAGAA
>OZ010604.1:54522220-54632220 GCA_963932145.1 Acanthosepion lycidas
AGCACGTAAGTGAATGTAATGGATTCGAATGGAATTTGAACTCGGCTCTCCGATTCCTCAATCCAAGCCACTATCCATTACTCCACCGTGCCTCCTAATCGACCCCCAACATGTGGGTTTATACTAAAAGTATACTGAGTGAACCTTAATTACAGTTTCTGAGAGAGTGCACATATTCTTGCATGATCAACAGTTTCAACAAGGACAACACTCGCAAAACCTTGGTCATGCTGACTTGTGACTTCCTGCTAATGCAACCATTGATGGCATCAAAACAGCTTTGTCTACCCAATTTCAATCACAAGACTTGGGTCAACCTGTGGCATAGTTTTTAGACATTTCTCAACACTGCTACAAAAGCTGAGATCATTTCACCATGCCAATATTATCTAGAAATAACCTTCATGACAAACTGACTAGAGTGAGATTTGATCCCACATCTCATGGTCAGAATGCTAACATTATAACCACACTGACACATGCCCATTTATATACTAAGGTCATAAATTACGATTAGGTTGTTACAAATATTCGGTTGTTTTTTTCTGTTGTTCTGCAAATGATCTTGAAGAATAATCTTTCATAGTATTTTTTTGCTTCTTAGTAACTCTGGTCATCCTGTGAAACTGTTGTCTAACTTAATTGAAATTTCATTTCAGATTAGACAAACCTTTAAGATGGAATGCCAAGTAGACAAGAATGAACATGTTTAACATCATCTTCTCTTTGCTTTTAATCAAGGTCACAAAGCTACCAATGCTGCTGGAGACATTTGTGCTCTGTACGAAGATGAAATTCAAAATAATTAAACGGTCAATGATAAGCTGCATGTTGCACAAAGGAACAGAGACTCAAAGAGGCAATTCAGCTGAAAAAACCTGACCTGTAATGCAGTGTGAGTATTCAACATGACAATGCTCATCATCACATCATTAACATAACGAAAGGTGCGATTAAAGCACTTAGTTGGGAAGTTCTACCACATCAACCATATTCTCCTGATTTAGCCCATTCAGACTATCAACCTTTGTAGTCACTTTCTCACAATTTAAGGAGTGTTTCGTTCAACAATATGATGTGAAGATTAAAACATGGCTTGATAAATTTTTTTTTTTTTTTTAGTTAAAACCTAGGAATTTCTATCGTCAAGGCATTAAACAGTGCGTCATTGGCAGGAAGTTGTAAACAATGAAGGGCAAAGGCCTTCATTGTTAACAACCTCCTTCCAATTCTGATGAATCCTTCAGCATTGCTGAAGGATTCATCAGAATTATTAATATATAATAAGTATTGAAATACAAAAAACAGACAAATTTTATTTAACAACCTAATAGATTTTATACTTGTTTTTTGAGTTAAAATTTTTATACTGTAAAAAGTAGCAGGCTTTTGCTTTTTCCTTTAAGAAAACAGATACTACACTTTGATTCTAAAAAACCACAGAGCCTTTTAGAAAATTCTTTTAATATAACAGAATCAAACAAATCCCTAAAATATTTCTCAGTTGTGTATCTGTTTCCATTTTAAATTCTCACTTAATTTCAATCAAAAAAATTACATTTAATGATCTTATATCAATATATTTTAACCAGGTACAAACTAAGTGAACTTCAGGATGTAGGTGATCATAGCTCTCCACAATTTCCTGTCTTTCGTAGCTCTTAATAAATTTCATCTTTTTGTTATCTCTCCTAAATGTTGCTCCATCATCCATTCACTAAAGCTTGCTACGTAGGTTATGCATTGTTTTCATTTGTCCCTCAATCTGTTCTGTGAGTATGAAATCTTGTCTTTAAAAAGTAAACAAGCTGTCCCAAAATAGAAATCTAACCACTTGAAAAGATTGGATAATTTTTAGTCTAGAGTTTAAAAAAAAAAATTCTTTTAAGCCTATAATAATCACAAGAATATAGCAATTTAAAAAAAAACACTTATAAACCATGGGTTGGTTTCAAAAATAACATCATGCAGAAAGGAGGAGAATCTATTTTTTCCAGACATTTAATCACAATGATTGTTTGGTGGAAAAAGAAAAATTTCCACACCCCCAAACTTCTCATCTCTTCATCTTTGACAGTTTTTGTTTGTTAGCATACAATAACACAAGACAGATTATCCAATTTTTTGTTGAATTAAGAAAGAAATATTTTTAAAAAATCCTGTCTTTTAAGTTTAAATTCAGTTATATATATATATATATATATGGTATAAAATGACAATTGGAAAAAATCTTAGATTTTGCCGACACATTTCATCTTCCAACTTTTTCAAGGCAAAAATGAAATCGAAATGTTTTTGTTGTTATAGTTACATTAAAAAATCCAAATTTAAAAAGATAGACGCTTCTGTCTAAGCCTTTTTTTTCTGGTTAACGTATATTACCTTTATAGTAAGGGATTTTTTTTTTATTTTTTTTTTTTCCCATGTCGACAATATAGATAAATCCCAGATCAATTCTGTGGACAAGACAGATTGGTATAAGATGAAAATTGGAAACAAAATCTTAGATTTTGCCGACGCGTTTCGTCTTCTGACTTTTTAATTCTGTGAATTTCACTATATTGTTGACATGGGAAAAAAAAAAAAATATTCCCTTACTATAAAGGTAATATACGTTAACCAGAAAAAAAAGGTTTAGACAGAAGCGTCTATCTTTTTAAATATGGATTTTTTAATGTAACTATAACAACAAAAACATTTCGATTTCATTTTTGCCTTGAAAAAGTTTCACTATTTCACAGCTCATCAGTGTGACGAGATATCTGATTGCCTCAGGCTGGGATCGAAACCCAACTGATTTGGCATCAGAGATTTTATCTCTGAGCTATCAGTGCCCGGTAGAGAGGGAGGTGAATTTTTTATAACCTACTCTTCAAATAAACATGAAGGATCAGTTTCCTTGAGAATTCAAATGTTTTTACTCAATATATAATTGATTTTATCTTGTATAACAGTGCAAACAATAGCATGGCTGATGCTGACCTCCAGGAGAGTCACTCATTGCATCTTTTCAGGCTAACGTATTCTTGACATGAAATGAAAAGATTATATTGAATAAATTGCTAGGTCTGTTGTTAGGAAAGTTGATTCACTGTTTTGTGCTAGACAATTTTTCACTCCAGAATATATCTTACAGATTATAAGTCTATCATTTATCCATGCTTCATATATTGCTGCCACATATGGTCTGGTACTCCTACTATATATTTAGAAATTCTTGATAAAATCCAAAGAAGAATCTGCAATGTTATTGGTCCTGACCTGGCATTTCAGTAAGTTTCCTACTGCTATAATGTAGTTTCCTGTCCCTTTTCTATAAATATTTTCATAGTAACTGTTTTGATGAACATTCCTTTATGGCAGGGGTCACCAAACTATGGTCCATGGGCCAGATCCAGCCCCCGATGTCAGTTCATCTGACCCACTGCTTCACTGTGCCACAAATGAGCTAAAATATAATTATATGGAATTATCAATAGATTGTAGTTAAACTTACTATGAAGAAAAAATTAGATGTAATTAAAATGCCAAAATTTGGTCAATCTGATTTTCGCATCTGACAGTAATATAATTTTAGGAAAATAAGTGAAATAAAAAATTCTGCAACTTTTGATATCCGAGCGTTTTTTGTGCAATGAAGTTTCTAAGAAAAGCAATTATGAGCCTGCTGCAGCAATAATGTTTTAACTTACATTGCCATGTTTAAACTGGTTTGAAGAGTGACATATATAAAAAGGACTGACTGAATTATGTCATATATTTTGCCTGAACTTATTACAAAATCTAAAGTATGTAAAGTCAGCACATGTAACGAGGTTGATTGATGAACATTTGAAAGTATTTCTCTTGATTGGATGCAGCAATACCAAAACGAATATTAATTATATCTTAAAAGGTAAATATTCCACTTTCACAAAATCTCACTAACTTTTTGTGAGATTTGGATATGTGTGCACTTGGTGTAATATAACTATTTTATTGTTATTGTCACCTTCTTACATAACTTTTTAGTAAATAAGTATCTTTATTGTCTTTATTTTTTGTGCATTCGGTGTATTGTATTGAACATAATGGTTATCTGGGCTGCACACGTCATTCTGTTATCTGGCCCTCTGTGAAAAAAAGTTTGGTTACCTCTGCTCTATGATATCTAGATTTTATGAAAATAAGTGCAGTACTAGATTGGTAGCAAAGTCTAATCATTTTCAAGTTGAAATCATGAGATGTAACTAAATTCTATGCTAATAGTTTCTTCTTTTACAATTCTCATTTGTGGAACTCATTTCTGGTTTCTTGCTTTCCAGTTAATTTTGATCTTCAAAAATTTAAATGCAATGTCAATCGTTATCTTCTGTCTTCTTAATTTCTGTTCTTTTATTGTTCTCTTTCCTTAATAGTGTTTTTTTTTCTCATATTCACTCACTCTCAGTAACCTTTTGTATCTTAGTGACTTTATTACCTTGCTTGGGATGTAGTGAAATATATACAAAATCTACAAGTAACAATATATAACAAACAAATCTCCATGGAAATAAATGATTTCTTGATCCCCTCATATAAAGCACTGTTATCTTATATCTATAATTCTCAAAATGTGTGTGTGTGTATGTGTGTGTGATTGGATTTGTTTATGCATTTCTACAGTTTTCATCCGATTTCGATTAATTTTTTTTTTGTTTGATAGATAATTCTTCAGTGCTAGGTTTGAGTCCAAATTGTTGGTGACAATGCTTCTCCACTACTTCCTGCCTATTATAACTCTCAGCAATGTTTTACTATTTATTATCTGCTCTTGGATATATATCTTTCATAAAAACTTTAATAAAAATAAATAGTTAAATTATTACAATAATATTATTTATTATAATACAGATCCCTTTTCAGGGCCATCACCCCCCCCCCCATTCAAATTGTTAACCCTCCATTTGGAGATGTGCCTCAGTTGCACCCAATTGTTGTTACTAATATTGATTTTTGGGCAGGCTGACTTTAAACTTAAACTACTCCAAATGAACGGCAAAAATTCCCAATAATGAAAGACCCGGGCAAAGATGGGTTATACTGCTAGTTTCAACAATAGATGCTAAAGTCTAGAAGAAAAAAAAAATGTTACAGACATGCAGAAAAAAAAAAAAAAAGATAAAATCTTTTAGTCAACCATGGCTTATCTTACATGACAAACACTGAAGTGTCAGCATCATTTATTTTTGCCTCAACCCAAATTAGCATCCTGTTGATTCTAAAACCAAACATCCTAAAAAGTATATTCTTGCCCTTCCTATTCCTGCTACTTGCCTAAATTAAAATTTATGATTATTATTGCAGTCGTTAATGAATTTTGCATGCTCACTTTAGACATAGCAAAAATAAAACAATCCAAAATACCTAGTCCCTTAAAGTAAACATGAATATTAAAGAATGGCCTTGTAGATGAATATAAAGGGTAATGAAATCCCCTATTTTAAAAAGGGGTGGAGGATAAAGAAGGGTGCCATTAAGAGAAGAAGAAAGAAGAGAAAGAAGAACATAGTAGAAAACCATAACAAGATGAGGGATAATGTGGGACAAAAGGAGCAAGGGAAGGAGGAAGAAAGTGGGACAAGGAGGAGGAAGAAAGTGGGACAAGGAGGAGGAAGAAAGTGGGACAAGGAGGAGGAAGAAAGTGGGACAAGGAGGAGGAAGAAAGTGGGACAAGGAGGAGGAAGAAAGTGGGACAAGGAGGAGGAAGAAAGTGGGACAAGGAGGAGGAAGAAAGTGAGACAAGGAGGAGGAGGAAAGTGGGACAAGGAGGAGGAAGAAAGATAAAAATAAAAAACAGAATAGAAGCCTGGGACCAGACAAAATTATTGTAAACAAAGAAAAGAAAAATTGTCAGAAATTGAATGTCACCATTCCAACAGACTACAAGTTTAAATTTAAAGAATGCAAATAACTGGATAATATATATCAACCTCAAGCAAACTAAAAAAGAAAATAATATGATAGTACCAGTTGCACCAATTGATCTTGGAGCATTCCCAAAGAGCTTTGCAAAGAGATTGGAAGAATTAGAAACTGAAAAAAAATCAAAACCATCCAAATGACAGCATTACTAAATTCGGAAAGAATACAGAAAACATACATTCACTTTATCTTCATAGAAAGTCATCTGATACTACTAGTGAGAAAATTATTATCATCATTGCCAGCACCACCAATGCCATCAAAAGAATATGGAATTGACAAAAAGTACAGATTATGCTTATTGTAATCAGAACATTAGGGGCAGTATCAGAAAATGTTGCCCATTAGTTGAAAACATTAGATTTATCAGCAAGTTTTTATATGTTGCAGAAAAACTGTTTGTATGGCGCAGCATGAACCATCAAAAAAAGCACAGGATACCAAAGTTTACAGGATGCAGATGATAACCAATAATTACAAGACCAGCAAATAACATCCAATAAGCTATACAAAATGATTAATAATAATAATAATAATTACTTGAATAGCATTTTGAGACTATTGAGCACTTAGTATCAGACTGTCCAAGCCTGAAACCAAAAGAATACAAGAACTGACATCAGACTGGGTAGTATATTCATTGAAAGATATATTAGTATCACAGAGTGCTAGATGCTGAAAAATGGTATGAACCAGTCATAGAAGACCAAAAAGTCAATATTCTTTGGTACTTTACTATTCATAACAACAGGCATATAAAAGCTAATAATTATTAAATAGCTAATAATTATTAAATAGCTAATAGTTATTAAAAACTGAAAAAAGAAAAAAAGAAAGAGAGGTAGAAATCTCATAAAATCTTCTCATAAATATGACAGTGCCATCAGATAAAAATATGTTAGATAATATAAGTACCATATATACTCACATATCATGCAACCTTTGAAGACCTAATTTTGAAGCTAATTTGACTACAGTAAACTGATATATAGTTTGATTTACAGTTTAGCCAGGGCCAGCAGTACATATGTTAATTTTATATTTCATGTATAATGTGACCCCCTTAAAATTAGCTTCAAAATTAGGTCTTCAAAAGTCACATGATATAAGAGTATATACGGTAAATATTGAAATTGAAGAAATTTAGCACCATAAAACTACTATAAATTATAATGATTCAAGTACTGACTACAATCAACAAAGGTACAGACAAGTAACAAGATTTCTATTAATCCCTGCTGCTCATTGACAAAGGAAAGTATAACCAATATAAAGAAAATATCAACAATGTTAAGTATCTCTTAACAAAATTTATGCAAACTAGATACATATATTTAATACCTTAACTTGATTGTCATGTTTAATGGCATATTGACACATTATGGGTCATTTAATGCCAAGATTCACTTTTCTTGCGAGTAATAAAAATATGCTATTCCGTTTTCACAATTGAATAAATGGTAGATGATACTCAGCTTTTATACATGTACGTGTTTGTGTGAACATGATTACTAGAGGTGATGATATACAAGTTGTTTTGTTGAAGTTATATTTTGTAATACAGTTTGATTTCTTTAAGAAATTGTAGGATATTATATGGATTAATGTCATGAAAGAGTATTTGAAACCGTCTCAAGGTGACAGAATGCTCCTAGAGTAGCAAGGAAGAGAATTCTATGGCAACTATCAGTGCCTGCAGTATGGGAATGGTTAAACAATATTTCAACAGAATGTCTCTTTTTCAAATTATATTAAAGAAAAATTTTTTTTCAAGTATAAAAATATATAATTTTACAAAATATTCTAAGTCTTTATAAAAACATTGCTTGTCTAGAAATGAAAAGAATGGCTGTCCTGGTAATGAGTGCACCAAAACAAATAAAATGCTGCTAGCATGGAGGCATGCAACTGAAACGTGTTAATAAAAAGCTTGTTCATCTTGGAATTTTCCGTTAGTTGATAATTATTAAGAGGAATTAATCAAACAGCTTAGTATAAATCTTATGGAACTCTCCTGTTATTCTGTTCATTCTTTAGTAATTTGCTTATGTAACCATCCTCATGCATTTTAGGAGTAAAAAGGTTGGTAGATTCTGAATATTTTTTCAGAATGTGCACCTTAAGATGCTTGTCAAAATTACAGACATCTATATAATGAATACAAATGTCAGTGTGTCACACTTTTTCAATTAAAGGGACACAACTCTAACTTTCAATAGCTCATATTACAGAAATTTTGGATACCCAAGTTTTTATAACTGTGATTGTTTTCAGCAATTTTTTTTTTTTTTTTTACATGATTTTCTGTGACAAATTTTTTCGTACAATAATTTTTATAACTTGGTAATAAATTTGGAAATAATCAAAATTAATTGTGAAATCCAGCAAAAGAAACCCATGAAATAAAAATAATCATTTGTATGGAAAGTAAGGACCTACGTATATCAAATTGTCTTTAAATTAAGTGGCAGCAGAAGAAATACCACTGAACTTTTAAAAGGTAAGCTGAAATATTAATGCAACACTTAAATGCTGCAATCAATTTTGAGTTTTTCTGTAGTTTATTTTTGCCTATCACATATGGTAGCAGTATGCCTTGCAAAAAGAAATCTCCACCAACAGAGGACCAGATTAAAATCAAAAGATTCAAGGCTGTTGTGAGGTAAAAAAAGTACTTTGCAAATGAAAACCCAGATCAAATGGCAGCCAAGAGAAAATATGCAAAAATTTAGGGTCTCTCAAACTCCTGAACAAGCTGAAGGCCCAATGAAGAACCCTCTAATAGGGCAGCTTTTAAGCTAGTTTATAATAAAATTTTCTGCAAGCTCTGTTGATGCTACATAATTATGTCTGACAACATTTTTTAAACTTGAAGAAAACAGACATTCTATTGAAATATTGCTTAACATTGTTTTTTCTTAAATCACACTTTTCTCTTAACTACTACTATTAATAAAAAAAAACAATACAGACATGGCTGTCATGGCTTCCGATCTTAACAAATTGTACATGTTTTATGCTGGGGTACGATAATGGGCTACAGAAAATATCCAATTTAATACCACAGATTTGTCTGACTTCAACCAGTTGGGCATGTCCTTAGAAGATACACTTTTCTTTTGAAAGTACGAGAGCATCAAGGCTGGGTGTCAAGATTTTTTTTTTTTTAAGTTTGAAAGACAAGGAAAACTAAGCATCATGGGAATTACAAGATACTTAGAAACAGTTTGAACATGCTGGATTACCTGACATGAAGATATTTCTAAATGGACCCTACCTGCTACGTTTATCAAAACCTGTCACCATATCATTCACATTTGGATGTGATGCATGTACCTGATATACCCTTATCAGACAGGGTATCTTAATAGGTATATTGGGCTTTATATATTTATACCCCAATGTCATTTTGTTAGCATGCTGCTTTCTCACATAATAATAATTATAATAATAATAATAATTAACCCCCACCATACTTAAATATGCAAATGTATGCACAAATCAGCCTTTGAATCTATTTGAACCAAACTTGATAAACCTGGATTGACTTCTAGAAATATGAGATTTTGTGGAGGTTTTGCAGTAAAAATTCAAAACAAAAGACCACAATAGTAATATACAAAGCAGAAACATGGAAGGTTGAAGCAAAACTATCTCTATAATGAGGAAAGAGGGCTCAGAAAATTTAACACTCACAGAACACAGTGATGGCAAGAATCGACAGATGAAAACAACGCATAACCTAACTAACAAGTTAGTGTAAATGGTTAGTAGAACAGGGTTTAAGAAAGATAGCAAAAAGGCCAAATGTACTAAAGAGCTATAAAGGAGAGGAAGCTGTCGAGAGCCATAATCACCAACAACCTGAAGGGACGTGGCACATAGAAGAAGACAATTGTGATGATAATAGGAGGAATAAAGTGACAAAGAAAAGGAATTGGTTAGATTTAAAACTGCCATTATAAAATGCAGAGAATCAGCAAAAACAAAAAGAAAAACAAAAAAAAAAGCTCTGAGACAATATGTCATAACCAGAGATTTAAAATTTTTTTTTTTTTAATTATTTTTATTTTCAAATCTTTGAGTATAGGAAATTGTGGCGAGCCATGATCGATAACATCCTGAAGGGACATGGCACATAGTTACAAGTAAATAAATAAAGGTTAGATACATGGATGCAGTATATTTACAAACTCAATGTCCAGCTGTTTTTTTCATGCCCCGTTAAACAGAATTCGGAGTGGTTTAAAGATGATCAAGTAAGCAATATAGCTGGCTTCGGCTTACCCAGTTTCACCCACACAAAACCAGTCCCATCATTGTTGCTGCTAATATCAATAAGGTTGTTATTAGAAATAACATTCTTCACAGATCTGTTTCAGCTTAACAATGTTTTTTCTCAATATGGTGACTGCATTTATCAGAATTAAGTTAGAAACAAACATGAGCATGGAACCAAGCAGTGTATGACAAAGCAAAGAGAGGTTCCATACCAGGCGTTGAGAAAGAGGGGTTTGTCATTATATATATATATATATATATATATATATATATATATATATATTGAATGATTAGAAGCACATGGTAAAATTATAACATTATCAAATATGAGAAGCTTACTGAAGAAAATTTTAGCAAAGTTAGGTAGATTTTGAAAAATTAAGGCTTACAAAAGGAAACAAATAAATTTAAATATCTATTTTCTTCAATAAAGTATTTAAGGGTTGATTTATTTAGAAAAGATATCAGAATGATTCACAACTTATACTGGGAGCAAACCACCGGCATACAGATAGAAAATGAATTCAATATATATTCAAAAATAGAAAGATGGGTAAGACAAGGATGTGACTTCTCACCAGACTTTACAGTGAAGTAATTTTGAAAGAATTGAACGTTCTACCAGAATTCATTATTGGCGGCCACAATCTTAACAACATTAGATATGCAGATGAGTGTTGATAGCAGACACAGAAAGGAAACTACAATTACTCCTACAGAAGGAAGTGAAGGAAAGCAAGAAGAAATGACTAACTATCAATTGTAAGAAGATAGAATCTTATGGTTGTCAGCAAAAGCAACAATTCATGATGCAAACTACAAATTGGAGACACCAAAATCAAGCAAGAACAAAAATTTAAATATCAAGGAAGTGTTTTAACAGAGGACAGAAAATACGACACCAACATCCAAAAACACATTGGAATAGTAAACCTAAAATTCCCTTCCAGCATTTAAGAAACAAGAGAGTACAGTACAATTACATAATATTGGGCCTTCTATATGACAGTTAATGCTGGACAATCTCCTCACAGATAAAGAAAAGAGTTGAGGCAACAGAAATGTGGTTCTACAGAAGGCTACTGAGAATACAATGAACTGAACATGTGGGCAAAGACAAAGTTTGAGGGAAAATGGAAACAAAAAGGACACTTAGAATCAGAAAGAGATAGTTGAAACTTCTAGGGCACGCATAGAAAGAGGGTTTGGAAAAAATAACACTCACAGGACATGTTGACAGCAAGAGGGACCTAGGAAAGCAATGTATAACCTACCTAGCTTGTGCAAATGGTTGGCAGAACAGGGAGTGAGAAGGATATCAAAAAGAAACGTTGCAAAGAGATACAAAGGACAGAGAACTGTGGAGAGCCATGACTGCCCATGTTCTGCAAGGTCACAGTACATAGAAAAAGAATATATTATTAATTTTAAAAAATTTTAGTTTACACAATTTTCCTACTTAACCCATTCAAATCTATCTAGAGTTAATTGTTATCCTCCACAAATATCTACATAAACTGTACCTCTTATTATATAACCCTCTACCTCAAATGGATCTTGGGCCTTGTACAGGGTTAACATCTTTGTAAAAAAAAATTTTAAAGATCTCTGCTAATCCCTGTTCTACCAATCATTTACACAAGCTTGTTGCTTTCATCTGTCCCACTTGCTTTCAATGTATCAATGAGTGTCAAGTTTTCTAAGCCCTCTGTCTTCATTAAATGCCATGGAAATTTCAACTCTCTTTCTGATGTTAAGTATAAGTGTCCTTTTTGTTTCCCCTTACTGATATCAAAACTTCTTCCATGTGTCATGGTTCTCCACAACATCCTGTCCTTTGTACTTCTTGGTAAAGTTTCTCTTTTTGCTATCTCTCCTCATATCTGTCCTGCCAACCAATTACACAGGACTGTTAGGCAGGTTATACACTGCTTTCCTCTGCCCCCATTGACTTCAATATGTACTGAGCGTGTCAAATTTTCTAAGCCTTCTTTCCCCATTATGTGCTATACAAATTTATATTCTCTTTCTGATGTTAAGTGTCCTTTTTGGTTCCATTTTCTCTGAAACTTCATCATTGCTCACATGTTCAGTCCATGGTATTCTCAGCAGCCTTCTGTAGAACCTCATTTGTGTTACCTCAAGTCTCTTCTTCATCTGTGAGGAAATTGTCCAGTATTCAATGCCATGTAGAAAGAGCAATATTACATAACAGTTAAGTTAATTTCTAACAAGATTTTCCTGTTTCTTACTTTGCTTGGCTTTTAGAAGGCATCTTTCGGTGTTGTGTAAGCATTTTTAAAACATAACTGAAAAAGCTGTTGTCATATGCCAATCCATATTTTTTTTCAGAATGCAATATATTGATTGATTAATTGATTTTTTTTTTTTTATAGCTTATCAACCTTTTGCAGGTTATTTATGGCCAGAAAATATTTTTAGATTGTAAGAATTTTGGGGAGATATTAGCGATTTACTGATGCAAGTCCTACTTATTAACCTATAGTCTGTGGGGAGAAGTGGTGGATTCACCCCACCCCCAAGAGTGGGGTGAATCCACAAATTATGTAAGCGAATATCACAAACACAACTAGAATTAGAACACATCTCTATAATTTCAAATTCTGAGCCTTTATCCATCACACCACCAACACGTCCTGGCTTACAGCACCTGGTATTCCCAAGCAGTTACCCATCTAGGTACTGACAAGGTTCAATGTTGCTTAGCTTCGGTGATCATTCAAGAACCAGTATTTCACAGTGTTATGTACCCAAGCTGAAAAGCAATACAAAGAATAAATTCAAACGATGATTTTTTTTTTCTCAAGATTACAATCAGGCCCCTGAAAGTTGCAACTTCCACAGCTCAAAAACAAACATGTCTAACATCCTGATCTCCCAAGTAATGAAACAAGACAGAAGACGCAAAGATACCTGTGCTTCACATGCTTCATCAACCACATTGAGGGCTGCCATGGCTACTGCCCGGCTTTGGTCATACAGCTGAGTGACAAGAACTTCCATACCCCACGACCGAAACATTGGTATCCTGGTACGGAGTAGAACACGTAGGAATTTGGTTGCATAAAGACGTCCACTCTGGAAACAAAGTGAAAGAGACACAATAATTATTAAATCTGAAATAATTTTCATTTAGATTTAGTTTTTTTTTTTTTGGGGGGGGGGGTTCTGTTTTAAAAATAAATAAAATATTTTCTAAAAGTTAAAAGAAAAAAAAATACAAGAATAAAAGAAACATTTTATCTTTTGAAAAATTGAAGACTGACAATAAAATCTATTTTAACTGCCAAGCTGATGATATTTGTTCCTGGACAAAAGTAGTGAAAAACTAAAATTCCAAAATATTCATCTTCCTATACTCAGTCATGTAATCTCCTTGTATGCAGCCTGAAAGCTTTTAAAGAAGGTACACATGGAGCCACAAATCAAGAAGATTCGAAAATCTTACACAAAGTCTATCTTAATTTCTGGGATGAGGAGTTATCATTATTACATTATATTTGGATTATTGTTCTCATCTTTATTGCTGTTACAGGTTTTGGCTGTTGTGTCCTCAGGGAATTCTGAACTGAATCCTTTATTTAATCTACAGGGGCAGACTGTTCTTGTTCCACTGCCCACATCTAGAGATATCATCTGGTTCTTATTTTTTTAGCACTGCTCAATTATTGCATGCCCATTTCCACTGAGTCCAAGTACACAATCCTCTTGGTCATTGTCCTGTAGCCTCATGGATTAAAGTGTTGTTTCATGAATTTGGTGACAGTGGTTATTAGTTCAATCCCTGGGCTGGGCAGTGTGTACTTCAACTCTGTGGAAACAGCAAGCAATAACCAGCAGTACTAGACAATATCCCTAGACATGTGCTGTGGAACAAAAAGAGTCTACACTCGTAGATTGAATAAATGGTAGACTTCAGAATTCCTTGTAGATTACCCAGATCGATATACACCTTATGAAGGCTGGAGGACACAACAGCTGAAATTTTGTGATAATAACAACAAAGATAAGGACAATAGCCCAAATGTAAATAGTATAAATAACTTAGAGAAAGATTATGGTTTTTACACATGACAATACCCAATCACATTCAGCAAAAAATGTAATGTAGATCTGAATAAATGGCTTTCAAAGATAACATTTGATGAAGTGGTTACTTTTTTTACTGATTTTAATTTGATTGAATACTTGGAGTATTCGGAAGATAAGGGTTTACATTAGCAGACATCAATTTAGCAGCAAAAATGAACTTTGAAATGCTATTCTGAATGCAGTGAACTGTTTCATATAAAGAACCACAACAGTTCACAAAATCAATCTTCATGACTGAAAACTAGTTTCAGAACATGTTGCATATAATTCACTTTAATGCAGCATTGATAATTTAATTGCCATTAAAATGATAATTTAATTAAAATAATTCGGCTGCCATTAAAATGATAATTTAGTTGACCATTAAAATGATAATTAAAATCATTTAATTGCCATTAAAATGATTATTAAAATTATTTAGTTGCCATTAAAATGATTGTTTCCAATATTTTTGTTCAAAATATTTGTCTTTGTAAACTTTGGTCCTATTCTCTAATTTTCAATTGCAACGTATATTAGGTTTCAGTAACTTGGCTAATCATATGAAACTTCGAAAATTCAACTGCACAAATGACACCTGCAAAAAATTTAAGTATTTCCTTCAGAATCTCAGGGGAAAATATTTTGAAAAGGTTAAACTTGAAGTCAAATAACTAAAAAAATAGAAAATAATAATAAACAAACAAATGTTTAAAAAAATTAAACTGATTTCAAACTTACCCCATTACTTTCCCATATATTTTTATCTCCTGAGACAATTTGCAATTTATAGCTCAACATTTTATAAGAGATTCTAAAGAAACAAATGTGACAGTTCTTTGGCAGCTCTTATAATATTCATCAAAGCAAGTATAAATATTTGTTTTCCCTTTAATACCATGTCCCTTCAAGATATGGGTGATCATGGCTCTCTGCACACTCCTTTTCTTTGTTATCTGTAAATTGCTATGACGTCTTGGGAAAGATAGTTTCCTGCTGCTTTCTCCATGATTTTTAAATTCAGAGTTTTATTTCACCTAGACTAGCTACCAACCAAGACCAAGTTTACTTTGCTGTTTAATCAATAAGAAGAAATGGATTCATGCCTTTCCCAATTATATTAATGCTGAGCGAATGCAAGAGAGTTGCCCAGGACTTGAACTTGGCTCTCTTATTTCATTTTTTCACTACTTTCATTCTTTATTCTTATGGATCTTCACTACTTTCATTCTTTATTTAAACTGATAACCATTTTTATCTTTTGAGTCAATTTTTAATAGAACAAGAGAGAAAGAAGAAAGCAATTTTTTTATATGTTCAGGCTTAAACATCAGATATTTTTAAACAAACAAATTGAAAAAAAAAAAAAAAAAAAAAAACCTTAATTTTGGGAATATGCCATTTAAATATACAAATTATGAAACGAGAAAAAAGATCAAATAAATAAAACCGCCCAACTACTTAGGATAGTAGATTAAACTGATCGAGATTTTTGATATCTCTATGATGTCAAAGCAGAAGAATGTCTTAAGAAAAAAATATAAGTAACATCACAAAAAAATAGCAAACATTAATATTATATATATATATATATATATATATATATATATATATATATATATATACACACATACACACACACAGGGTGAATGAAAAGTAACTCAGTATTTTATGTATGAAAAAACTCTCCCATCTTGTAAACAGGAGAGTCCATCATACATAAAATAGGGAGTTCCTTTTCAATCCCCCTATATATATATATATATATATATATATATATATATATATATATATATATATGATTGGTATTATAGCATATGAGCAGCAGGCTGGGAGGGTTCAAAAAATTGGACATATAAATAGGAGTTAGTAGAAAAAAATTGCAGACTTAAAAATTTCCATTATGGCAGAATTGGTTTCTTAGTATACAGAAATTGTTGTCTCTTTGTCTTGGCCATTAGAACTGGGTGACATTTGTGTTATCAAAATTTAGATTGGTTTAAAAACATTTCCTTCTTCATTTGTTCTTTGCATGTCCTTGCTGACAAAGTCCTACTTAGTCGAAGAATATAGATATTCACAATTTCTTTTTTTTAAATAAGCATCTGCACTAAAATTTGATTAAATCTAAGGCAACACCACAAATGACAGTGTTGATTAAACAAAATATTATAAAAATAAAAAATTAAAAAAGTGTTACTAAATACATTTATATACATACATTATATAACATATTCAAGAATTCTACCAATTCTACTAGTTTAGTAACATTTAGATTTATTTATTAGACTCAAGAATAAAACAATTTGATTACTAATTCTTGCACAATTAACCTGAGTATTCATATTTTTAAAAAGAAAATAATTATAAAACATCTGGTATCTCGTCTGTAGTCGCTCTCTCACAGACATGCCGTTGCCTCCCTCTATCTTTTTTACAAATACTTTCATGGTAACTGCTCCAATGAGCTGCTTTTGCTGGTTTCCAGACTTTATGAATTTAAGGGTTCAACTAGGCTGGCATCTCGCTCTTACCTTTTCACTGTTGAAACTTAAATGTAGCCGTCTCTTCTACTCCAATAGCTTCATGTCTTGCACATCTCGCCTGTGGAATGCCGTCCCCTTTTCCTGTTTCCCTGATAACTATAATGTCCAACTATTCAAATGTAATGTCAACCAAGATCTCCAGTTGCCTTGATCTATCTGTTATAGTGGAACACACCTATTCTATAATTAATAGACTCTCCCACCTATAATAAGTAGGAGTAGTAAGAGTAAGGAGGGGTCAGTCAGTCAGTCGATGTCGGACGACTGTTAGTCAGATATTAAAGTATCAGCCACCTCAACTAGATTACTATTATATCAAGTTCCTAACATTTTGTACGTCGAACCTATTTTAGAACGGACTTAATACAAATACAAGCCTCCACTGTGAAACCACTCCATAACACTATCCCCTATCCTTCTCTTCATCCTTTCCTCTATCACTCCTCTTTGGTCTCACTCCAACTCTCTGTAACCCCTTGTGTGCTAGTGGCTTCCCGCCTTGCTTGGGGTGAAACGCTCAAAAAAAAAAAAAAAAAAAAAAAAAATATATTATACAGCAAAACAGTCGGTCTATGGATGTATATATATATATATATATATATATATATATATATATATATATATATATATATATATATACACGAGGTTTGATCAAAAAGTATCAGGACTCTTGCTACGGTAACAAAGCTAAAGTATGCAGCATGAAGTTGCTTGGCACTGATTGACCTTGAACTCTGTCAGCAGTGCTTGGAAGGAAAGTGTATAGAGTGTAGTCGTCTCACTATGTGACAGTGGTTCCATCAGTGACCATTTCCTAGGTCTGACATCCTCCATGTTTTCCAAATATTTTCTTTTTTCCAAAAATCAAATCCCATTTGAAAGGAACAAGATTTCAAGGAGCTCCAAAAGAATGCGATAAGTTGCTGCTCGCTATCCCCCAAAAGTGTTCCCGGACTGCTTACATAGAAACGATGCAGGATATAAAGTGTGTGGCTTCAGAAGGGAACTACTTCAAAGATTAAATGCCTAATTGATATGTATCTGTAATTTTATTTAGCACCAGTCCTAATGCTTTTTTTATCAGTATATATATTAATTTCAATAAAGGTACAATTAATTTACAAATTCATGAATTATTCGTACATAAAACAAATACAAAGGTTAATGATTTAAATGGCGAGAAATCCATCTTCGCGAACAATTCAAATAATATACAAAAACCCCGAACCTGTTTATGAATGAAAAGATCCTGTTTTATAAATTTCAGTTGCAATAGGTCTTTTTATTTTTACAAGTATTCATCTGTTCCTACAGACATCCTCAGGTATGAAATAGATTGTGTTCTTGTTTTTACTCTCAGTAATAAGTGGACAACGAAAACAGGGTTGTAATCCAAAAAATGCTATGAGAAATGTGTTATTGTTTTGGAACGTGCAGTCGCAATGCTGAGTTTGAATTTAAATTTTAAGGTTCTGCGTTTATGTACAAATGTAGTGAAAAGAGAATTCTTTTTTACTGGTAGATTTTCTGTCAAAGGGGCATGAACTATATTGTTCAATAATTACAGTAATGTCGCACTTATTATCGAAAGACGAAAGCTTGTAAAAATAAAAAGACCTATTGCAACTGAAATTTATAAAACAGGATCTTTTCATTCATAAACATGTTCGGGGTTTTTGTATATTATTTGAATTGTTCGTGAAAATGGATTTCTCGCCATTTAAATCATTAACCTTTGTATTTGTTTTATGTATGAATAATTCATGAATATATATATATATATATATATATATATATATATATATATATATATGCATGCTTATATTTCTGAGATTTATGGTATTGTAACCATTTACATTGCTTGAATGTTGTTTTCATCTTTATTGCCATATTCACAACCCTTCTTCAGTGTATATGCTTTGGAATTTCAAACCAAAACATTTTAGTCCACAGGGGTAGATACATGGCCTAGTGAGCATACAAAAGGCCGAAATGCTGTTAATATAGTCTGAACAATGTAAATAGTGTGTGTGTATATATATATATATATATATATATATATATATATATATATATATATATATACGACTATGCTCTCATTCTCCAATTGAGCACCATAAAAAAGGGGAGTTTTTTTAAATACTGCTTTAATGCATCGGTCTTCATAATAATTAAGTGCTGTGCTAGCCAGTTTGGTGTTTATATAGCAGGTATATAATGTGCTAAAAAATTCCCTAATTTTGACATGCACCGATAGCCTACAGGTAAGAGTTTTGATCTCGGCTTGAAGCAATCAGATGTCTAGCCACAGTAATGAGCTGTGATTCAGCAAAACAGGCTGTCTGTGGATAAACATATATATATATGAAGAAAAATATACGGAAAAAACAAACAAAAATCCTAATATGCAATTATGCTGTTTTAATGTTAATGTCAACGTTGAACGTTTCGGTCTAATAGACCATCTTCAGGACATATTCATAAAACATAATTAACATTAGACCATATTCAATTCAACATGAAAAAGACGATGGACATAAAAGCAAGACCAATCCAAACAGATAACTGAATATTATATTATATTAACATTAAAACAGCATAATTGCATATAGGGATTTTTGTTTGTTTTTTCCGTATATTTTTCTTCATACTGTCGGATCTATATCCATATATTTGCTTATATATATAAATAATGTCGTTTTCTCACATAGTAACATATGTGAGAAAACAACATTATTTTTGCACCAACCTAATATATATATATATATATATATGTGTGTGTGTGTGTGTGTGTCTAGGTGATATTTGTTTTCTTTTCATACTTAATGTAATCAACAAAATATTTAAATGAAGTTTTATGTGTTTGACTTACACGTTTATGTGTTTATTTTCTCTCTACATGCAAGATTTTATGTGCTTATCTTCTTTGTATATGTGCTTATTCATGGGTTCAGCTGTATGATTTAATACAAATTACGGCATCAGCAATTAAAATATATTTTCAGAACATTTTTTTTATTTTTTACTTTTCAAAACAATGAATGCAATAAAACTCATTTTTAAATTAAACAGTCTACTAATGCATTACTCCATGTTTTGCTATAATTCACCCAAGTATCCCCTCTCTCTGGAGAATTGCTACTTGGGCAAAAAAATCAGACAAGAGAAAGAAAGACCTGCATTCAAATCAAATCCACTCATTCCTCATTTGCTTTTAGCCTTTGCTGGAGAGAAGGTAAACTCAAAATGGCTGAAAGCAAAGTAGGGGTGGAGACGGTCAAAACTGATTTTTTTTTTTTTTAAATCTACTTGGGGGTGGGGGCTGCAAATGTATAACAGTTAAACATTATTTGAACCCTGGCCATAATCATACAGGGGTGAAAAGTTAAAAAAGGCTTCATGTTTTCAGCACAACATAGAAGGTATGTGAAAAATAAATAAACAAATGGCAAAGGCCAGGCAACGACAAAAAGATTTGAATTAGAAATCTTGCTCAGAAAGGCAAGAGGAGAAGGGAGAAATTCTGTTCTTTGTGACGAACCATAACAAAACAGAATAATATATCTATCTTAACGGCAGAGCATTGGCATAGCTCAACTAAGCCAAAGGTTATAATTAATCTTTTACATAAAATAAATCGCAACTAAATAAATCAATAATTTTTTTTTTCTTTCTTTCTACAGAGAATAAAGAGCCTGCCCTGAATTTCAAGAGGCAGGTGAGAACTGGAGTTGTTCACCCTTTCTCTCAGCCAGAGGCTAAAGATTTTTGAGGGAGGTAAAAAAATGTTCCAGAATTTTCCTAACCCTGCTCCTTACCCACAATTCTACATTAATGCCTTTATTTCTTTTGGCTAATCAGGAACATATGTGCATTTTGGAAGCATCAGAATATGGCTTCTGGGGTTTTTGAAAAAGGAAGGAAATTAACAAGGTTATATATATATATATATATATATATATATATATAATCTTATACATGTAAATTATATAACTAAGAAAGCTATCAAAACAGAAATAAAATAAAGATCAACTTTAATGCATTTTTATGATAAACCAGCAAGGTTACCTGGCATTATGCAGGCTAATCATCATGTTACCTAATTCAGTTGCATTTGTAATTATAATAATAATGGCCAGCTATTCCTTTCCAAGTACACCTCTCCACCAAAGCAATTAATCAATTCCTATTGTAGATGCTTACACAGACACATTTGCAATATCCACAGAGCCCACTTGTGGTTTATACTGCAAGTATGCAGAGTGAACCTCAGTTACAGTTTCTGGGAAGGTGAAGATCACCAAGTATGATGAACAGTTTGAACAAAGCTAATACAATTAAACCCTCGGTCATGATGACTGATGAATTTGTGCTAACACAACCATTGACAGCTATTAAACAATTCTGTCTACTCAATTTCACTCACAAGGTTTGGGTTGTTAAATAGCTGAAATGTACATTTACTACCCAGCTCAAGTATTAAACTGACAGCTTTCGACTGATGTGAAATTGTGCTTTAATGAGTTGACCTGTTCTACCTGTAGCTGAAATGGACTCTGCCAATTGATTTCTGTATAAACCTATGTTTTTTTCCACTTGGGGAATATAAAAATCTATTTAGGTCACCTCAAGGTGGTGTAATGGTTAGCAGCTTGTCTTACTAGAACAATTACAACTGAGTAGTGAGTTCAATCCTCACCAAGTATCTCCTACCTTCAGCCTTGTGCCACATCTAAGCTACGCATGGTAAATCACTATAAAAAACTATTTGCCTGGTGAGGTTATATTAAATCAACAGGGGTCAAACTGTAGTATGGCATACTGGGATTGCCTCTCCACACCAATAAAATCAAAGAGTCATCTTCATTAAACCTGCAATGATGCAATTTGAATCCGAGTCTCATGGTTAGAAAATGGATTTACAATTAATCAGGGGAATAATCAGATTATAACCAATGCAGAAATACCCAAGTGTTTTATGTTTAAAAATTACAGCATAAGTCATTTGTTTTATCTATTTAGTACTAAAAATAAAAGTCAGTATTTGTTGTTTTTCTTCAACAAATCAGTCTTTACTTATTCTCTTCAATCTACTGTGAGACTAACTTTCAGTTTGAAAAGTTTATAATGGTCAGTTGAAAAATAAATGAGTGCATTTTGTGTTAGGCAGGCTGTGTCAGTTTTAAAGAAAAGAAACAAAAAACAATTATTGCAAAGGAAAGAACACAAGAGGAATCTTTACACTATTTACATTCTTCATACAGTTATCCTCATCTTTATTGTCATATTCACAACATTTTGGCCGTTGTACGCTCTGGCTTCCTTCAGGCAATAAACGATGGAATTTCAAACCCTTTAGTTAGTGCACAGAGGTAGATTGTTCTAATTTCACGTGCCATGCTCCTTTCCCCTCAATATACACATGGCCTAGCAGATAAATGTGTTGGTTGAGAAATCCAAAAAGTGACTTGACCCAAAGAGTTGCGAGTTCAATATCTGGCCACAGTAGAGGGAACTAAAACTTGAGAGTTGAGTTACTAAAGGGAATTAACTGGTACTGAGATCTGTCTATATTTCCGAGATGATGTATTGTAATTATTTACATCGTTAACAATTTCAGCCTCATTGTCATTGCCATATTCATGACGTTTTGGCTGTTGTACACTCTGGCCTTCTTCAGGTGATTGGAATTTCAAACTGAAACCTTTATTTCATCCACTGGTGTAGATTGTTCTAGTTCCACGTGTCTTCCAGTTGTCTCAGTTATCTCCCTTTAACTCAACTCTTCACCACTGCAGTAGCCAGCTATTGAACTCACAACACTTTGCTTTGATTATGTAGAGATGAGCCACATGACAGCTACTTAATGATGTTACTTCATACAGTGACTAAAGCTGCATTCAATTTTTAGTTCATCTACAGCAGTTAAACCCTAAGGTTGCTTTCTTTAGTTTCCCCAATTCCCAGACCTGGGCAGAGGCTAAATCTGCCTCCTCTGTGGTTAGATATTTGAGTATAAGTGAATATTTTACTTTTTCCAAGAAATGTAGAGTCAAAAGAGACAGTTTTTCCCTTGACACTGCTATTATTTTAACTACCTTCCCTCCTCAGCAATGTTTATTGTTTTCAAAAAGTGATAATTAGAATTGTAATAAAACTTAAATATATGAAAGTGCATTTATACATTTTCTTAATTTTTACCTAGTTTTTATTTCATCTTATTTTATTGCATGTTTACATTTCTTATTAGTAATAGATATAACAATGTTAAGGTGTAAAAAATATTTAGATAAGGCATTTTCAATATTAATTTTTACCTAGTTTTTATTTCATCTTATTTTATTGCATGTTTACATTTCTTATTAGTAATAGATATAACAATGTTAAGGTGTAAAAAATATTTAGATAAGGCATTTTCAATATTAATTTTTACCTAGTTTTTATTTCATCTTATTTTTGTTGCATGTTTACTCATTGTATTAGTAATAGATATAATAGTCTTAAAGTGTACAAAACTTTTAGATGAAGCATTTTCATTATTAATTTTTACCTAGTTTTTATTTCATCTTATTTCTGTTGGGTTTTTTTTCACTGCAATACTCAATTGGTATGAATGGATTATAAAAGGAAATTGTTTCACAATATGACCAAACTTTAGTGATCCCTGCTGGTTGGTCTTTCATAGGCTAATTGCTAAAGTAAAATAAATAGGCTCTCAAGGATACAGTTTTTGTGAGTTCAATTCTCGCCAGAGGTTATTTATTTCTCATCCAAGCTTCTTGCTTAACAGTCTTACAATGTAAAACAATCTGAAGATTATGATAAAAAGCAACAAAAATAAAACAAATTTAAAAATTTCTTGTATTGACATTTTGAATCGATTACAAAAGGAATGACAGGAAGCAGTTTTCTTGCTGTTTTTCTAAATTACCTTTGTTTAAACATGAAGAAATTAAATTACTTTCCTCTTAACAACTATATGTAATTATATATTCTTATTGTTTTACTAAACCAACCATAAACCTAATGTGTTTCTTTTAAAAGGAATTGATAATACAAAATGACGATGTATCAATTTTATTATTAATTACACATTTTAATTTGTATTTAAAGATGATAAATCAAGGTTTATTGTTCCACTGGGTTTCATAGCTTAAAACTGGTGTAGTCTTTTTCAAAATAACTATTATACAGATCCATTGAACAATAAGTAAAGGTGAAAACAGAACTCTTTCAAAGTTTCTTTTACTTTTCTTTCTTTTTTCATTTTAAACTTTCCAAACATGATAGAGTTCAAAATCCTTTACTCATTCTTGTAGGGGATTACACATTTCTCACTCCACAGCCTCTTTTCCTTACAACATTGCAAGCCTATCAATATTTCCATGAGAAGTGTTCAGATGAGCTCCACTCTTTCATTTGAACCAGTTCCAATCTTTACACCTGGTACTAACCATGCCACATCTACCAAAGTGAATCACCTAAATTTCTGCTATATTCCATTCATAAGGAGGAAGTTCCACTCAAACAGCTTTTACACCCTGAGAACTGCTATTTTGTGGAACAAACTCCTGCATGGATGGTTCCCAAAACACTACAATCATAACCTCATCATGTCCTCGTAATCTTCACTTCCTTCTCTTACAATCATATCACACGCCTCATTCAAGAACCCTCTATGGACAAACTTTAGTAAGAAACAAAAAACTTATTTATATTGTTATTAATCTGAATATAATGCAATAAAGTTAACTTTTTGACTTTTAAAGTAAAACAAGATCCCATAATGATACCAAGTTGAACAAATTTTGTTGTAGTTGACAAACAATTTGGGACCTAATCATATGGACAATGAGATAATCTATACAATCATAAAAATTTCACACTTTTTTCTCTTTTTCATATCATCAAAACATTTGTCTTTTTAGAAGATAATCTCCAATACACCTAGAACTGAACTGAGCTTTGTAAAAGTAAGTAAAATATTATCTACCCACCAAATAAAGAAAACATTGATGCAAAAGTAGAAAAATGGTATTGGTAAGCCAAGATCAATTCTTGCTTAGTCTGCTGCATTCACTTTTACACCAATGCTCTTGGTAAAGGCACAAACCCTTCTTCTCACTTCCAGATATGGATTAAATAACAGAGTAAACTAAGCTCTCTTACCTTGTAGTTAGCTATGATAAGAGGAGAATAACTTGGAATTAAAAACTGAAGGCAATAAGAAACCACTCCACCATCTTTCCCAAACAGTCATGGGACATAATATGTAAGGGGAGATAATCCATATAGTTTTATTTAATTAAAGTTGTATCAAGATTACTTAACATATGTACTAAAGTATAGTGTGAGATTTTATGATCAGCATTTTGACACACAAAAAATGGGTTGTGGGTCACACAATACACAAGTATTTTTTTTTCTTTTGAAGAGGTTATGCAAGGGCTGTTGCAAGGGTCATGTAACCCCCCCCCCACTACCCCAAATCTGACATGGGGTCACCCACTCTACAGCATCTCAATTTTCATAAGGTAGTATCTATATAAAATACAAATGTTACTGTAAGCTAATTATGTGCAATAATAGATCATATGCAATATCAGTGAACAATTCAACAAGAAAAATTTAAAGTAAATACAATGTATCTAAATACAAATTAGAGACATGTCATAATAGATCATTCTATCTTAAACAAATGTCATAATAGAGTAATCCATCTAAAATAAATCAACAATGTTTGGCAGCAATTTTTAACAAACTTGAGATTTGTCTTGTTAAAAAGTTGAATATTTTTAACATATTCAACATTATGGATAAAATAAATAGTGAATTTTGAAAAAAAAAAAAAAAAAAAAAAAATTCAAAATCCACAAAAAATTTTCATCCCTTGATAGTCATTCGTACTTAGTTTACTTTATAATGTATATAAATGTAGATAGAATAAAAGCAAATTTTGGTAAGATAGCAAGATCACAAAGCACTACCCGGGGCTGCCAATCAGACTTGCCAGCACCAGAGGGTTTGGAGGCAGTACACACCAGCTGTGGGTTGCACTATAGACAGGTAAAATTTTTTCTGGTGGGATTAAAATTCATGCAAAAGAATGTTCAGGGATCACATTATACATGAAGTTGGCTTACACACAAGTATATATGCTAAGTTTGATATTGTTCCGTTTATATAAAGTTTAGTCATAAAACACAATTACTTATGTATACTTATACAGAAAGATTGCAAACATCTTGAGATTGACTAAATATGGCATTTCAAAAGTTTCACAAATTTCATTGTTTTATTTTTGTTCTTAGATATTGTATCTACTTTCTTGTTTTTAAGCTTGATGGCATTTATCCAAGTCAACAAATAAATTCTGAAAACGTAATAAAAGCAAAAAGAAAAAGCATTAAGATATAAACTTTTATACAATTGATATTTAAAGGCAATCGAAGAGAGCACTTAGTTTTCTATCAACCTGACGCTGCTGCTGTAGTTGCTAGCATGAGGTTGAAAAATAGAAAAGATGGACGCTAAATTTTGCACTAGAATTACAGGCAATTTAGCTAAAGCGTAAAGTTCAAATTATAGGCATTATTCTTGAAAATAACAGAGTGAATGACAACTGCTGTCATGGTGGGCTTCAGCCAAAAGGCAAGCAAAGCAGTAAGTATCTAAAGTTGTCAAGAATAAAGGTAGTTTCAGTAACAGTCTAATATAGGGTAATGGTTGCACCAGACAGAGGCAAATTGACTTCGTTTTAGTATGTGAAGAAAGAGAAAAAGATAATACCGTCATGTGGTTATAAAAACAGTCCAGGTACTTAACAAGTAACTATTAACACAATATTGTTAACAGGAAAAAAATATTATAACTCATATATAAAAGACTATGACTTTTAAGCGCTCTAAATCTCAAAGATAATTGCCAAAATTAGTCTGAATAATTCTATCTCGTATACGCTTTAGTTTTCCTGTTTCTTAAAACATTGTAAAACACTTTTTCGTTATTCTTTAGCAAGAGAAACTTCTTCAAATGCAGAGGCCACTAGACAAACTTACTCTTTTTAAAAAACAAGGACGTCTGCTCAAACATGTGCATCCACTAAACATAATGTCCATTCACTAAATATAATGTATAAAAAAATAAAAAAAATAATGTCAAATCTAAATAAATAAATGGCAAATTCTGTCTACCTGTCCATGTGGGCTGAAATCCCTCTAACTCAGGCCACAGTTGCTCTACATGGACATATACCTTTTTGGAATCAGGATGATTGGAAATGTGCCCTTTATCTGGTGCTTGAACATCCAGCATTGAGCTTTATGTACAGATGAGGCAGGAACACTTAAAATTCAAATTTTAAAATAACTGAGAAAAATTAATGAAGTTTAAAAGTTTTTAATTTATTTAAAGTAACACAAAACCTTTGTAAATTTCAAAATTTTTGTTTTAATTTCAGTTCAAAATATCTTCAAAACTTTGTGAATTAAGTCAATTTTATTTCTTGAAAATGCCTAGGAATCAGAATTAAAGTGAGAGATCTCATGATGTGAGGTTTTGAAGTTCCACAAAGTTTGTCATTTGAAGAACTCAATTTTTGGCCTGACTTGGAGTTTCAGCCCAAATCAGATTTTGGGCTAGAATTGCATTTATAGCTTGAATAAGAGTTAAATTGAGGCTTTGAGTTTCATGAAGTGAACTGAGGAATTCAAAGTTATTTTTTCAAAATTATCATTGCTGTTTTCTAAGCTGAACCAGAGGTCCCTTTAGTTTTAGGCTGGAGACCCAATTAGTACTCCACAGGACCTAACATAAAAGTCTGCACAAAAAAAATAGTCTATTTTTTTAAAACTATTCTGTTATTTGAAATCAAATTAATCTTTAACTCACCAGTAGTTTAACATTGCCTGAAGAGACATATTCATGGTGTTGAAACATAATTGTAATTGTGTAGCAATTTTTTATAACATGTTTTAATATCTTAAAATAAATATTTAGCTCTACTATATAATGAGCCTTCTTTTAAATTAAATTATACATACAGTGGACTCATACTTTATTTGTTCTCATTTTACCTGGAGATATATATATATATATATATAGAGAGAGAGAGAGATAGTGGGGATAGTGGTTGGTTTTGAACTCTTTAAAAACTTAAATTTTACAATCAACATCATCATTTGACAAGACACCAGAAGTTTTGAAACAAAATGGCTACTGTTGTAGTGATGTTATGACATGTTATAATTTTTAAGTAAATATTATTCGCTCTACTTTGTATTGTGCACTATTTTTTTTTTTAATAGTATTTTTGGTCATTGGAATTCCCTCTATTATTCCCACTATACCAACCTTGTATTCGCATATATATATATATATATATATATATATATATATATATATATACTACACACAAATTAAGTCCATGGTTCAATGTTGAAAGCACCATTATTTTGCACAATACTAATGTCCAACATTGCTAAAACACGCAAATCTTTGTACCCTTGTTGTTGTTAATACATTCTGGCTGACATATTCTTCAGCCTTTATCATTTGTATGCAGTAGTTGCCATTGTTTTGGCTGACCTGTTCTTCAGTGGTATCTGAGTTTTTAAACAGTTTTGACAATGTTCACAACTCTCAAAATATACATTTTCAACATAATCTTTAAGAGGTGGTTCCACGCTCCTCAAAACCTCCTGATCTGAGGCCTTGCTGTTGGACATAGTTTATTGTATTACCCAAGACGCAGATATAGTTTATCATCATATGCAGGATGGCTCAAGATAGTGTGAAATGCCAGTCCCTAGGTTTGGTTTAAAAATAATGCATAATACGAAACCTGCATAGACATACCAAGTATAACAGCAAAATTGTCTAAATAGTGTAACAGCATCCATCCTACAAAATGTTTAATGTCTACAAAAAAAATCAAAAAAAAAAATCACTAAACTAATTGAGTTTATTTTTTCCAGGTTTTCAGATCAGATGTTTAGCCATCTTGACAGCATTTGTTGTAAGAATCACCGAAAAACTCTTTCAGTTATTCAGCTAGAAAAAGAACAGGTTAAAATTGTTTTGTGTCATCCACACTGTCTCCCCAAATGAGCAATGGTGAGAGGGAAAGATCATTCAGGCCTTCAGTAATGGTACCAATATTCATACTCTGGCTTCCATCTTCAAAGTCCATTGAAGAACCATTAAGAGAACAGTGAATAAGTTTTAAAAAAAGTGAACAGTAGAGAGGAAAACTGGATCAAGAGGTCACAACAGGAAGAGGGGTCATCATTTCACCTTAGAACTAAAAAGATCAATTAGAAAAGATCCAACTCAATCTATAAGACGTTTGTCATGTAAGAGGAGTTTCAGCTATGGCAGTCCAAAGAGCAGCGAGAAAAAAACATGAAAATGAAATCATATGTGAAACATGTGGGGCACCTTGTTACTCCAAGATAGAGAGTTAGGTTAGCTCATTTTGAATAAGTTGGAAAATGATCCTGAAATAATATATATATATATATATTTGAACTTAATTTCACTACTTCATGAGTTTCCAATCCTTAGCCATGATTAAAGATGAACATGTCATTTTTGTTTATGATTGATTCTTCTGTTAAGTTTGGAGAGTAATTATACATTCTTATTGCTCAAAGTAGACTCCAATAGTGTTATGAAAATCTTGGAAGATTCCAGTAAGATATCTTTAAACATTTCCAAGATACAACAGTTCAAAGTCACAGTAATTTTGCTATTACAACTGGTATAATAGAACAAAATCCAACCAATTTTAGATTTACTTTTTTAATATATCCTGTATTGGGATATCATTTAGCTTAGTCTATTCTGCAGAGTATCTACCTGAAACCTCAATGGCAACTAGGTGTTATTTCCAAACCAACATAAGCATATAGTAATGTACAATAGAATATATATTTTTGTGTGTGTTTAGGTGTTGTTTAGCTTAGTCTGTACTAAAGAGTATTGATTAAAATTAAAACAGTGTTGCACATCAAGAGTCGCCATCAGCACTTTTATAGTCATTCATTTCCAGTAAATGATAATTTCCTATTCTTCCCAAAATGGGCCAGCACAGCCAGGTAACCATGTTATAAGAGGCAATACCATAGCCAATGATGATTTTCCAAAGCATGATCATTGCTAGTTGAAAACAATGTCATAAGAATGAATGAAACACATATAAAATGAAACAATTACCATTCGGCTAATAATTTGAGCCACCTTCTTACACGCAATAAAAACATATTTCCTGAGATTTGTTTTTATTTATCCTCATCAATACAAAGAGAATGTAATACTTGGGATTAGATGACCCATATAGGTGTTCATGTTCCAAAAAGTTTTTTCATCTGATCTTTAAAAAGCTGAAAAGCCGTTTAAACAAATAAATAAAAATACACAAATTTAAGATGGATATTTCTTCTTTTTTTTCATCATTTTTTTTTTCTTTACTTAGTACAATTTCCTAATGTCAGTTCCTATAAGGAGAGCAAGAAAGCCTACCAGAACAACACAAGAGAGGAAAATAATGGGATTTGGGGGGTGTGTGAATGTATTTTAGCACCAGAGGTCAGGCAGTAGAAGTTACTTGCCCCGTCAACCCTAACAGTATCAAAAAGAAAGCAGTAAGCACACCATCTAAAAACCTGGCCACGATTGTAATAAACAACAGATCATTACAGCAGGTGCATGTTTATACATACAGGTAACATTTGCCCAACCTCAGCAGGCAGTGTCTGCAGGGGGACAGGCGTCCACCTAAAGAATTTATCATGCCAAAGATTAATAGCAATTGCATGATCAAGGCAACAAAAAGATCAGGCACCTTTATGTATGTGTTTACTTAAATCTTTATTCATGTATGCACACATGTGTATGTATATATATATATATATATATATATATATATATATATATATGTGTGTGCATATATATACACACACAGACACACGAGTATGTATATGTATGTATGAGTGTGTATGTGTGTATATATATATATATATATATATATATATATATATATATATATATATAGGTGTGTGTATATACGCATATATGTGTGGGAGTGTGTATACATATATGTTGTAATATACGGAAAAATATTTGTGAATATGAAAGGATTGATAAAAATAAGTATCTGCTTATTTTTATCATAATCCTTTCATATTCACAAATATTTTTCCGTATATTACAACATATATGTATACACACTCCCACACATATATGCATGCATATATATATGTATGTGTGTGTGTCTATATACACACACACTCATGCACACATATACATACTCGTGTGTGTGTGTGTGTGTATAGTGTATATATATATATGTATGTGTATATGCACACACTCATACATATATATATATATATATATATATATATATATATATATATATTACAAGATTCTCAGTTGCTAGTCATTAATATGCAGAAAGTTCTAGACAAGTCAATCCATTTCTCCCAGTTTGTAGCTGTCCATAAGGAAAGATGCATATTCCATTAGACTAAATTGAGAATACTACAGACAACAAAAGAATACAGCCAATAAATAACTCTTTACCCCATTCATAATAACTTCAAGAGAAAGGTGGGCCCTTAATAAATACATGCACATTTATTTAGTAATTGTTTGATAAAATGTGTATTATTCACATCTCAAAATCCCAAAACAAAATTTAAATTTAAGGAAGGTGTTTAACATCATTATTTTCAGAGGTATATTTATTCCACAAAATTATAGAGGTGAACAGCTCAGGGGGTTAGGATCAGTCAGGTCAAAAAATTTATTTACTGTATTTCCCAGCACATAATGTGCACTTAAATTTTTTTTAGAAAAAGGTTTAGGAAATAAATTACAAGAATCTAAAGCCTGAAAGAAAAGACACAAAACTGTTTAAAACCGTTTGTTTATTATGGTCACTGACATGCCAATCACAGAGCACCAACATTGTTAGAGCATTGGAGGATGGAGTGTCATTACTACTCAGAATAGCAGAAAGTTTTACTGACCAGAGTGGCCCTAATGGTATCAATGCAGAAAAGCTTAGCATATACAGTCATTTACAAGATGACAATTATATATAACTATTGAAAAGAGTACACCATAGTGATATAGCCACTGAAAAGAGCACAGGATATATAGTCAGTTGACAGTTATATAGCTATTGACTAATTCGATTGTGAACCATTATTATTTTTTACTAATATTTCTTACATTTTCAGACAACATGCCAGTAGCAAAAAAAGTTTTAAGGAAAATGGAAAAAATGCTTATGGTGAATACTAGAGTTTAAATTTCTAGAGCACATAATGAGGAAAGGGGTCTTGGAGAATTTGACACTCACAGGACATACCGAAGGCAAGATGCTTAGAGGAAAGCATCAAATAATTGTCCTAATGATCTTATGTAGATGGATGACAGGAGAGAGACAAGGAGGGATAGTGAAAAGACAAACCTTACTAAAAGCTACAAAAGCTAGGAAATTGTAGAGAACTATGGTTGCCTACGAAGGGACACAACATAGTTTACAGTAATATCATTTAGAATTTTATTTTTAACTGAAGCAAGCATTATTATTAATTAATCACTGTATTTCATCAAAACTATTCAGACTATTAATCTATGATGACCAATAAACAATGAATCACTAACTTATAGAGTAGGTTCTTTTAGGCTTGGAAGCCTGATCAGCTAAACCAGCTGCTCTGACAATTAAGCTACAAGAACTTTTATGGCTGACACAAAATCAAAGAGAAATGAGTTCAACTATTACCTGGAACTTATGTTTTATTTCCAATACATGCTGTTTACCGATGACCATCAATTGACTGTCTGAATAGTTGCAATGAGAATTAATTGAAATTAAAAAAAAATACTCATCAAAATTAATACTGACTGTTAAGAAAATAAAAATGATAATTTGATTTTGCTTATTTGGCAAAATGGTTTAAGAGTTAAACAGCAAAGTTAAAGTTCAGAGGGTCTGACTGCAATAAAGTAATTAGTGGCTCATCAAATAAATTACCTGGCAATAAAAGCAATCAAGAAAGTTCTATTAATGTGTCAGATGAATAGTGCTTCTCTTCATACATTTCTGTAGAAGGCAATAATACAACTGAAAATGGCGGTGGAGAAGTCATTAGTTACATCAGATTAATATCTTCATCTTTATTTACATTTACATGTGGACTATTGTCCTCATCTTTGTTGTTGTTATCACAACATTATAGCCTTTGTATCCTCTGGCCATCATCAGGTGTATATTGACCCAGGTAACTCACAGGGAATTCTGAACTGGACCATTTATTTAATCAATGATGTTAGATTGTTCTCATTCCACTGCTCAACTCTAGGGATATTGCATCTATTTCTTATTTTTAGTCTTGCTCAGACATTGCTTGACCTATTTCCACTGAGTTTAAGAACACACTGCCTGGCCCAGATATTGAACTCACACTGCCTATGCCACTACATATCTTTATCTTTGTTGCTATTATCACAACATTTCAGTTGTTGTATCCTCTGGCTTTGTTCAGTTATCTGCCAATCCAGATAACCTTTAAGTAAAATCAAACTGAATCCTTTATTTAATCTACAGAGAGTAGATTGTTCTTGTTTAACTATGTCAAGAGATAGCTCATCATCTTTTTAGTACTGCTCAGCTACTGCTTTGTTTAGTTTTCACCAAGTCTGAGTGTACTACCTAGCCCTGGGACAAAAGTCACAGGACATTGCTTTAATATACAGGGCTATCATCCACTGGGACATTCCTGAATCAAGAATTTGAAGCCTTAAACTTAATATTCGTGTTGCCTGCCTGCCTGCTGTTATGTTTGACCTCCTTTACCAACACATCATGAATAACAGAAATTTTGTGATACCATCACTTCTGTTTGGAAACCTGGTGTTTATATCTATTTGGGGGGATATTTTAAAGAAACACCACCCTAAATTGGTTTCATTCTAATGAGCTGATACACATGGGGCAAAATCATAGAGACATTATCCAGAATATTGACCGTCATAAATACTTTAAAGAAGATGCATTTTTATCTGTTCTTACTATATCGTAAAGTTTTAAATTAATAACTTGATTTATTAATCAGAATCTTTGACATGCCATAACTAAGTGTTTCTTTATTCTTTGGGAGGGTATCTTTGTGCAAATTTTAAGTTTTCCAATATTAACAAAAATTTAAAATGAAGTTAGCAGTGTAGGCCGTCTCACTTTATTTCACCACTGCAATAGATAATAATTGTACAAAACCAAAAACAGCTTAAATTTACTAAATTAAATTCCTTTTTTGAAATATACCTAAAATCAAGTTTTTGATAATACACATCATCAAAAAAATAAATAAATAAAAAAATAAAAAACAAATTAAGGCCCAGGAAGCTATAAGAAATAATTTAAAGGACAGCTGTAAGAGTGATAAGTAAAAGAGAGCCTCTCAAGTTGTCAAAATAATTTTAATTTGGACTTAGAATAACTTGTCAAGTGCAACAATTTAAACTTCTTTTCAGAGATCCAAATGTATCAATGTAGAATTGATGCCTAAGTTCATTTCATAAAAGAACTGTACTCAACAGGGAAAAGAGGGGCATTTGTATTATCAAGTTTTTAAAAATTATATTAAAGTAGAAAAACAAATAAAAATAACCAGATGTAAAATTAATGAAACAAAATCCATGCAGACATTTTACAATCTGTTGCTGTGAAAAGTAGAAAATAGCACAAATTTGCATGTAAGAGTGGGGTCATTAGGAAGTTATAATGACAGAAAATTAAGTCTGGGAAAGATGGGCAAGGAGCCTATGTTCCTAAATATCTGTTCTTCAGTCATAATTTATGACTGGAGCCAATGGACGGAGAAAGAAAAATAGCAAAAGACACTGAAAATAAAGACAGGAGAAAGATGGAGGAAAAAGGAAAAAATGGAATATGAGAGAAACAGCACAGAGTTAGAGAGGGTGGGTGAGAGACATACAGACATGAAAGAATGGAAGATATAAGCACAGAGAGGCAGAGACCGAAGGCAAAGAGAGAGAGAGAGAGAGACCGAAGGCAGAAAGAGAGAGAGAGAGACCGAAGGCAGAAAGAGAGAGAGAGAGACCGAAGGCAGAAAGAGAGAGAGAGAGACCGAAGGCAGAAAGAGAGAGAGAGAGACCGAAGGCAGAAAGAGAGAGAGAGAGACCGAAGGCAGAAAGAGAGAGAGAGAGACCGAAGGCAGAAAGAGAGAGAGAGAGACCGAAGGCAGAAAGAGAGAGAGAGAGGCAGAAGGCAGAAAGAGAGAGAGAGAGGCAGAGACCAAAGGCAGAAAGAGAGAGAGAGAGGCAGAGACCAAAAGCAGAAAGAGAGACACAGAGATCAAAGGAAGGGAGAGGGAGAGAGAGAGATCAAAGGAACAGGGAAAGAGAGAGAGAGAGAATGAGATCAAAGGAACAGGGAAAGAGAGAGAGAGAGAATGAGATCAAAGGAACAGGGAAAGAGAGAGAGAGAGAATGAGATCAAAGGAACGGAGAGGGAGAGAGAGAGATCAAAGGAACGGGGAGAGAGAGATCAAAGGAACGGAGAGGGAGAGAGAGAGATCAAAGGAACGAAGAGGGAGAGAGAGAGATCAAAGGAACGAAGAGGGAGAGAGAGAGATCAAAGGAACGAAGAGGGAGAGAGAGAGAGAGCAAGATCAAAGGAACGGAGAGGGAGAGAGCAAGATCAAAGGAACGGAGAGGGAGAGAGAGAGATCAAAGGAACGGAGAAGAATGGAAGATATAAGCACAGAGAGGCAGAGACCGAAGGCAGAAAGAGAGGCAGAGACCGAAGGCAGAAAGAGAGGCAGAGACCGAAGGCAGAAAGAGAGGCAGAGACCGAAGGCAGAAAGAGAGGCAGAGACCGAAGGCAGAAAGAGAGGCAGAGACCGAAGGCAGAAAGAGAGAGAGACAGACCGAAGGCAGAAAGAGAGAGAGACAGACAGAAGGCAGAAAGAGAGACACAGAGATCAAAGGAAGGGAGAGGGAGAGAGAGAGATCAAAGGAACAGGGAAAGAGAGAGAGAGAATGAGATCAAAGGAACGGAGAGGGAGAGAATGAGATCAAAGGAACGGAGAGGGAGAGAATGAGATCAAAGGAACGGAGAGGGAGAGAATGAGATCAAAGGAACGGAGAGGGAGAGAGAGATCAAAGGAACGGAGAGGGAGAAAAAAACAGATCGAAGGCAGAGAGAGAGAAAAAAACAGATCGAAGGCAGAGAGAGAGAGAAAAAGAGATTCATGGCAGAGAGAGAAAAAAAAAACAGATTCGAGGCAGAGAGAGAGAAAAAAACAGATTCAAGGCAGAGAGAGAGAAAAAACAACAGATTCAAGGCAGAGAGAGAGAAAAAACAGATTCAAGGCAGAGAGAGAGAAAAAACAGATTAAAGGCAGAGAGAAAAAAACAGTTTAAAGGCACAAATATTGACAGAGAGAAACAGATTAAAGACAGAGAGACAGACAGAGAAACAGTTTAAAAGCAGAGAGACAGACAGAGAGAAACGGATTAAAGGCAGAGTGAGAGAGAGATTAAAGGAACAGAGAGGGAGGGAGAGAGAGAGAGATTAAAGGAACAGAGAGGGAGGGAGAGAGAGAGAGATCAAATGAATGGAGAGGGAGAGAGAGATCAAATGAATGGAGAGGGAGAGAGAGATCAAATGAATGGAGAGGGAGAGAGAGATCAAATGAATGGAGAGGAAGAGAGAGATCAAATGAATGGAGAGGAAGAGAGAGATCAAATGAATGGAGAGGAAGAGAGAGATCAAATGAATGGAGAGGGAGAGAGAGATCAAATGAATGGAGAGGAGAGAGAGATCAAGTGAATGGAGAGGGAGAGAGAGAGAGATCAAAGGGAGGGATCAAAGGGAGGGATAGAGAGATCAAAGGGAGGGATAGAGAGATCAAAGGAACGAAGAGAGAGATCAAAGGAACGGAGAGAGAGATCAAAGGAACGGAGAGAGAGAGAAAAACAGATCGAAGGCAGAGAGAGAGAGAAAAACAGATCGAAGGCAGAGAGAGAGAGAAAAACAGATCGAAGGCAGAGAGAGAGAGAAAAACAGATCGAACGCAGAGAGAGAGAGAAAAACAGATCGAACGCAGAGAGAGAGAGAAAAACAGATCGAACGCAGAGAGAGAGAGAAAAACAGATAGAACGCAGAGAGAGAGAGAAAAACAGATAGAACGCAGAGAGAGAGAGAAAAACAGATAGAACGCAGAGAGAGAGAGAAAAACAGATAGAACGCAGAGAGAGAGAGAAAAACAGATAGAACGCAGAGAGAGAGAGAAAAACAGATAGAACGCAGAGAGAGAGAGAAAAACAGATAGAACACAGAGAGAGAGAGAAAAACAGATAGAACACAGAGAGAGAGAGAAAAACAGATAGAACACAGAGAGAGAGAGAAAAACAGATAGAACACAGAGAGAGAGAAAAACAGATAGAACACAGAGAGAGAGAGAAAAACAGATAGAACACAGAGAGAGAGAGAAAAACAGATAGAACACAGAGAGAGAGAGAAAAACAGATAGAACACAGAGAGAGAGAGAGAAAAAAACAGATTGAACGCAGAGAGAGAGAGAAAAAAACAGATTGAACGCAGAGAGAAAGAAAGACAGATTGAAGGCAGAGAGAGAGAGAAAAACAAATTGAAGGCACAGAGAGAAAGAAAAACAGATTGAAAGCAGAGAGAGAGAGAGAAAAAAAACAGATTGAAGGCAGAGAGAGAAAGGAAAAAAAGATTGAAGGCAGAGAGAGAAAGGAAAAACAGATTCAAGCCAGAGAGAGAGAGGAAAAACAGATTCAAGCCAGAGAGAGAGAGGAAAAACAGATTCAAGCCAGAGAGAGAGAGAAAAAAACAGATTCAAGCCAGAGAGAGAGAGAAAAAAACATATTCAAGCCAGAGAGAGAGAGAAAAAAAACAGATTCAAGGCAGAGAGAAAAAAAACTGATTAAAGGCACAAAGAGAGACAGAGAGGAACAGATTAAAGACAGAGAGACAAACAGAGAAACAAACAGAGAAACGGATTAAAAGCAGAGAGACAGAGAGAAACGGATTAAAGGCAGAGAGACAGACAGAGAGATTAAAGGCACAGTGTGAAAAAAATGAAGATACCCAGTGAAACAAAACTAAGGAAAGAAAATATGTTCATCTCTTTAGAGAGAGAGAGAGAGAGAGAGAGATAGAAATTCTGATGTTCATCACCACAGAAATAAAAAAATAACTACAAGATAGATATGAGAGTATATGTATTACTTACATACACACACACACACACACATTCTTCCATATTTACATCAACAACATAAGCTCGTCTGTGCAAATGTACATTTTCTGTCCTGTGATTTTTTCTTTTAGCTTTAACTTTCATTCTTACACATAAGACTCATATTACATATGACAGGTGTTGAAAAATTCTTGGCCCAAACAATTCCCAAAACTTGACCAAACATGAGAAATTCTTTGGAATTCCTTTCTGAACTGGCTAAGAATATTTCAGCATCCTCTTAAATATAAATCAATCTACAGCTATGAACATGTTTAAATATAATTACATGTGTGTAAGAGGTGAGTGCATAAATTAATGGGTGTGGATGCTGTCAAATATTAAATATCCCTCCCACCAGGGAAAGGTATGAGCTAAATACCAAGAAATTTCATCCTGAGTAAAACATGACAACCAATCAATCAGGACATAAAACTAATTGCCAGACAACTAAGCAACCATCAATGAAATTTTCAATATTAGACAGAATTTATTTATATTCATATCTATGCATGTAGTTAAACAGAAGGTAGTTAAAGAAAGTGAGAAGAAAGGACTAACTATCAATTGTAAGAAGACATAATCTATGGTTGTCAGCTTGAGAAACAGCCCAACATGCGAGCTACGAATTGGAGGTACCAAAATCGAGCAAATATACAAATTTAAATATCTAGGAAGTGGTATAGCAGAGAATGGAAAATGGGACACTGAAATTCAAAGGTTTAGTGGAATAGCAAAAGTGTCATCCAAAAACTAAGCAAAGTATTACTATTAATAAACAGGAAAATTTCATTACAAAGAAAAGAGTGCTGAACTAGTTATATAATAGCAGTTCAATGATATGGAAGCAAATGCTGAACAATCTCCTCAGAGATTTCAGACAACAGACATGTGGTTCTACAGACATATACTGAAAGTACCATGGACTGAACATGTGAAAAATTACAAAGTTTTAAGGAAAATAGAAATGAAAAGGATTCTTTTATTTAGAATCAGGAAAGGTTGAAATCTCTAGGGCACATAATGAGGAAAAGCGGTTTGGAGAATTTGAGACTCACAAGGCATATTGAAGACAAGGTGGATAAAGGAAAACAGCAAGTCACCTAAACAAGATTGTGTAAACAATTTTTCACAATCTGTCTGGCTTTCTTTTAACCTTTGCCACACTGGAGCAAAAAATTGTCCCTGCAGAATTCTCTCCCTTTGCAGCTCTTGGCACATTCTGTCGCTTTGAGATAGTTTCTATAAATAAACACTTGTCAACTATTATTTCCAGTATTTTAAGCTGCAAATCACCTGCTACTGCTTTAGAATGAGATTAAACTTCCATTTTCCAATGCCATTTTGGATTTTTCAAGACTACATAAAGTGTAACATCGATCAAACCCATATAAATTTTTTTGTGATTTTTTTTGTAAAGAAAAATGACTGTATCGACATTCAACAAAGCCTTTATTCAGGAGTTTTTCTTTGATTTGGACACTGGTGATGATTTAGAAAGCTTTATGCAAGTGGATATTGACAATAAAGTGGTCGAAGATCCATGCTGGTGATGTAGAGGAAAGCGATGATGACCACTAGTGGCTACCAACATCCATGGGTGACTAATTATATGGAAGCTACTGGCAAACATCGATGTACCTGATAGCCTTTCTGAAGGTGAATTATTTTGTCTATTTATAAACAACGAAATAACTATTTGTCAAGACAAATAAATATGCTATTTAGGTGAAAGAAAGACCAAATAAATGCCTGGTGTCGTCTCATTTGTAAACACGAGAAAGCATGTCACTTTTTTTTAATGAAATGAAAGCCTTCTTAGCCATTATGTTTCTTTTTGCATCCCAGAATTCCACAAGGAGTAATAAAAGTTAAAGTATGTTAAATTGTTAAGGTATTTGTTTTTTTATTTTGTGTTTCAATTTTTTGCTTTCAATGTTAAAACAAGAATGCAAAAAGTAATGCCTTACATAATTGTTGAAGGTTAATGAATAGAATAATCAAATGATGGTTGGTAATGAATGATAATATTCAGGACAAGAACAACACATAAAAGATTTGCCAGACTAATTTCTTCCTTTTTTCAACAGTTTTTGTATCATGTTTATTTTTTTTTTTTTTCATGATCTGAAAAATTGTATTGGAAATCTTTTTTTTTTTTTTTTTTTAAGTCTATAATTTCTCTCTTTTTCAGCTATCTTGCCTTGCTCACAATTAAGTGTGCAAAAGGAAAATCATATTTTGTTACATTGTTTCATGTTGTAAATAATTTTCACAATAAATATGTACATTTTAAATTTAAAGTAATAGACTCGAAACTCGTTTGTTATTGTATGCACTTTTTTAATATTCAAGACGAAAGTGGTGACATTCTCTCTTCTCCCATTCCCCAAAACATTCTTTAACATACATATTGCATGAAGAGTAAAACAACTGCTTATTTGACACAAGAAGAAATTCACTATAAGGCTTAATAGATCTTACTTGTCTTTCTCTCTCTCTCTCTCTCTCTACATATACACACACATACACATATATATATATATATATATATATATATATATATATATACACACACACTTGTTCTCCATGGACACCTTTTTGCACATGCATATGTATATTTATGTGTGCAGCTGAACAGTGTATTTGACCATCATGTGTGCATGCTGTCTTATATATATATATATATATATAAAAAGATGGCGGTACTCGTTTGGAAAAACCTTGGATAGCTCAACTTGCAGTAGAACAAATAGGTACCTGGGGAAAAATGGGGAATAAAAAAGAAAGAACCCAGAACATTAAAACAAGGCAAACCCAATCGTCCAGTGTTCAAGTTCCAAGTCCAAAGACAAAAACCCCCAAAACGAGTAAAAAGACAACTATGTGAAGTCGTCATCTCCTGTCATTCGTCTTTTTTTTATTTTTTTGTCATGTGGTCATGGTTAATTTTGGTTTTAGCAATAAATACTGTTCCATAATTTTTCTTTTCGGCTAGCTTTACCCTGAAGATCCATTTAGGTAAAACCTAGGTAGGTTTGCCTGGCTACTTAGGATTATCTTTTATATATATATATATATATATATATATATACACACACACTCGACTCTCCCGTCAAATTCGACGTATGAGGGTCAAGCAGATCAGTTCTCAAGAAACCGACAGCCAGACAACAGCACATGAGGTTTGATTATAGTGGTGATGGTTTTGTGCACACTTTTTGAAGGGCCAAATACAGAGACCTGGTACACTACATGCCACAAGGCACCCAAACGACCTTCCGTAGGTTTTGAATTCAGAGTTGTGCTTCTCCTAGACCAGTTGCCATCCAAGGCTATAGAACCCAGTCTGCCCTGCTATTTACCAATAGCTGGAAGTGGGAAGAAAAGGATTCACACCTTTCCAAGGGTATTAGCACGTAAGTGAATGTAATGGATTCAACTGGAATTCGAATCCATATATATATATATATATATATATATATATATATATATATATACATACAGTGACAAAAACAGATAGACTACTCAGAGGCACACACACAAACAGGAAGTGTGTGTGTGTGTGGGTATATGCATATATAAATATACATATATGTGTATGCTGATTCCTTATTATAAGACAGTATGTATAAATGGGGAAGGGAACATACATATGCAGGCTAATAGGAACACGCATGCACACAGGGATAGGAATACATCTATCATTACCACCTCTAATACCAAACCTAATGTATTTACTAACACTTAGGCAGAAATTTACTTTTGCCAGCAGTCCAGAAAGAAGTTCAAGGCTCACTAACAAATACAGAAAATGAACAATGAGACATTAAAAGAACATAAGGAAAATTTATTCCTTTTAAAAATTTATTCCTTGTATTTGCCTGAAGAAGGTCACGAGACTGGAAACCTGTGTAGCAGTAATATGAAGAATAAAATATAATATATATTCTATCCACATTATAACCAAAAATGTCTGCGGTTTCTCTATTTTTTAAAATATACATTTTTTCTCTTGTTGGAACAACTACAACCTTTTCCCTATTATATATATATATATATATATATATATATATATATATATATATATATAGATAGATAGTGAGAGAGATAGATAAGTGAGAGAGATAGATAAGTGAGAGAGACATTTGTCAACAAGAAAAGTTAGGTATAATAACATTTCCAGACCAAAAAAGACTTTTGGATGAGAAATCAGATATTATGACATATTGCATACACACTAAAAAGTCCCTCTTGAATTCATGTGAACTAGGATGAAAAAGTATGTACATTTCATTTAAATCCTCCCACCCTGACTGATACATTTCCAATACACTTGTTTTTCTCCTCCTCCTACCCTTCTATATCACATTTAACATAGTGTGTTTATTCATTTATTTTTAAAGAATAAAGTGTTCATTGGTTTATTAAAAGCAAATAAGGTATTAGTAAATCAATTGACTGAAATTGCCTGAAGGTACTGAAATGTTGAAACCAAGGTAGCAGACCCTATTTACATTGTTTGGACTATCGTCCTCATCTTTGTTGCCATATTTATGTTTGGCGATTGTACACTCTGGCCTTCTTCAGGTGGTTGGAATGTTGAACTGAACCCTTTATTTCGCTCACTGGGGTAGAGTGTTCTAGTTCCACTTGCCATGTTTAATCGACATCAGTTATCTCCTGTTAATTCCCCTCTCCAAGTTCTTCACTGCCATAACCAGGTATTGAACTCACACTCTTTGAGTTCTGTCACTGGATCTAACTAACGCCTTTATCTACTGTCCCATGTGTCCTTGAGAAAATAAAGGGTTCAGTTCGACATTCCAACCACATGAAGAAGGGCAGAACATACAACGGCTGAAATGTTGTGATAAATATGGCAACAAAGATGAGGACGATAGTCCGAACAATGTAAATAGTGTACATAATACCTCATCTCAAAAATATAGACAGATACTCAAGGTAGAGAAATTGGCTGATCTTGTAATTTTTTATACTTAAGAAGCACTACATGTTAAATTTTTATTTTTTTTGTATGTGCATTGAGCAATTTTTAATACTACTACTAACCCTGGTCTAATTCAATTCTGACCATTAACTTTATATATATATATATATATATATATATAAATAAAGTAAAAAGTTTGTCCTTTCACTGATTCATGTTACTGTCAGCATTCATGAATCCAAAGATTTATAGACATACCTTCCAAGAACCATTCCGTTCACTTGTCAGGGTTTGTCAGCAATTAACTACTGTTGATACTTCTTGATTTTTTCATTTTTATATTCACTTTTCATTGGTGCAAGTTTTTTTTTTTTATATTGTATGTGTGAATTTACATGTATATGCGTCCATGCACCTGTCTGCACATATGTGTAAAATATCATGGTTATTTTCCTTTTCTTCGCTTTACACTCACTCCTAATTGTTTTTTTACCTTTTCTTTCTTTCTACACATGGAAGATCTCTCTCTCTCTCTATATATATATATATATATAGTATGGTAAACATAAAAAAAATGATAGATTATTGATATATGGATCAGTACTTCTGGCAAGAATCAGAATACAGTATCTGTACATTCTGTAAAGATTACAGACACACACACAAAACATATCTTGGCACTTCTTTTATTTTTGTTTTTCCTGATAAAATACATCAAGGTATCTTAGAAGTCACTGATACAGTTTCTTACATATCATATTTAATATGGACTTGCTTTTGATTTTCTTTTTTTGTAATCAGTTTCTGCAAAAGATGAAAGCAAAAGGTATTTGATCCTGTACACCACCAGGTTATCTTGCTAATATAAACATCAACACTTGTTACTCAGATATTGAAAGCATTGTTAACTGTATTTACATGCAAATTGATGCACATCAAACAAACAGATTTAAATAACAAATGCAGCTTTTGTCCCTTCCTCCCCTCCGTTCGACAAAGATATGCCAAATTCCCAATATCCTATCCTCCTGCCATTCACCCCACATACAAATTCACAGGTGCTTCTTGCTCAGAGCACAGTGAAAGCTAATGGCTGAAGATTTTCTTTGCCCTCAACAAGTCTGACAGAATCTTTCCTAAAATGAAAGCTAAGCAGCAGGCAAACACTATTTCAATTCAGGTTTTCTTTTCTCTGACCGACTTCTAACCGGAGGACCCCACACCCATTTTTTTTTCTGAATATTATAGCTGGAGTAATGAACAAGTAAAAACGAAAGAAATAAGAGGTAAAGCATAAGAATGTATCTGGAGTAATAAATCAATTGTTGAAATAAACTAATGGGTTTGAATTAACCCTTCCCATCCTAAAGGAATATATAAATAAATAGAAAAAAATAAGGAGGAAAACATTTGTTAATAAGTCTTCTATGTGCCATGTCCATTCAGAATGTGGTTAATCAGGGCTTGCCATAATCTCTTGTCTTTTATTCTTCTAATTTTTAACCCATTACCATCATTTTCTTGTCCTTTTTCAGCCATCACTCAAACTCGTTAAGTCAGTCACCAAAAATGTCAAGAGGAGCCCTAGATGTCTGCCATTCAGTTGCAGGAACTGCTGAATGCAAAGTGATCACTTGAATCTTCAGTGATGGCTGCCTTCAATGCAGCAATGGTGTGAACATTGCCCTGGTAGATGTTTACCATGAGGAACCCCCAGAGGCAGAAATCTGGTGGAGCTCAGGTCAGGAGAGTGAGGTGACCATTCTACTTCAGCTTTGCAGCTGATGACACTCCCTAAACTTTTCACAGAGTCATGTTAACATTAGAAGTATAAGGAGGAGCACCATCCTGCTGGAACCACTGTCCCGCCTCATCAATGTCCTCACACTCCTTGAACTCTCCCGCAATCTGAGAGGCCATTGCTTTGTTTCAATAATTGTGAAACTGATGCTTTCTTTGCAATAATGATTCACATGCTTAATATCCCTTGCTCCGAGTCACCATTGCACATATTCCAAACAGTTATCATTAATGATGACTATTGAGCTTCAATATCCAGTGGATACCAATATTTGAGTAGATGCTTCATTTATTTATTTACATCTACTGGCCAGAATATTTGAGAAGTCTTATGAAAGAAAAATATGCACTCTCCAGCATATTTTTCTTTCATAAGAGTTCTTAAATATTCTGACTGATAGAAAAGAATTAATATACTGTTTAGTAAATAAACAGAGCATCTACTCAAATATGAGTATCCACTAAAAATAATGTTTATATAAAACACACACAAACATTTTACATCTTTTAGATCTATTCAAGTACTTTAAAATGGTATATAATTTAGCTTTGTGGGTAAAAAAACAACTAAGATATCGATATTTAAACTTTGTGACTATATTCCAAAATTCATTTTTGGCAAGGGCCAAAAGGTCATATCTCGAGAACCCTTTGACCTAGAGGTGAAGTTCTATAAGTGTCCCAAATTTGAAAAAATTCTGTCGGTGATGGTCAAACCCTTTTTGATTTGACACAGGATGAATCTCTTTATATATATATATATATATATATATATAGAACACATTGCTCTTCAACCAAATTGATCTCTCCAGGCCACTGACGTATTTCACATAGAAAACGTTAAAATTTCCCTTCCTCTATGCCATGCGATGATAGCCTATTATACCACAATGCATATCTGATGCTGAAATTAAGATGAAAGAAATCCTCATGAGAGACAAGTACTTGAGCTAATGGAAAATACAAGTTGTACAACTTGATTGCAGAAAAGATTTCTGTTCATAAATACTAACAGATGTTAATCATTTACACATACAAACCAGAGGATGTTAAAGCACCATTTACTGTATTTCTTGCCATATAATAACCACAATTAATTTGGTAAGAAAAAATTTAAGACAGTAAAATTTTAATTATATATCTTTTGTTTTTTGTTTTGTTACTATTCTAACATTAAATCATATTCTTTTATAAACTACTGGGTGAGGCAGAAATACATCACACATATACATCACTTTCATTTAGTAACCGTCTACGTTGAGACATTAGGGGCAATTGTGTCATCTACCTAATGTCTTATCATTATATAGAAGGTATTTCTGCCACACCCTGTATTATTCATAGAATACAAAGCCCAAGAGCTGCTAAGGTAGAAGGTTACTAAATGAAGGTATTATAAGAGTGTACAAGGTAAGAGCAAAAGGTGCATATTATGAGGATATGTAGGATAGATAATATCTGACTCTAGGCATGGAGAGATTAAGACTGTAGAGATCAAGGAAGCATCCTTTCTGGTGAGCCTGTTCCATAATGTAACAGTTCTGGGGAAGAAACTCTCTGTATGGAACTTCTTCCTTACAATCGAATACAAAGGGAAAGAGAATGAGTTGACTCAGTGTATAATCACAAATGAAATAATTATATATATATATATATATATATATATATATATATTTCATCCTGGAGTCATCTAGGTATGAGTGTATCAAACAGGTGTATACAGGTAATAGTCTTGCACAAGTAACCTCAACATTATATACAGGGTGATTTGTGAAGTTTTGGTTGGTTTTTTTTTGGCATACTTGAAATGGGAAATATAGTCAGAAATATTTTTTAAGTTATAAGACTATCAATACTATTGTTTTATATATTTTCCTTCTTTAAATGTTTTATCTACATTAATTTTTTTTAACTGGCTTTTACAACCATTTATGCCCAAATCAAGCAAGTACACAAATTTAAATATCTAGAAATGGAAAAAATGTGGAACTGAAATCCAAACACACATATAAATAATGAAAGATATTTTCCAAAAGCTAAGCAAAGTATAAAGAAACATGAAAATCTTGTTAGAAACAAAAAGAAAAATGAAAAAGAGTACTGAACTGTTAATACTGGATAATCTCATCATGGATGAAGAAGAGACCTGAGGCAAGAGAAATGTGTTTCTACACAAGGATACTGACAATACCAGGGACCAAATATGTTAGTAACAATGAAGTTTCAAAGAAAATGCAATCAAAAACAACATTTATACTAAGACAAGAGACAATTGAAATGTCTAGGAGACATAACAGGGAAAGAGGGCTCGGGCCTTCTTCAGGTGATATACTTTGGAATTTTGAAACAAACCCTTTATTTAGTCTACGGGGGTAGATTGTTCAAGGGCACATGGCCCAGCAGATAAAAGGGTTGGTTGAAGTAATCCAAAAGTGATTTGACCCAAAGACTTGCGAGTTCAATACCTGGCCACAGCAGAGTTGAATAAAAATTTGGAGAGTTGAGTTACTAACGGGAATTAAATTAAACTGATATCCAGAAAGGGCATAGCACATTAAACTAGAACAATCTACCCCTGTGGACGAAATAAAGGGTTCAGTACAAAATTCCTATATATCACCTGAAGAAGGGCAGAGCATACAACAGCTGAAATGTTGTGAATATGACAAAATTGAGGACAACAGTGCAAACAATGTAAATAGTTGTAATACCTCATCTCAGAAATATAGATAGATATTGAAGGAAAGAGAGCTTGGAGAATTTGACACTCGCATTAAATAATGAAGGGACAGAGGGAAAACAGTAAGTAACCTGTTTAACAAGTGAATAATTGGCAGAACAGGGACTGGGAGGGATGGTAAAAAGACAAAGCTTACTAAGAACTACAAAGGATAGGAAGTTGTGGGGAGCCATGATCACCTATTTCCTGACAGAATATAGAAAAATAATATCACAACTGTAAATTGGAAGTATACTTTCCTTAACTGCAGACTCAGACATTTTTTTAACTTTAATTCAGATTGTTATGAGGAAGAGAAAAAGCCCAAGATGTAAGTTACAAACTGGAGGTATCAACATAAAGCAGGTGCAGAAGTTTCAATATCTGGGAAGTGTTTTAACAGAAGATGGAAAATATGACACCGAGATCTGAACACACATTGGATGAGTGAAAAAATGCATAGTAAGATGCTGAGAAATCAAAAAATTTCATTAAAAATAAAGAAAAATGTGCTGGATTTTAATATGATATTCATTCTCTTATATGGCAGTGAATAATGGATAATCTTACCACAGATGAGGAGAAAGCCAGAGGAAGCAGAAATGTGGTTCTACGGAACGATACTGAAAAATTCCATGAACAGAGTGAATATGCAACAAGGAAGTCTTAAAGAAAATGGCAACAAAAGGAACACTTCTACTCAGAATCAGGAAAAAAATGGCCTGAAAGCTAAAATTCTTTGGACATATAATGAAGGAGGAGGGCTAGGAGAACTTAGCTCTCCCAGGGCATATTGAGAAGAAATGAGGGAAGGCAACGAGTCTCTTATCTGATGAGCTTGTATGAATAAATAGATGGCAGAATAATGGGGGCAGTAGCAAATAGAGAAAACCTGCTAAGAGGCACAAGGGATAGGAAGTTGTGGAGAACCACAATCAGCTATGTCCTGAAGAGACATGGCACACAGAAGAAGATACAGCAAATATAAATATGCCATATGACATTTTTTTTCTATATTTATTTATCGGGCACATATGGCAAATAAACTCAAAAATAGCAAATATCAAGAGAACCAAGAAACTGATTACAGACACAGGCATTTTATACAGGAATCACAAGCTAGAATTTTTATCCCCAACAGTGAGGTCAGAGGGCATGTGAAGTCTAGTATGAAGATGCATTTGATTGGTATACCATCCGAGTAAAGAAAAAAATGTAATACAATATGTATATTACACTTCGCACTACAATCCATTATTAACACAGCTGGTAATATTGCCAACAGTATATTATAGACATATACACATGACCGAAAAAAATAAGTAAAATAAAAATAGTGTAAAGTATTGGTATACTAATAAATATGGTTTGGAACCATTAAATTAGTCTCAGAATTAATAAGAAAGTAAATAAATACATATATCAAAAGTTAGATCAATCAGAAGACAGGCACAATTATTTTTTTATAAAAACTATTTCTATAAAGCTGTGGTTTATTATATATATATATATATATATATATATATATATAGGGTGTGATGAGTAAATTGTCACTATTTTATATTTTTAATTTTGCACATGTGCATTGTTTTTGATTTTGCCCACAAAAATAATAAACAAAAACTCAAAATTCTCAAGGCCCTTGCTATCAAAATCAACAAAATTAATAACGAATATAGCAACAACATATTAAAGTGCATATAATAATTAAAGCAATTTTACATTTCTACCAATTTATGGTCAGCTCCCTTATATTGAAACACTTGTTTTGCAAAAACTTCCATAACTACAATGGATGAATTTAAAAATCAGTATCACAGAAGTATGCAGATTTTATAGAAGTTACAATAAGTTTGTCTTTGTAATTTACCCCAGGAGATGATCTTAGAAAAGGTCAAAAGTACTTGAAATCTACAGCAGCTTCCTTTAAGAATTTCATCTTAACATCAAGAAACTAATTAGAAAACTGGAAAGGATCAGTATAAAAACAAGCAGACACAATATGTGTATATAATTCAACAGAACAAGTTTGAATGAAGATATTCTTATTATTTACATTATTCGGATTATTGTCCTCATCTCTGTTGGCATATTTATCACAACATTTCAGCCGTTCTACGCCCCGGCCTTCTTCAGGTGGTTGGAATTTCAAACTGAACCCTTTATTTCGCTCACTGGGGTAGACTGTTCTAGTTCCACGTGCCATATTTAATGGATGTCAGTTATCAGTTATCTCCTGTTAATTTCCCTCTCCAAGTTCTCCACCACCTTAACCAGGTATTGAACTCACACTCCTTGGATCCTGTCATTGGATCTAACTAACGCCTTTATCCACTGTACCATGTGTCTTTGGCAACAAAGATGAGGACAATATTATGTTTCAGCCAAATATATTCTGGGCATCTCCAGGTGTCCATATTTTTGGACGATATGGGATACCTATTGATTACTGTGTTATTTAATCCTTGTGATACCAGTTTTTTCTTCATTCCCACTGGACCAGTGTTTAACTACCAGATCCAGGGATTGAAATCATGACAATAACACATGCGGTCATGAGTTTAATCTCTGGATCCGTTAGTGAAACAATCTACACTAGTTCAGCAGGAATAAACAAAAGTTGACATCACAGTGACAAAATAACACATTAGTCAACAGATATACTATATCAGCCAAAATTATGGACATCTGAAGATGGCCAGAATATAATTGGCTGAAACATAATAATCACAATACAATAGTTTGAATAAATAGTATAAGCTTTGTTAAATCCAACTGACAAAGTCTGTCTGTCCTGAGGATACTTGGTCAAAACATATCTATAATAACATTGACAATAAAGAAAAAGAAAACAAGAGTTTGAATGAATTAAAGCATATTAGCAATAAATAATGAAACAAAACTTGTTTAACAGAATTCTTGCTATATATATATATATATATATATATATAGATAGATAGATAGATAGATAGATATATCAGACCCTGAATTACCACCAGTCAGAATGACTGGATGTCCCCTCTAGGAAGCACCATGCCGAGAGAATATTGAGTCTCAAACCCAACCTCAAGTGAAACCCCTATATATGATCCATCACTAAAGATGCAGGTAAAATGATCGGCTCCCAGTACCACTCCAGTAAGTACCTGACTCTTCATGCTATCCTCTACCTTTATAAGAGCCAGATCAAGCCAAAAACGGAGTACTGTTGCCATATTTGGGCAGAAGCTGGCCAGTGTTCACTTTCCAGTCTCGATAGAGTTCAAAAGCATCTCTGGGTCCTTGTTGGAGAAGAATTATTTTCTACTTTCCAACCTCTCTCTCTCTCACAAGCGGGATGTGGTGAGTCTCTCACTGCTCTATCGCTACTTCGAAGGAAAGTGCTCAGACAAACTACGTTCCTTGATTCTGCCAGGTCTAACCTCCATGGCCAGGGTCCCCCATGCCACTTACATAGTAGCAAACCACCCACATTCCTCCATATTCCAACAACAAAAAGTAAGTTCCACTCAAATAGCTTCTCACAAACCACTGCCCTGTGGAACACATTCCCAAGAGGATTTTTCACCAACCACTATAATCTTAAGCTGTTCAAGTCTAGAGTTAACAGTTACCTTTCCCTCCTATCCATATAAACTACCTTATAATGTAACCCTCCATCTCAAATGGCCCCCAAGAATTGTACAGGGTGAACATTGTTGTAATATATATGTGTGTGTGTGTGTGTAAAATCCTGATCTGTCAGTCATAAGAACATTTTAGCAGGCAGTTTGGTGGCTTATAATTTCTCTCTGCTATTGGAAAATATTCAGAAAATAGTTAGCGCCAAACAATTGTGAGGAGTAGCAGTCAAGTCAGTGGGCAATAGTGAGTAAAAAAATAAATCTTGCCTATATATGTGACTAGGTTCATATACAGTTTTTGTTCTTTGTTTTAAATCATATCACCCCATGCAAGGCAGTAAAGTCACTAAGACACGGGGGGGGGTACTGAGTATGAAAGAATAAGTAAAAAGAAACATTATTAAGGAGGAAGAACAATAGAAGAGTAATCAAGAAGACAGTAGATAACGATTGACACTGCATTTAAATTTTTGAAGATCAAAGTTGACTGAAAAGTATGGAACTGGAAGAAAGTCCCATAAGCGAGAAGTGTGAGAAAAGAAACTGTTAGCATAGATCACATGGTTACATGTAGCTAATTCAAATGTAAAATGATGAGACCTATCTGCCAATCTAGTACTATCCTTAAATTCATAAAGTCTAGTCTGAAGAATTTATCAGGACAATTACCATGAAAGTATTTATAGAAAAGGCACAGGGAAGCTACATTATGGTGGTAGGAATCCGAGATGCCAGGTCAGGAATAGTATTATGGCTGATTCTCCTTTGAATTTTATCAAAAATCTTTTAATATACAGCAGGAACACCAGGCCAGATGTAGCAGAAATATGCAAAGCATGGATGAATGGTAAACTTATAAATATGCAAAACAGTTTCAAGAGAGAATTGTCTAGCACAACACAATGAACCACCTTTAGCAGAAAACCGAGCAATGGATTTAATATAATCTTTCCACATCATGCCAGCCAAGAATGTTAACTCAAAAAGACACGAGTCACTCTCATGAAGGTTAGCATCAGCCATGTTGCTGGGAGGTAGGAAGAGGTCTTTGTTACAGCCATACTTACTGCATCATTTTTTTTTCCTATTGCCAGAAGTGATGTGGGGGTGTGAAAAGGTCACAGCCTGGCCAAGAAAGGACATTAAGAAAAAAAAAAATCTAATGTATGTTTGTTTTCTCAAATTTTTCAGTACCCCCCTACAAATATAATCATTTGAGTTGCAAAGTTTTAGTGTATTTCATAAATCATTTAGAAGATTAAACTCAATTTTGGTGCTGCTTTTCTGTTAGCACTAGTTTCAGCCAATCCATTCTAAAGCTTTCTTCAGATGATCAATAGCCTAAACAACTCTCAAAATAATGATGACATTTAAATTATAGATTGTATCACCAGATTTTTTTTTTCTTTTAAAATCATACCAATGCAGCAGGTTGTACTGGGTCAGTCACATGTTGCCAGAAGCCTAAGCCTGACCTAAACATTAAAAAAAAATTTACCTAAGCATGGGTTTGAATCCTGCTGAAGGCCAGACTTTCTTTATTAAGGTTTCTTGAGTGTGCAGATCAGTAGTAGCCACTATAAATAACGTTTAAAGTAATAAAGAGCTAATATATAACAATTACAGATTATCTGCTGTTTTTGTATATATATCTGATGGCATTTCCTCTCTAAATAACACCTTCAGTAAAACAGTTAAATTCAGCTTTGTCTGATGACACAATTCAAAGCAAATGTTTTTAATATTAAAAACAAAAAAAAAAAAAAAAAATTAAAAAAAAATAGTACTCACCTCTGATGCTGCAACTAATGCCTTCGACAGTATTACCCTAGTTGAGCTGTCACGTGCATAATAAAGGCTTGACACAATCAGCTTAATGTAGATATCATGGCTAGTGACAGGGATGAGATCACAAAAACTGAAATGAAAACATCATATTTTAAAGCTTCAAATCTTTCAGGAAACATAAAACCTGGTATTTCTCTGAAATTTGAAAAAATCTAATATTCAATTGATTGATCCATTTTCTATGGCTTAACTTTTTCTCAGGTTATTTAAAGCCACAAAATATTTTAGATCATGAGAATTTTTCAGGGAATAATTAATTAATCATTTGAATCTTTGCTTGGAGGTGAAGACGTGGATTCATCCCTCTCCCAAGGTTATTTGCACATAAGTGAATATAATGAACCAAAATGGAATTGGAACTCCTGTCTCCAATTAACAATTCAGAGTCATTATCCATTACATCATCAGCACATCAAAGCTTAAAGTACCTAGTATTACCAATCTAGGTACAAGCAAGACTTGATGTTGCTTATCATACAGGAACCAATGTTTCAACATGATATGGCTGTAAGTCTTAAAATTCAAAAGATGACCAAACTATTTAACTGGCATCAACATTCAACCACAAAAATGTATTGATTTGTTTTTTTACAGTTTATCAACTTTTTGAAGGTAAAACATTTTTAGATTGTAAGAATTGTTTTGGAAATAATGATTTTACTGATCTGTCGTACTATTTAACCCACAACTAGGGAGAACTGAAGTGAATCCACCCAACTAGGTACTGAACAGGCTTAACGTTGCTTAACTTCAGTGTCTGTATGAGAACTGATGTTTCAACATGATATGAGTATAAGCCCTTTCACTTCAAGAAAGAAAAAGTATATACGAATATCGTTAACATGTATAGACAAATATAGTAAATGTAATGAATAGTGTTTATAGCAATGCTAGAAATCCAAGTAATGATAACCACATGTGAAGAGAAAATCATGACAAAAAAAAAAAAATTCTCACTGAATTTGCTCCCTTGCAATTTACATTAGCTTCTGTGTTTTATGTATAAAAGGGGGTTATTGTTTTTATCCAAAATTTTAATTATATGCAAATAAGGTATAGTACTCTATAATTAGCATATATCCCTAGAAAACACAACTTGTTTTTTTTCTTGTTTAGTTGACCCTAGATGCAAATCCCAAGTGCTACAATATTAAAAACACCTAGATTTTAGCATACTTTAACCTTTATCACTCTGTATGTGACTTCGTTTGCTATACAAAAAGTTTATCCTATCACTGAACATGACTGATCCCTGAATAATAGTGTTTGAATTTCATAGTTGTGTTGTCATATCCTGCTATGGCAACAGAAAACAATTTTGAGTGAAATTAACAATACTGCAATTGAGAGGCCTTGAAAAAGAATGCAGTGGAAAAGGAAGTAATATTAATAATGCAGACAGAGTGTTAAAGATTAAGTTGGTGTATTCTAGGGGTAATTTAATTCAATAACATCATTGTAGTTTACTTAAAATGTTCAACACAAAATCAGAGTTTTACTATAACATAGATCAGTTGTTCTTAATCTTTTCTTCACCTAGTATTTCTTTTCAGATATTTCCCATGAATGATGCCACCTATGTTAACATTGCACTGTTAAATGGAGCAGAGCATTATAACAACATCAATCACCAGGAGTGAATGGTGGCAGGAACAGTCAAGCAGTGACCACTGGGTCAGATCCTAGAAGCTGCCAGATTTTACCTTCCTGATTTTTGCACAATACACATCTTGCAATTAGTGCATCTAAATATTTCAAATACATTTGTAAATATAAAGTTTGGTTTGGTTAGTTTTATGGCATACCAACCTCAATGGGTCATTTAATGCCGACAAAATTTTTATTGCTGCTAATTGTTTTGTCAAAAATCTATATCTAGTAATATTTTTGTTTGGTTTGTTTTGTGGCATATCAACACCTCAATGGGTTATTTAATGCTGACACGATTTTTATTTTTGGTAATATTTTCTTTTTTCAAATATTTATTGCTGATACTAATTTTTTTTTAAATTATTTCTGGTATTAAAATCTATTTTTACACTTTCATAGTGTTTTGAGTCAAGTTGTGGGGGTTAACTATTTACTGATAGCTGGAACCCTAACAGGTGCTACCACCCTGGGTCAGGGTGGACCTGGGAACACCAGCAATTAAGAGATGGTTCCACACTCCTTAAAACCTCCTGATCAGAGGCCTTGCTGTTGGACGTAGTTTATTGTCTTACCCAGGACGCGGATGTAGTTTACCGTCATACCCAGAATGCGTAAACATAAAGGCATAAAGATAAACAGATGTATACGTGAAATGCTGTGGCTTGATCGAATCAGAATTCATCGTGTTAAATCATCTTCATATCTCATTAAAATAACACCCCTGAAACTAAGAGTTTATAGCACCCACAAGGGAGTATTATCGAACAGTAAGAATTAATGACGGACTAATGTTAAAAATATATATCTAACACAAAAATTTATTCAAAGTAGATTCTAATTATATCTGTTCAAAAGAGATCTTTCTTATATTTAATAAAGTGTCATTTAAAGTAGATTCTAATTATATCGGTTCAAAAGAGATCCTTCTTATATTTAATGAAGGGTCATTCAAACTAGATTCTTATTATATTTAATAATGTTTTATTCAAATTTACAATGTTTTAAATAGTTTTAACCTCTTAATATGCAAAGTGTTGCACAAAATGAAGAATGATCTGCAAATACATAGGATTTAGAAACATACACTCTGCCAAATATTTAATCAACCCAAATTCTACAGTGTCTTTTTATCATCACTTCAAAACTTGCAGACCAGACAGACTGATGTATTCTGACCCACATCTCCACAGGTATCTTCAAGTTTCTTGCAATCCCTTACTACTTAAAAGTGCAGGATGCATATAATTAGCTGACCAGACATACCGTATTATTATAGCGAGTTTTACATGATGACCCTAGTTAGTCCAGTAAACTAATAAGCCTGAAAGGCAATAAAGACAAAAAAAAAACAAAAAAAAAACAAATGAACTTCTACTAATGACTACATAAAGAATCATAATTGCTAAAACATATATACAAATCAAAATTTGGATGCTTGCCAAAGAGCAATGGTTACCAATATAGTCCAATAAGACCATATGTAGTATAGGGATCGTCAATAAATATCTCCACTATTTTGGCCCTGTACCAGACTAAGCTATATATATGTGTGTGCGTGTGTGTGTTTTATGGTAATGTTTTCTATAAAGGAAACATTCATTGACTGAACAGTTAATATTGGCTGAAATTTTAAAAACCTTTCTCTTTAAAATGTCTTTCAGGAAATTGGGACCCCAATGTATTCTTATAGTAAAAAAAGAAATCATTTTCAATGTATTCTTATAGTAAAAAAAAAAAAAAAAAAAAAAAAAAAAACTCATTTCCAATGCCTTTTTACAGTAAAAAAAAAAATAATTTCCAACAAATAGTAACGAGCTACAAAGAATATGAAGTTGTGTAGGACTACTATAGGCAATGTTGTGAAAAGATACAGCACATAAGATGAATCTGTCATGGTCTTTATGGAAACAAAACAAAAAGAAAGAAAAAAAGATTAATTTTACCAAAGAATTAATGAAGGAAGAAATAAAAATACAATAAAAGAATGCAGAACGAGACAAGACAAAATTCAAGAAAGATTCACCCTCTAAGACATTATTCTTCTTCATTCAGGGAATGCTCAATCATGGCTCTCCACAACATCCTGCCATTTATCCTTTTGTTATCTCTTCTAATCCCAAAACTGGTAAACATTTTCACAAACTTCTTGTTCTTGATATAAAATGCAAATTTTATTGTAACTTACAATAATGGATCATACGCAATATAAGTGAACAATTTAACTTTTTTGTGTCATGTCCCTTCAGGATGTGGGCAATAATGGCCCTCCACAATTTCTTGTCCTTCGTAGCTCCTAGTAAATTTTGTCTTTCTGTTAGCTATCCTAATCCCTGTTCTGCCAACCATTTACACAAACTCATTAGGTAGGCACTGCTTTCCTCAGTCACTCTTGCCTTCAAACATGTCCTGTAAGTGTTAAAATATCTAAGCCTTCTTTCCTCATTATGTGCAACTAGAAATTTCAACTGATGTTATGTGTCCTTTTTGTTTTAATTTTCTCAAAAACTTCATCATTGCTCACATTTTCAGTTTATGGTATTCTCAGCATCCTTCTATAAAAATCACATTTCTGTTGCTTCAAGTCTCTTCTTCATCTGTGATGAGTGTCCAGCATTCACTGCCATATAGGAGGACCGATATTAAATAACAAAGTACTCTTTTCCTTGCTTCTAACAATATTTTCCTGTTTCTTAATACTTTACTTAGCTTTTGGAAGGCATTTTTCATTATCCCAATGCACCTTTAAATTTTGATGTCACATTTTCTATCCTCTGTTAAAATATTTAAATTTTTATACTGCTTGATTTTGGCAACTGTAATTTCTAATTTGCATGCTGGGCTCTTCTTTTTGCTGACAACTATGCATCGTCTTCTTACAATTGATGTTTAGTCCTTTCTTCTCACTTTAAAAACAAATTTATACCAAAATTTAGCTGCATAGATTGTGCTGTGAAGAAATCAAATTTTTAAGAAAATAATTCTATTTAAATATTTTTTTGCAGAGGGACAAAATTTAATTGAAGCCATAAAAACAGCAGTGTTAAAACAAGAAAAATTACATATAAAAAATTACATTACTATAAATCGGTAATAATTTTGAAGCAGTAAAAAAAAAAAGAAAAAGAAAATGCTAAATCAGTTTATTCTCATCAGAATTTAATTTGAAGATGCTGGGTTGAATTTACATTTAGTCCAACCAGCCATTTCTTTGTAAGCAGAAGGATTATTTGTTAGGCTTAAATGTAATTAGCCTGTAACTGTTATATATTTTATATAACATTTGGTCTTTGGTGTTCATTTTAGTTGCTGTGCACATTTCTAGTGCTCAACTAAACTCTGATGAAAGAGTACCAATAAATCAGTTTAGTAGCTTTTTTTGTTAACTGTTTCAATATTACCACTTTACAATTTTTTTGCTGTTTTGTGTGAATTTTTCTTCTGATTTTCACATGCCAATTTTTATTGCTCTAAATAATTCTACTTCAAATGTTCAACATCTAGAAGAGAAGGAGAAATAAAAAGTGTGATTTATTGAGATCACGTCAGATACAAAACAGCAATGGCTGAAATTTTTGTCATCTGCAGTTAAATGGTTAAGTACATTAACAAAGGAGATTATGCTTCTTTTTACTTTTTTTTCTTTAATCATTTCACCCCAAGCAAGGCAGGAATGCCACTAGTATGCAGGTGTTTACAGGGAGTGAGAAAGAAAAGACTGGGTATGGGAGGGGGGATTAAGGAAAAGATAAAAGATGAATGGAATTCAAGAAGTTGATGATTCATGTTGCATTTAAATTTATCAGTGAAGCAAGTAAACAGAAGGGAATTCCACAGGCAGGAAGTGCAAGAAAAGATAGCAGCAGTTATATTTAACTATTCCAACAGTAAAAGGGTGGGACCTAGAAGCCAATCTAGTAGCATCCTTAAATTTACAGAAACAGGGCACCAGGGAAAAAAGCTTATCAGAGCAGTTGCCATGAAAATATTTGTAGAAAAGACAGAGGGAAGCCACATCTGGTCTGTGAGAAAGTGACTGAAGTCAAGATGCCAAGTTAGGATCGATTACATTGCAGATCCTTCTTTGGATTTTGTCAAGAACCTCGAGATGAGTTGTAGGAGCACCAGACCAGCATAAGTATTAAATGTACAGATGAATGTTAGATTTGTAAATGTGCAAGATGGACTCTGACAAGAAAAACTTTCTGGCATGACACAGTGACCAAACTCATGAAAACTTTTTTCATTATGGGGTTATATTAGGTTGGTGCAAAAATAATGACGTAATAATGTCGTTTTTTGACGTATTTTTTAACGTCAAAAAACGACATTATTACGTCATTATTTTTGCACCAACCTAATAGATTTATTGAGATATAGGTATAAAACTAACAATTACTATACAGTGTCGATTCCTATGTCCACACTGTCTATATCTATAAATACTCTGTCTCCAATATTGGGCACTTTGAATAATACAAATAAAATTGGTCACTTAGCTGATGTTATATTCAGCACCTCAACTCTGAAGTTTCATAGACGAACTGTTCAGTTATAGCTCTGTCCACTCATCAGGAGGTTTCAGCAATTGACTGCAGATTTCTCATTTTCATTATTTTTATATTAACTTAAAAATTAATTTATGTGCTAGTTATTGGTGTAAGGTTTAAAAAGGGTGTTCCAATAACTTGGACTGATTTTAAATGTGAATTAAGTTTAAGCATCTAATGATTTTTTTCTTTTTAGAAATTTTTTTTTTTTCTTTTAGAATTGCCAAAACTTAAGTTGTTAACAACTTAAGTCTTTGTCAATTTCAACCATGGAAAGATTAACAATCAAACAACGTGTTAAAGTTTCAAGAGTGCAATTGGAAAAATTGTTCTTAAATTCAAACAAATTGTGTCAGTGGCAGATGTGAAAACAGCATTGTGTACTCATTTATGTCGTTCAGCTGAAAACATTGTGAATGTGGTCGAAAGTCCAGACACCTCTATTCATCATTACGTGCAGGAATTGAACCTCTCCACAACAACATTACATCATTTCCAATTGCACTCTTGGTTGGTGGATTATTTTGACCCCAAAAATCATGAAATGCATTTCTGTTTGAACACCCAGTCTTGTAATAGAATAGGCTTTGATAACTTTAACACATTGTTTGATTGTTAATCTTTCCAAGACTGAAGTTGTTAAATCTGAAAAAAGAAAAAAAAAATCATTAGATGCTTAAACTTAATTCACATTTGAAATTGGCACATTATTGGAACGCCCTTATATATATATATATATATATATATATATATATATATATATATAATATAAAAAGTAAGTAAGTATCTACATATGGTCCTTATATTTTATTTTAAAAAATGACAAATATATTCTTTGTATATTTTTTTTGATTTTTTTGTTCCATTTACTTATGCAGAAATACACTTTGCAATGATATGAATCCATCTCTTCTTCCTCCAGCTATGGGTTAAATAGTAGGACGTGTATCTGAAAAAATTGTCATCTCCTAAAAATTGTTAATGTTAAATTCACTTGCAGAAAAAAAATAAAATAAAATAAAATAATTATTCTCACAATTCAAAAATATATTTTGGCTTTAAATAATCCAATAAGGGTTGATAAGCTAATTAAAAAAAAAAAAAAAAATTCAATAATATTTAAATAAAAAAAACATAAAATATACAAAAATAATACCCTTGTTGTCTTTTTTTTATATTAATATAAAAATGTTATGTCAAAGTTATTTTCTATATATAAATGTGAATGTAGAAAATACAACTATAATACCCTCCATCCGCATGTGTAAAAAAAAAAAAAAAAAAAAAAAAAAAAAAAGCTAAAAATAATGGAAGCATTATTAATAAAAAAAAAAATAAAGAAAAAGCCAGCACTCAATAATATCAACTATGAATATGCCCACATGTTGATCTTGTTTGGAAAATAAAAAGAAAAAACATTCCCCTCACTAGAGATATACAAAAATCGACATATTCAGTTAAATATCTTTTTTTTTTTAATCCTTAATAATGGCTAGAAGAATAGCTGAAGCAACTCAGATATATAGAACATTTGGACAGTTTTTACACAATTTATGTTCAGAAAAGAAAACAGTTAAATGAACACAAGAAAAATTGAATGAAAAGCTTAATCGCAGTACCTTGTAAGTAGTCTTTAATGAAACAAAAATATATATATAGATATATATAAAATAAATAAATATATAGATATATATATATATATATATATATATATATAAAATAAATAAATATATAGATATATATAAAATAAATAAATATATAGATATATATAAAATAAATAAATATATAGATATATATAAAATAAATATATATATAGATATATATAAAATAAATAAATATATAGATATATATAAAATAAATAAATATATAGATATATATAAAATAAATAAATATATAGATATATATAAAATAAATAAATATATAGATATATATAAAATAAATAAATATATAGATATATATAAAATAAATAAATATATAGATATATATAAAATAAATAAATATATAGATATATATAAAATAAATAAATATATAGATATATATAAAATAAATAAATATATAGATATATATACACACAGATAAATATGAAAGATATATATATATATATATATATATATATATATATATATATATAGATATATATATATATATATATATATATATATATATATATAGATAGATAGATAGAGATATATATTCACACAAATTTATTTATAAATTTATTTTTAGAAGAAAAAACAATGGTCCCAGAATTTAAATTTCTAGAATACCTTTTATTTTAATTTTTTCTCTCACCCATGAATTTCAGGCAAATATTAACTCTTTATCAGTGAATTTTGTGCACCATATATCATCATAATAACATGAATATCTTTTATTATTCCCCCCCACCCCCGTTTTGCCTGCCTAAATGTTCGGGGACAGAATTTCCAAGAACATTTTTTTGATGGACCTAAACGCCTTTTCAGTGGGTTGGCAGTGCCTGATTCAAACCGGTGCCAAGGGTCTCTCAAGAGAGTGGTAGAGAACCCACTGCACCAGAAGGCACTACAGCTGCCATCACCTGCTGTGGTTGCCATGGCAGCAGAGGAGGAGCTGGTAGTAGTGGTAGTGAGCTGGAGGTTCAGATTAGAGTACAGCATACTCATGAGAGGTCAGACAAGGGTCATGAACACCCCTCCACACACACACACACACACACCAATTACCAAATGAAGATTAGCTTAATACAGTAGCCATTGAAAAAAAAAAATGAGTTGGGGAGGGTATTTTTCACCTAAACTGTTTATTAATATTGAGAAAAAAAATATCAGTAGACAACAAAAACTTAAGGATTCTTTGGAAAAACTGAATGACAAAATAGATACAGAAAATTAAAAGGGCTTACCTCTGAAAGACACCTGCCCTCTGGAGGCATTGCTCTCCACGGTCGGTTGCAGAAAAGCGGCCAATAAACAAGAAGTAGAATTGAGATAAAGTGTTGTTTATATTGTTAGGACTTAGAAGGGCATCTGCTGTTACCCTCTGGCTCTTGATCTGAAATAAATTAAATTTTAAATACATTACAATTGTTTATAGAGGTAGAGGCCTTATATATACATATATAGATACATACATGTGATAGGATAAAAAAAAAAAAACCTTTAAAGAGAAAATGTTATGAATATTTACAGTATGACTTATGTAAATTAAACATCTGAGATGTTTGGTATTGAGAGTAATGTTCGGATTCGAGGAAAAAAAGGCTGCTGTGGCAAGCTTAAAATTTTTATTAAGTTTTAGAGTTTAGGATATAAAATGGTAGTTTGTAACATTGATCGAATGCATAAATGTACAATAAAATAATTGACAACCAACAGAAATAAAAAAAAATTTATGTTAAACAAATATTGTAATAAACTAAGACACTTTATGAAATGTTTAAAAATTTATAAAATATCTTATTCAAAAACAATTACAATCTATAAAGGAAGACAAGAATAAAGATATACAGTACAACTCCTCTCAATGTTTCAGAAAAGTATATTTTATTTTTGAAAGATTTTAAATAAAGAGAATTATGTTGTGTTGACAGATTTGTCAATATAGATAATTTATAGAGTTTACTGATAATCAGAAAAAAATATTTTTAATCAATTTAAATTCAGTTTGAAATACAGCAAAGTATTTTGCTTATTGGAAATATTAAACTTAATTTATTATCTTGGAAGTAAAAGTAAGATAAAAACTTTCAGATTTTTCATTTTTTTAAATACATTTTAAACTTTGGGCATATCTTTTTTTTTTAATAGGTACCTATATCCTAAACAAACTGTTTTAAAGAAATTTCAGAATAAAACAAAAAAACTGTGACAAGAAAAGTTTTTATTTTAAACCATACATTTAAAAAAAAAAAAAAAAAAAAAACTAATCAAATCAAGCCAAAAGATAAATCTTAAATTAGAAATTAATCCAAACAAAACCACACACAATAAGATTAAAACATAAAAACATTCTTTTTAACCTAGCTCATATGAGAAACAGATTTTACTTTTGCTGAAAGTTTTTTAAAAAAATCTGTTTATTAAATTTCATCCCCTTTAAAATATATCAAAAGCAATATAAACATTTTTTTTTTTTTTTTAATAAATAGATAAATATTCCTCCAGATTGTAATTTATCCCAGACAATGTCAGGTGATCCTGCCTTGCCACCAATCAATCTCAGCAATTAGCTAAGCAAGCAGAAAGAGACTTTTTTTTTTTTTTATGAGAAACCCTTCAGTTGGAATGGATCAGCTTGTATGAAGAGATCCGACAGAAAAGCAAACTAAAAAGAATGTAGCAACTGAGTAACTGTGGAGAATGTAAGTAGGGGGTGATTGGTACAGGTGAGAGAGGTGCTCCAGGTAGGATGACAATTTTTTATTCTTGTCTCACACCTGCAATTTTAACCTAATGAGTTTTACATCAGGTACTCAGCTAGGCACAGCCAGAAGAAATTTCATTCCTCCAACTGAATATTTAGCTCTCATCTCAAAGACAACCAACATTTTTATGTGCAGAAATACAGTTTATTAAGAATCACCATTACCATCTTGTATTTTTCTTCAGGATAATTTTCCTTGATCACTAAAGAATTAAACTTTATTAGAATTCAAAGACTTTAAAACTATATGATAAACTTTTTATTGTAAGAATACATATTTTTTGTACATTATTTACATTATTCAGACTATTGTCCTCATCTTTGTCGCCATATTTATTATGTTTCAGCCGTTGTATGCTCCGGCCTTTTTCAGGTGGTTGGAATGTCGAACTGAACCCTTTATTTCGCTCACTGGGGTAGACTGTTCTAGTTCCACGTGCCATGTCTAATGAATGTCAGTTATCAGTTATCTCCTGTTAATTCCCCTCTGCAAGTTCTCCACCGCCTTAACCAGGTATTGAACTCACACTCTTTGGGTCTGTCACTGGATCTAACTAACGTCTTTATCCATTGTGCCATGTGGCACATGGAACTAGAACAGTCTACCCCAATGAGGGTTCAGTTCGACATTCCAACCACCTGAAGAAAGCCTGAGCGTACAATGGCCGAAACATTGTAATAAATATGGCAACAAAGATGAGGACAATAGTTTGAATAACGTAAGTAGTGTACATAAATACTTAATCTCAGAAATATAAACAGATATTTTTTGGCAATTTAGATTATATATAATGGTCATATTTTATGAAAAGGTTTTTAACCCTTTAGCATTCAAGAAACCCGTCCAGTAAATATCAGCTCTCGATGCCATATATACTCTACCATAATATATGACAACATCATCACAAACAATGCAATAAATCATGCAAACAATGAAATTTTCACCATTTGCTACTTCCACAATCTTCTTTGTTCGATTAGCAAAGAAAATGTAAGTTTTACAATTATTTTTTCAACAGTTTTAGACATGAAATCAAGCATAACAACAAAATGGAGTCTAGCAATTCATTTGCCAGATGTACAGTCCATATTCTAGAATCCAAGGGAAAAAGAATTGAAAAGACTAGAAGGATATTTTACAGAAACTACTAAAATGTTTTTTTGTTTTTTTATTGATCAATTCAATTTTCACAGCTTATCAATCCTTTGCTGGTTATTTAAAGTCAGAAAATATCTTTTTAGATTCTAAGATTTTTTTCTAATTATTTTTCTTTGGCGGAGGCGGGGAGGGGAATAGTTTAGTGATACAAGTCTTACTAATTAATCCATAGCTGAAGAGAAAAAAGGGGTATTCATATCCCAAGGATATTTGCACATAAAGGAATATAACAAACCCAACGGAAATTGAAACTTGGCTCTCAGATTAACAATTCAGAGCCATCATCCATTAAACCACTCACACATCCAATCTTACAGCATCTGATATTCCCAAGTGGTCACCCATCTAGGTACTAACCAGATTCGACATTGCTTAACTTTGATGCACGTACAGGAACTGGTGTTTCAACGAGATGTGCCCATAAACTCAACTAAAATGGATAACACATTTCTCAGAGATAATCAAGATGTTGACATTCAACACTACTTCAGACTAAAAATTACAAAGGAAACTCCTGTCAATATTGGCAAGAGCAATAACAACTCCTGAACACAAAAAAAAAAATTTTTTTCTGAGAAATTGTTTTAAGAGAAAGATTTTATAAATTTCAACCAAAAGTAGCAATGGCTGCTTAGTTATTGAATGCTGAATGTTTCCATATAAGGAAGGTGCTAATATTACAGTTACCATTAGAGAACAGATAATACACTTTGATCCCAGCCTGATGGCAAGGGAGTGAAGAAAACCTTAACTCAATTAGCACTGGCTGCTCAGTCAATGAATGCTGAATTTTGAAAATGTCGAACTGAACCCTTTATTTCGCTCACTGGGGTAGACTGTTCTAGGTCCACATGCCATGTTTTAATGGAAGTCAGTTGTCAGTTATCTCCTGTTAATTTCCCTCTCCAAGTTCTCCACTGCCTTAACTGGGTATTAAACTCACACTGTTTGGGTCCTGTCACTGGATCTAACCAACGCCTTTATCCACTGTGCCATGTGTCCTTGAGGAAGTAAGCTTAAACACAAGTATATACCGTAGCAATTTGCATATAGGCTTATACATTAGTATGTATGGTAATAAAAAGTTAAGACAGCGAGCCAATGACCGATATAGCCAATTACTAATTATCAGCCAATTATAAGTCTACCATTTACCCATGCTTAGAATACTGCTGCCACTTATGCTTCTGCTATATATTTAGAGATCCTTGATAAAATCCAAAGAAGAAACAGCATTATTATTGGTCCTGATCTCAGCTTCCGTCATTTTCCTACAACCAAAGAATTGCCTTCCTGTGCCTTTTTTATAAATACTTTCATGGTAATTGTTTGGATGAGCACTTCAATATGGTACCTAGACTTTATGAATTTAAGCAAAGTACTAGACTAGCATTGAGGTTTCATCAATTGACAGTTGAGTTAGAATAGAACTTACGGTTATATCTAGCTAACAGTTTCTTTTCTTGTACATCCTCCTTGTGGAACTCTTTCGACTCCATGCTTTCCAGTCAACTTCAATCTTCAAAAATTTAATTGCAAACTGCTATCTGCTGTCTTTCTGATTATTCTTCTATTGTTCTCTCTTCTTAGTAATGTTTTTGTTTTCTACTTCTTCCACACCTAGTAACCCCTTGTGTCTTAGTGGCTTTACTGCCTTGCTAGGGGCATACTCAATTAAAAAAAAATAAAAAAATTAATCAGTGCAACGTAAATGTGTATTCTAATCTACATAGCAATAAAGTTAGGAAAACAGTTATCTCTAAAAATTATATTTGCTTTGATTACCTTCAATATCTTAAAATTTGTTACAGTTTTTTGTGTATATATGTATATAACTAGTGAGCGAGTCAAAATGACTTAACTCCCTTTATAGTCCACCAATAGAAGGTTAACCAATCAGAAGCTGCAGAACATTGTATCCGTCGTGTATAAAGGTGGCCATTTTTGTTTATCCTACCCGAATGACCAGTGCCAGAGATTGTTTGACGAGTGTCTGATTTTATTCTGACTGGAGGCAGCTCGATTTTTATTGACGAACTTGTTCTTCAGCTCACGAGGATTTTCCTTAATATTTTGACGAACTGTTTATTGCGTAATTGACAAACTTTCTACGGCCCACCAAGTTTTTTCTGTTTAAGTTTTCCTTTTTTCTTTCTTTCATTTGATTAAATTTTTTTTTTTTTTTTTTTCTGGGCTTCGCCCCACATTTTTATTTTTTTAGTCCAGTTTGACAAAGTCTTACCGGACGACTACTTTTTATTTCTGTTTATTTCTTTTCATTTTTCGTTTTAAAACAATAAGTACCCTTTAGGAAAAAAGAAAAAGAAAGCTTTGGTTTAATTTTTAGTTTATACCCTCCCTCATTTTTATTTAATTAGCGACTTCAGTTGCAATCTTTTTTGGTTTGACTAGTTTGTTTTTTCTTTTGGCATTTAATTTATTTCTTTAGCGGCTTCGGCCGCAAACCTTTATTTTTAATTTGGTTTGACTAGTGTCAAACCAGACTTTTTATTTTATTTTTCTTTCTGTATATTATATTTGAGTTTATTTGACCAAAAAAAGAGAGGAGTTACTTTTATTGTTTTTTTCTTTTATTCTCGGCAGCCTTTGGGTGCCATTTTGATTTTTTTTCTTATCTAACTATTTATTCTATATTCTTTCTTTTCAGTTTTTAGTTTGTCTTTTATTTTTATTTATTGGGTTAACTTTTAGTTTTCCCAGTTTATTTATTTAATAGCCTTTGTTTTTAAGTTTTATTGTTTTTATTTTTGTAATTTTTAATTTCCTGGTGTATCCAGACTTTTCTTTATTTGTTTAATTTCTAATTGTTTTGCCTTCTCCCAACTCCTTTCCCCATTGTTTGACAAAAAAATATATATAGAGACCTGCAGGTGGTAGTCTCCACATACTTTCAAAATGGCCGACGAAGAAAGTCAGTCATGTGTTAAAAAAGACCTCTTTGGGGCGGCTGCTAAGGCCGACCCACCGGATAAATCGAAATCAAAGAAACGGGCAAATGCTGCCCCGAATATAGAAGTCCAAGCTAGTGTGAAGGAGGCTAGTAGCACTAACAAAGGAGAGACCAGGCAGGTCACAAGCCAAGTTTCAAATGACCGGGTGTCAAACGAGGCACAAACTAAGAAGACAGCTGAGGAATTGCCCTCTTGCTGGAAGTCCCCCCCAAGTTGCATTGTGAACATGGCGGATTTCTTGGAAAAAGCGAAGGGATATGCTCATCTTGTAAATAAAGATGGGCTCCTTGAACTCGCAAAATTTGTCGCTCCACGCAAGACATAGTGATTAAATCACTTTTGTCCCTGGGGATAAAACCCCATAGAGTCATTAAAGGTGCTGGGTTCCTTATGTGGGACATTCTGCTGCCCACACCAGAATATTGCCTAGCAATGGCGAAAAAAGAGTTGATCACAAGGGACCTAATTCTAAGGATGGAATACGAGGGTCGGCGAAGGACCAGGGTGGCCGTTTTTGAGGTCCCTCCTCAAATTTCGGGAGAGCACCTGGCTGCATTTTTTATGCAGTTCAGCCAGATTTTAGGGGCTCTCTCCGACGATTTGAATGGGGGATGGACTTTTGATATTATGTTAGACCAGACGGCCTTCAAGTCCATCCCCAACTGTTTGGATTTAGGCGACCGGAAAATGCTGGTCATTGTGACCGGTAGGAAACCTACTTGCTGGAGGTGTGGAGAGACTGGTCACCTTTCCTCCTCCTGCCCAGGGAAGAAGGCCCCTGAAGTTCCGGTTGCAGGCGACCAAAATCCCCCTTTGGCTGAGACTGTCAAATCCGCAGCGCCTGTAGTGGGACTAACTGCGAGGTGGACCGGTGGGGAAAATCCCTCGGTTGGGTCCTTAACCACATTACCCCTGAAACTGAAGCCTACCACAAGTGTGGATAAGGAAAAGGAAGAGGGGGAATGGCGCCTCGTAGTTAGAGGCAAAGGGAAGATCCAAGCAGTGGGGCCTCTGTCCCATCATGACCCCAGGGATAATAACACTTACAGCCCCATTCCCTCTACCAGCTCTGAGGGCGACCCCTCGGCGTCTTATGAAGAAAAATGCAACGAGTACCCAAAAACTGAATGAACCTAGCTAGAAAAAAATTCTAGACATAAAAATGTTGAAGGAGAAATTGGACAAAACGCGGGCTAAAAATCAAAAATCACTGGGGGCACCGGGCCCCCTATCCTCTGACCAGTCTTCCCCTTCATCAACTAAAAAGTCTTTCACAAAACCACCTCCACCAAAATCATTGACAAACTCTCCGGCTAAAGCTTATCATTCATCAAAACCTTCCCCTGTTAAGACTCCTTCCGGCATGACACCATCAACCACTCCTAGAGATACTCCTATTCAAACACCCATTCAATCTCCTCAGAAGAAAAGAAATAGAAGCCCCGATACACAACCAGCTACTGACAAGGAAAAAAAGAAAATTAAGCCACCTTATCTCCCAGGGGAAGACGTCTGCCATGTATCCCGGGAACAGGCAGAAAGGGTCTTCGGGCAAACAAAGAACCCGAAGCCCTTAAAAATTTTATGGAATTTCCGGCACATCAATGGCGTTGATGTGGAGGTGCCGGAAAATTTCAAGAAGGCCCGAACATTGCTGACTGTCGTAAGAACTGGCCCGGGTACGCGGGAGATTTGGGGCATGATAGAGGAGGCAAAGGCGTCCTTGAAAGTGGTGCCCCCAGCAGCCATACTATTGGAAGAGCATTTGGACAAATCTAATCTTTTTGTTCACCCATCCCTTTATAGGGCGCTTAAACTAACATATCCTGCAGACATCGGCGACTTGTCTCAGGATGATACCCTCGATACTGAGATGGCGTCTGGATCTATGGGACAAGCTGTCAGTGTCCTCACCCCAGCCATGTTCTATCCTGAAGGACAACCCTAATCGATTTGAGAATGGCGCTCTGGTTAGCTAGTTTGAATGTCCGGGGCCTAAGGTCCGAGTCTCGCAGGGCGAGGCTCTCTCATGACCTTCAGCGATCGGGGCGAATGTATGTTGTTTGCAAGAGACCCGGTTTTCTTCTTATAACCATGAGAACATACTGTCTAAGGGGTTTGCCCTTTATTCAGCATGTTTTGATGGTCGTTCGAGGGGTGTCTCTTGGCTAGTGAGCAGGTCTTTGAAGGCTGCATGTACCCTTGTCTTTGCGGATCCGGCGGGCAGACATTGCGTGCCGGATGTTACCATAAAGGATAAGGTTCTACGTCTCATTGGGGTTTATGCGCCCAATACCCATTCAGAGCGGCCTGCTTTGTTTTGGTAGATCGCGCCGTCTCGTCGGGTAGTTTTAGCGGGGGATTGGAATGCCGTCCTTGACCCCGATATAGATCGTATAGGGCAAAAACAAGGTACTAACAACCCGAACGTGAAACCATTTCGAGACTTTATCGATGAGTTTGATCTTGTCGATAAGTACCGGAATGAACACCCTCGGGAGGTAGCATGGACTTGGACAACTCATGGCAACTCGGCTCCTGGGATGCTTGCAAGCTACCTCGACTGAGTCTTAGTTAGGAGAGTCGATGTAGGGCTCTTAGGGTGTCCAAGCTTCCATTACATTTATATGGATCATAGGCTTGTCCGGTCCGTGTAAACTTAGATAAGCCTAAGGTTAGATTAGCTGGCTACTGGAAATTTAACTGTTCATTATTTAGTGAGCAGGGTTTCCGGGACCAGCTCTTACTAATGATACAAAGGGAATTGACGGGGGTGGTTGTGGGGAAACGCCTGGTGGGACAACTTAAAATCCAAAATTAGAACGTTTGCTGCCGATTTTAGTCGTCGACTCAATCTAGATAGATTAGCGGCGCAAACGGCATTAGAAAATAAAGTTGATCGGGCTGTGAAATCCCGTGTTAGTGGGGATATAGCGTTAGCTAAGGCAGAGTTATCCTCCTTGCTTATCAAGAAGGATCAAGCTCTGGTAGTTAGGACTAGGTTAAAAAGAATGACATCTGAGGTGACGAATATGGCCACTGAACTGCGTGCAGAGGAAAATCGGAACGCGCCTAGGCGACATATAGCGTGTGTCACACTGCTGGATAAGCGGACCGTGACTACAAACGCGGGCATATGTGAGATCTTTCGGGATTACTTTCAGGATCTTTTCACCAGGGAGCCCAGTCTGAGCTCTGCTCAGTTCGACGCCTATTTAGCTGACTATCCCTGCCTCGAGGCAGCTGAAGCGGCTAGGTGCGAGGGTCCCATTATAGAGTCGGAAATCTGGGAAGCGCTGAAGCAGGTTGGCCTGGATAAGTCTCCAGAATTAGATGGTCTTCCCTACAAAGTGTACTTGAGGCTGTCGCATGTTTTTATTCCTTTGCTTGAACTGATTTTCAACCACTGGATGAAGCAGGGGTCTATACCTCAACGCTTCACCAGGGGTGTGATCAATTTGTTGCATAAGGACAAGAACGGTGGGGATGGGTTAGGGAACTTTCGCCCTTTAACCATGTTAAACACTGAGTTAAAGATTTTGGCGAAGATCTTAGCCAACCGTTTGCAGCTTGTCCTGTCTAGTCTGATTGGCCCTGAACAGACTTGTGCTGTGAAGGGTAGGACTATTCAGGATAACCTTCATATGGTACGCTTGATCTTAGAACAAGTCGACAGTGAAGCCGTGCTGATTAATTTAGATCAGTCCAAGGCCTTCGATAGGGTTGACCATCGCTTTCTGGAGGCTGTCCTTTCGGTGGCTGGTTTCAGAGCCAACTTTCGCTCCTGGATCCGACTTTTGTATGCGACCCCCGGTGCGCTGGTGGAAGTAAATGGGGTTAGATCGAAGCCTTTCGTATTGTCTCGCTCCATTCGTCAAGGTTGTCCGCTCTCGACTCTGCTTTACGTTCTTGCGTTGGAACCATTCCTTCACAAGTTAAAAGGCAAATCCGGTCCTATGTGGAATTTCCCTGCTTGGGGCTTCCACCTCAGCCAGGTATTCTGCCTTTGCTGACGACATTTCAGTTCTTGTGTCGAGCAGAGCCGAGATTGACGAAGTCAGCAAAGAGATCAGTGGGTATGAGATGGTGACAGGGTCCAAGATCAACCGCGATAAGTCTGTAGGCTTGTGGTTGGGTGCATGGAAGGGAGTTTCTCTTCCCGGACCTTTCCTCTGGACGGATGGGCCGATCAAGTTACTCGGCATCTGGTTCGGTCCTGATCTCCAGTTGGAAATGAACTGGTCGGAAGTACAAGGGAAGGCCGAGATCGCAGTTAATCTGTGGTCTCGGAGGAGACTTTCACTGAAGGGAAGGGCGGAAGTATGTGTTTCATACATCTATTCAATTCTCCTGTACCGACTCTCTGTACTTCCACTCCCATATGCCAAACTAATTTTATTAGTACGGACCTTGTTCTCGTTCTTGTGGAGAGACAAGGCCCCTATGGTATCTCGCGAGATCTGTTGCCTTCATCCCTCTGAGGGCGGTCTGGGTATGCCTAGCATTGAGATTCGTCAACATATGCTTCGCATTACCTTTCTAGACCGAATGTGTCGCGGTTTGGATGACGTGGGCACCTTTTGGAAAGAAGACGTCCGAAAACATTTCCCATCCCGAGAAGTGTGCACTCGTGCGAGGAGGAGGCCGGCCGTACACCCCGAGCCAAGTGCTCCTTCTACCGCGAATGTCGTCGTGCTCTGAAACTCCTCTTACGGATGTCGGATGGCCTCTACGATGCCCAGGCGTTGTCTCGTAAGGCATTGTATCGTCTGTTAGTTAGGGGGGCCATTCAAGATGATCTGATTGGCGAGCTCGGTCTTACGAAGCAGAAGGCTTGCTCGATATGGCCTTGGGCGCCTGGGTTGAAATGTCTCAATAATGATGAGGCATCACTCACCTGGCTGATGATTTGTGGGGCCTCTGGGTCGGCAAGAGACTTTGTTCAGCAGGCTTGGAGAAATATCCAAACTGTCGTCGCTGTACTGGGGAAGTCGAGACCATTGGTCACGCTTTTTTTCAGTGCAAGACGGTAGTGCCGTTGTGTGGGTTTGTTGAAGGCCTCATGGTTCGCATGCTGCAGGAAAAGTTTTTTGTCCTGGATGCAAGTTCTGTTTGTAGCAATGTGGTGCCACAATTGATGAAGGCTGAACACTATGTGTTCTGTTGCTTACTAGGGGTTATGAGTGTCGTGATTTGGACGACGCGTCAGAAGGAATTCTATGATCGCGAGAAGTTCACCTCTTCCCAACTGATCTTGTTCTTTAAGCATCAGCTTAAAGTCAAGATTAGGACGGAAAGGCGGCGGCTCCCTTTATCAGAATTTGGCAAAAGGTGGGTAAATCTTGCGCGAATGTGTAGAGTGAAAGGGGCTGACCTAGAGTGGCATTTGGATGTCGGTTAGGTACAGGATTTTGTCCTATCAGGGTTGAACAGAGGCAACCCACCCCGATATTAGGCTATTTTAGGTTTTCTATTTTGAATCTTTAGTTTCCCGTTTACTGGTTAACTTAGCTAGGGTATGCATGCTCATTGGTCCCTTTTATTTCTGTCCCTAATTTTTCTTTTGTTTAATTCCCCATCCCCTCCCTCGTTAGATGGGCAGTGATGTCAGTTCTCTGGTGGATGTGGGGCGCCTTTTGTGTGTGTGATTTTTCGTATTTGTTGTTGTGTATGAATGAGTGTGTGCCTGTGTGAATGCTTGGAGGAATGAATATTTTCCTTATTTTTCATAGTCCTGCATTGATTTCGTCCGGTTAACTGATATTTCTGCCACATTTAAGGTTTGTGGGGGTGGGTTTATTACTAAGACATTGTGTGTTTAGTTTCTTGTAAATATACTATGTCATATTGTACATATTCATTGGGGATCTTTTTTAAAAAAAATGTTGTTTTATACCCCTCCTCCCACAAACAATATTTGTATATAAGGGGACTATTTAGGACTTTCATTGAGACGAAGAGGTATTTTGGTGGACGTAGTATGAAAGGTATGGATAATTGTGTTGTTTTGGTGATAGGAATATTGTTTTGTATGTTAGGGTCAGTGGTTGTGGCTAGCTAAGTTTAGATTTAAGACAGAAGAAGACCGTCCTTCCCCAACCCCCTTTTAGGCCTTGTGCCATATTTTGTACCATTTGTGCAAATAAATATTGAATGACCAGTGCCAACTTGTCAGGTGAAGATGACAGAAGGAAGAACTATGCTCTGCTACTTTGCCACGATATCCACTGCGAACCTGAACTACGCTTTCCTACTGTCTCCGAAATATTTACTGCTGACCTCTGGATTCTATACTCAAAGACGACCGTCATGAATTTGTAACATTTGCATAAGGTGCTGAAAAATTCTCGTCTCTATTCATTTTTCCCCCCACCCCCCAAAAAAAAATTTCAGGCCAAATAGCAATTTTTTTTTTTTTTTTTTTAAAATAGGTATCTTGGTTAACCTGAGAAATTGTCATCACACTCTTAATTTGATCAAAGGAATATCTACCAAATTTTGTTTTTTTTTATCCACAAGTTTACCATAGTTCCATCTAGGCCTGCATTCTCTAAATTTAAGTAAAGAATGTGTTATTAATTTTACTTCCATTATAGCAACAATAATGTGACAGTCAAAGACAGTGACAATGAAGACATCTCAGAATACTACCCCTCCTTTCTCAACACTTATGATAATACAATTCACTATTTACTGTTATGACTGAAAATATTGGTGCAAGAAATAAAACCTAATAACCAAATAATCCATATAACACTAAAACTAATCTTGTATGTATGTGTGTGTGTGTGTGCGTGTGTGTATTCCTGAGATACAGCTTAAACGATACCTAATACCCCAACCAATTCAGGAGCATATTGTACCTTGAACCCCTGCTGAGTGCAGTGCTAAATTTCCTTAAAATCAGACAAGAGTTTCTTTAGCCAGGGCGTTTTTCTCTTTTTATGGCATTTTTAATAGCAAATTCTGTATTTGTTTTCAATACACATTCTTATATCAATCCGTGTACATAAACAAATGCTTGCTTATTATATTCCATCTATTATGTGCGAGAAAAATAATAAACATTCATAATACATTATAACAACATTATTAAATAAATTTAAATATGCATAACACAACATATATTTATACAATTCACTACATTAGAATTTTTTTTTTTTTTATATAAACAATTCCTAGAAAGGTGAAGAGGCTATATGGGTTACATGACTTGATGGTAAATATATAAATAAATAGATAGATGCATGCCGTTTGATGCCATTATATATTTTGAAATAAATGTGAGGAAGAAAGAAATAAGCATAATGAAAAATATATCATTTTGAAAAAGACTACATCCATTTTAAGCTATTACTCCAAATTTTCACACAATGTGCTAACCATGAAACCCAGTGGAACAATAAACCTTCTTTTGCCATCTTTAGTATTGACTATTAATTTTGTATTCAAAGTAAATTTTATGAAAAAAAAAAAATTCTTTTTAATGTAAAGAAGTAAAATAAATCTATTGATATTGTAAAATAATTTATTTTCATACTTTCAATCAGGATATATTTGCATTAAGGTATTTTTGGTGCTTTTCATTTGGTTTCAGTCTGGAAAAAATTTACTTAACTAATTAATAGAAAATATACTTATTATTTTGAAAAAGACTACACCTGTTTTAAGCTATGAAACCCAGTGGAACAATAAACCTTAATTTATCATCTTTAAATACAAATTAAAATGTGTAATTAATAATAAAATTGATACCTCATCATTTTGTATTATCAACTCCTTTTAAAAGAAACACATTAGGTTTATGGTTGGTTTAGTAAAACAATAAGAATATATAATTACATATAGTTGTTAGGAGGAAAGTAATTTCATTTCTTCATGTTTAAACAAAGGTAATTTAGAAAAACAGCAAGAAAACTGCTTCCTGTCATTCCTTTTATAATCGATTCAAAATGTCAATACAAGAAATTTTTAATTTTGTTTTATTTTTGTTGCTTTTTATCATAATCTTCAGATTGTTTTACATTGTAAGACTGTTAAGCAAGAAGCTTGGATGAGAAATAAATAACCTCTGGCAAGAATTGAACTCACAAAAACTGTATCCTTGAGAGCCTATTTATTTTACTTTAGCAATTAGCCTATGAAAGACCAACCAGCAGGGATCACTAAAGTTTGGTCATATTGTGAAACAATTTCCTTTTATAATCCATTCATACCAATTGAGTATTGCAGTGAAAAAAAACCCAACAGAAATAAGATGAAATAAAAACTAGGTAAAAATTAATAATGAAAATGCTTCATCTAAAAGTTTTGCACACTTTAAGACTATTATATCTATTACTAATACAATGAGTAAACATGCAACAAAAATAAGATGAAATAAAAACTAGGTAAAAATTAATATTGAAAATGCCTTATCTAAATATTTTTCACACCTTAACATTGTTATATCTATTACTAATAAGAATTGTAAACATGCAACAAAAATAAGATGAAATAAAACTAATAAAAAAATACCAACAAAATTTGAACAACTTAAAAGGTAAGGGTGAAATTAACCATTTCCATGCAGGAAATAGTCAACATCCACTGACTAAACGACATTGATATCAGTTGAAATTTATAAACTTTTCCTTAAAACAGTTTTTCAGGAAATTGGACTTAAAGATCATTAACTATCATGTTAGGTAGGCCATATTATAAAATAAAAAAATATATAAACTGGACATATTCTTAATTCTTTAAATTTTGCACTTAGATTTATCAGTAAAAAATTAAAATAAAATGTTTAAAATGCATCCTGTTTTCCCTTTACTGGTCATTCAAATTATTTAAATTCATGGCTGGTAATATTTTCTCTAATTCTCAGAATTTGAGGATTAAATTGAAAATTTATTTAAATTTTCTTTTCAAAAAATAAAAGTGGATACAATTTATAAAAGATAAAATACAAAGTGGACTGGATAAGCTTAACTTTGGCAAATGGATTCATAAAAAATTGAAATCTAAATAGTAGATAATTTTCAAAATATAATAATTTTCTTTTTCTTTAAATTATTATTTGCTTACTAATTCTAGGGATTAGGTCAGATTTCAGAGGTTAAAATGAAACTGTTACAGTTTCTTTAAAAAAAAAAAAAAAAAAAAAAAAAAAGAAAATGTGGATATATTTTATAGTTCTTCAACTTTTTCAATTTTTCTTCCTCCGCTAAGCCATTATTGTAATGGCATGATAGAAATAATAAGTAGAACATTATTCAATTTTTTTTAAAGAAACTAGGTTTTTTTTTGTTTTTTTAATTAATCCCACCCCCACCTCAAGTAAGACGATAATGTCACTAATATGCAAGGTGGCTACTGGGAGCAAAAGAGAACGAAAAATCTTTAGAAGGAACTGGGAACCCAATCCCAAACAAGAAACAGGAAAGTGGAAAGCAAATGAGAGTTCCACAAGCAAGAAGTGCAGAGGAAAAAACAATTGAACCTACAGGTACAATTAGCAATTTCAGACTGTTATAAGCTATTTTCATGTGCAAATAATAATGAACATTCAGAAGCGAGACGTATACATAGACAAACAAAGAGAAATTTTGGATTCAGTCACTTTCCCATCACCATACAGTAGCTTTCATATACCTTTTCTATAAATACTTTCATGGTAATTGTTCCAATGAATTTACCTAGTCTCACATTAATTTCATCGATAATTGATTTTTCTGACACATTTAAGGATTGTGGAAGTTTTTTTTTTTTTGTTTTTTTCATTACTGACACTATTTTGTTTAGTTACTTGCATATAAATTGCATTCAATATAAATATCCATTAACGTTTCATTTTTAAATGTTATTTTATTCAAATTGTATATATGGGAACAAGTTAGGACTTTATAGAGACTTCGAGGTATTACAGTGACTGTAGTAAGAATGGCAAGTAAGATTGTGTTATTTTTGGTGTAAGGAATAGTTGTATGTTTCAGGTTAGTAACCGTGGCTAGCTAAGTTTAAGAGAAGACAGATTGAAGACCAGCCTTCCCCTATTCCTCCTTTTGACCTCATGCCACATTTTTGTATTAAAACAAAATAAATATTACTTTCCTCTATAGTACCTAAAACTTATGAATTTAAACACAGTAACTAGATTGGTGGCAAGGTCTCATCATTTTACAGTTGAAATGGTTAGATGTAATCGTAACTTTTATAATAACAGTTTCTTCTATTGCATTTCTCGGTTTTGGAATACTATTCTTGTTTCTGACTTTTCGGTCAACTTTGATGTTCAAAAATTTAAATGCAATGTCAATCATTATCTTCTGCCATCTTAATTCTTGTTCTTTTATTGTCCTCTCTCCTTAATAGTACATTTTTCTTATATTCTCTATCACTCAGTAATCGTGGTCTTAGTGGTTTTATTGCCTTGCTTGGGGTGAAATGATTAAAAAAAAATTAAATTTTTTTTTTTTTTTTTTTTTTTTTTTTTTAAAGTAATATTAGGTTGGTGCAAAAATAATTTCGTTTTCTCACATAGTAACATATGTTAGAAAACGAAATTATTTTTGCACCAACCTAATAAAATCTACTGGATTAATAAATAAAAACCATCACTTTTTTAAAAATTGCTTTGTTTATGTTAGAATACAAAACTGAACAGATATGAATGATTTGATACTCTGAGAAAAATTAGGATTCATAAGGAACAATTCAACTTTGCTTAATCGTTGTTGCACTCCAAAACTGAGACAGTCTAATGCATGTCGGATATATGACAATTTCTCCTGTGAAAGGAGACAGGTTCAAATCCTGCCGGAGATCACATATTTTTCTTTAATAAGATTTCTCAAATATTCAGGGTGTTAAATAAAAATAAATAAATATACCGTTTAATAAATAAACGGAGCATCCACTCAAATGTATATCCATTAAAGAAAACATTTAAATAATAAAAATGTTATCTAAATTTTTGATGCACAAACATATAACTTCATAAGACACGTGATGGAATTATCCAGGTTGGAACTGCCTAAGAATTTTAATAAGTGGGTGTGAGGGATAACAATATGCTGGCTAGAAATATTACAAAAAAATTAATTACTGAGGTGAGGGGCTGTCTATTTGGTAATCTAGTCGATTTAACACTTCAGCATCTAATCACCATACCAGTAAAAGTATGTACCTTGATCTATAGTTTAGTAGTTTACTGTTACCATGCTTCAGAATCTAATCATAGTACCAATAAACTAGTAAGAGCATGTCCCCTAATTTGAGAGTTTGTAAATGTTATGGTCCAGTTCCTTGTACCACGGTGATAGTCCAAGGTAGAACCAATAAAAAAGAACTCAAAGGTGGATACAGAATAACACAGATATATTACAAACAGGAATATATACAGAGAGGTAGAAAAGTGTTAGTTCGAACAATCAGGTTTAGTAGTAATTGTCTGAACGCGACTCTGTTTTGGTCTGCCTCTGACTGACTCGCTCGCTCTGACTGACTGACAGACTCCTGACAGACTTCACTCCAGACGGAACTCCAGATGGAACTCCAGACGGAACTCACTACTTCCTCTCGAGGCGCAGTATTTATTACGTATGGAATAGTCCATTATGTTATTATGGGTAAGGTCCCATAACAGTAAAATGGCTTGGAATATCTTATTCAAAGTAGTACTGCTCCAAACCTTTAAGAATGGTAATGATAATATTAGCCATTTCTCTACAAGGAAACATTTTGCTTTCATTGAACAAGCTGCCAGTACTGTTTTCAGTTGAAATTTATAAAATCTTTCTCTTAAAACAATTTTTCCAATAAACAGGTTTCTCAAGTCCAGTAGCTGTTATCACATATTTTTTTGATGGGGGTTTCCTTCCTAAACTTTTGTTTGAAGTGGTGTGCAATAGATTGTCTAGTGATTGCATTTTTGTTTGATTTAAATACACCAGCCCCATGGGTCATTTTGTGCCAAAATGAGTAGTTTTAAGATTTGTTTTTATTTTGTGTCTATTTTGCTGATAAATTCTCTTATAAGTCTTTTTTATGCAAGAATGGGAATGTAATTTGGTTTTAATTACATTTTGTAGCTGGGTGTTTATTTAGTTTCTTTTCTATATTTTGGGGTAGAGTTTTATTACTTTTAAGAATTCTAGAATGGCTTTGGGTTCAACACTATCAAAGAGGGCCCTATGGTTGGGTACATTGTAGAAGTATTTTTGTAGAGATGCCAGTTTTTTGCAGCTGACATTTTGTTTGAATATTTCTTAATGTAAACATGCAAACAAAACTGTTGGGTTCATTTATAGTTTTCTCAATGCAGAAATTGTTTAATGCACTATTACGTTTCTTCCATGCGCTGATTGCAAAGAATGAATTGCCACATGTGCTTCATCCCTTAGAGACGTTAATGTGAAAACCTGTGATATTTCCATTATTTAAAGCTATTTAATTTTCATTATTCATTAGCATTATGGCTATGCTGAATCAGACACATGTTCTACTCCAGTATAAACAAATTAAAAAAAAATAATTTAATCTTTTCTCTACAGTTCTGTTAGTTTGGCCAGAAAGTCCTGACTCACTTAGGAAGTGGAAAGAAAACAACAAAATTTTATGGAGCAACTCCAACATTTATTCTTCAAAATAAAGTCCATCATTGTCGACGATCTTCTACCAGCGATCTGTCAGCATCCAAATCTGTCTCAGATACCAGTCCACTGGTTTTGAATAAAAAAAAAAAAAAAAAAAAAAAAAAAAAAAAAAACTGTAAACAAGCTTCCCTAACTTCATCAAAAGTTAGGAATTGCTGGTCACAGAGGAAGTGTGCCATTGAATGGAATAGACCATAGTCACTTGGAACAGCATTGTAACTGAATGATGCATGTGGAAGAATCTCAACACAGTCCATCTGTTTGAATTTAGTCAACATGGCAGTGTGTGGCCTTCCATTGTCTTACTGAAACAAAGCCCAACCTCAATTGACAAAAGCCTGATACTTCTACTTTTGTTTGTCATAGACGTGGTCTAGTTATTGGCAATACAGTTTAGTGTTGATGGCACGACCATGTGGAACAAGCTCAAAATGCAATACTCCTTGGAAATTCTACCAGACAGAGATCAAGATTAGTTGCTTTCTTTTCGTTTAAGTGAGTCAGGACTGTTGTAGTATTTTAGCCCACCAATTTGTAGCATGTCAATGAAGTCCACGAGACTGAATTAATAAGTTTATAGACATAATTATAAACTGAATTTAGATCTAAAATTTTCACTGTATAATGTTTGATCTACAGGGTGCGATGGATAAATTGTCGTCTAAATTACGCAAAAATGAAAATAACATTGACATCTCATTTTAACAGATATATTTACCAAAATTACACAAAAATGTCTTGAAATACTAAAGAGTAAATTTATTCAATAAAATCACCATTGGCTTCAACCAACAGCCTCCAGACGATTTCAGAATCTCCTGCGACTCTGCTGGATGATCTCTTTGTTTAAATTCGTGAATGCTGCCATAATCATTGTCTTCATCTTTGGTCTCTTGCTCAAACTGCACCCTAAAACAATAATCAAGAGGGTTGCAGTCTGGGGAGTTTGGTGGCCAAATGTAAAGTGTGATGTGGTCACAGAAATTGTCTGACAGCCATGACTGAGTTCTCCTGCTTGTGCAGCATGGTGTAGAGTCCTGTTGCCAGACATAGGGTCTTCCAGCAGCCACCATTTTGACCCAGGGCAGCACTACCTCCTCAAGGCACTTGATGTAGGCCACTGTGTTGAGTCTGATACCCTCACCAACAAATTCAGGATTTCTTTTCTTATCAGTGTGAGTTTTCTGAGCTGCCGTACCTTCATAATGACCATTAGACACATCCAACTCTTTCTGAACCCTCTTTACTGTCCTCAGATTGACACCCAAACATTCTGAAATGGAATGGTTATATTGGATCTTCCAGCATGAATACCAAGCAGTACAGCATGCCTTATCCAAATTTCTGGCAGAGTGAATTGCATCATGGTGCTCTTTTACTCACAATTGGTGCCCAACTGAACTTACTGTACTGTGTAGTCAAGAAAATAAAAAAAAAACAAAAAACAATGCACATGTGCAAAGTTAAAAATAGCGACAATTTACCCATCGCACTCTGAACGTTATTATTCGGTTGGTGCAAAAATAATGTCGTTTTCTCACATAGTAACATGTGAGAAAACGACATTATTTTTGCACGAACCTAATAATATACACAATGGAATAAAGCACACTTACAATAGAGGAGACTGTTTCAGCATAATCTTTTTTTTTTTTTTTTTTTTTTTGTGTTAATGCACTTAATTCAAAGGCAAACATTGAAAATAAGAAGAAAAAAAAAAAACAATGTACCCACATTAAGATTGCAATGCAAAGTCATCTCAGTTTTGAACAACAAATATAGAAAGAGTAAAAAAAATATTTCAGAAGACACATTATGGAATTGTCCAGGTTGGAATTCCTTAACTTTTATGAACTCTGCAATATTCGTAAAGTATGTCATCCATCATCTGCGATTTTCAGTAAGTCATTTTCTTGTTGCCATAGTAGGATATGACAACACTAGCACAAAATTCAACCACACTATAGCCTGATGATCAAAGTTGCATGCAGTGTCATCTACATACAGAATGCTAAAGGTTAAGAATATTAATAAGCAGTGGGGTTGGAATAACAATATCCTGGGTGGAAATATTTTTAAAAAATGAATTACCGATGGTGGGATGTATATTCAAAACTGTAGAGTACAAAATCAACCCTTCACGTCAGGGTATTAAAGGCATGTAACTTAACCTGTAGCAAGAGTTTACCAGTACAATGGTTCAGCATCTAATCATCTTTTTACCAGTAAACTAGTAAAAGTATTTAGCCTAGTACTGCAACAAACCTTTAGAAAAAGGTTAAGTCATCACTTTTTGTTTAATTATTGCTACAAATAATTCAAAAGGTTTTTGTGTCCAAAGCTAGACATTGACTAAATTCTACCATATGTGGATATTACTACTTTTTTTTATATGTCCTGTCCCTTCAGAACATGGCCCTCTGCATCTTCCTATCTTTTTGCTGCTGTAAATACTTATCCCCTTATACAGCTACAGTTCTTTTTATGTGTCCTATCCTTTCAGGAAATGGACAATCATGGCTCTCTACATCTATCTTTTTGCTGCTGTAACTCCCTGCACCTTTATCTCTCTGCTTTTACCCCCACCCTATCCTTGTTCTGCCATCCATTCAATTTTTATTGAAATGATATCATGACAATAAAAATCACTAATACATTTATTCTTTGTTAAAAGAAGGACCAACCTGATCGCAGGACTGGCCTACCAAAAAGAAATACACACAGCCTTATATATAAAAAGAATAAGGCTCTTCATATGAGCAACTTTGGATTGGCCATTTTCAACTCTTGATTTGTTCTGTTACACAGGCTGTTCTGAAAATAGTAAAATTTACCCAAAATATCCACAAATCTGGCATCAGCAAGTGGTCAACTCACAAGGTTCAACAAGTTAAACTATCTTCAACTAAGCTTCAACAAAGTTTCAGTTATTCCAGTTCATGAAACTAAAGAATGTTTTCTTTTAAAATATTCAACTCCAAACATGTTCTACATCAAATAATTTCTATAATGAACTATTCTTTCTGAAAAAATAAAAGCTAATGAAAATTATCATCAAACGTTCTTTAAGAGGAAAGAAAGTTTACTATTTCTTTGTTTTAATCTATTCACGACAGTGCTGTACCATTCAGGCTGGTAAATGTAATACTGTTTAATTACAAACGGAATTTACTTAAATACATTGTATCTATAAAAATAACATATAAACAAAAAACATATTAAATAATTGTCAGATTTAGTCCATTTCATTATATGTTGTCATTGTTTATGTTAAGATACGTTTCATGAGCAGGAAACAATCAAGAAAAATTGTCAAAGATTCTGTGTTTATAAACAGTAATTCAAACTGTGCTAACCAGACGCTTCATTTGTGGCTGAATGGTTAACAGCACATCAGATCAAATGACGGTTTCCATATAAGAATAGATTCGATTAATGTTGGAGAACACATATTTTCTATGAAATTTCTTGAACATTCAAGCCAGTAAATGTAATTAATACTGTTTTAATTAAAAAAAAAGAGCATTTACTTAAATACATTTTATTTATTAAATATACTGTATCTATAAATTTATATTAGGTTGGTGCAAAAATAATGACGTAATAATGTCGTTTTTTGACGTATTTTTTATCGTCAAAAAACGACATTATTACGTCATTATTTTTGCACCAATATATATATATATATATATATATATATATATATTGGTGCAAAAATAATGACGTAATATATATATATATTCATTCGTCTTCTATCATCTTGGCTGATGCTAAGCTCTAGGAGAGTGACTGCACTTTCTCTGGCTGACATTTTCTGCTGCCATGAAGTTGTCAAGATTATATGGAATAAGAATTATATTGAATTCCTTATCAATAGATGATCTGTATATAAGCTAATTTAAGCAATTAATAGACAGATTTGTTTAATAAGACATTCGATGATATAGACTTTAATATTACTGTTAAAAAAAACAAAAAACAATCATGTTTATTCCAACATGTGTACTCGCTAACAATAACGTTCATTGTAATAAGATATACACGCTAATCTATAAATAAGATGCAAGGGAGGCTACTCCTACAAATATATACTTTTCGAATAACAAACCACAATTTTGTGCCATGTTTAAATTACACAGTGCCTATCATTTTATGCGTCAACGTCATAAGTATGGAGAAAACTATCAATTTAGCATATTAAAAGCGAACAAAATATAACTTGGTATTAATCGGTAATTGAAAAAGTCAAGGATTAATAAAAATTCACATTTCTAATAAAATATTCAATAACAACTGTAATTTTCTCTTGCTGTTAACTTGAATTTTATTTATATATATTGCGTAATTGAATGTTAAATTTAAAGGATGAAACAAGACATAGAATTTTTAAAGTTTTGCCATTCAATTACCCAACATTTGAGATATATATATATATTAAATATAACATGAGCACCTTTTATATATAATTTTTAAGTACTCGGGTAATCTTAAAAATTTAAGAAAATATTCTCTGTAATCTAATGTTTTGAATTTCAGATACGTTTTGACTTTAAATTTATTATAGTTGTCACTCTTATTTTCTGATGTTATGTATGATCAACTGTATCTACAAAAATTAGTACCTATATACATATATATATATATATACACACACACATAGACACAAAAAAAAATTCTAGATTCTTTTAAAAATATTAGAGTTTAATGATTTGTACTAAGTTTTTTTCCATTTATGATTAGTAAATATAACTTTTACTTAATATTATCATCTATAAGGGTGAAATTAATACAGAATTTTTAAAGGTTTAAAACAATAAATTATTCTAATTAAAATTTTGAAAATGTCAACAATTCTTGTAAAAATCCATTATTCATTGAAAAAGAATTTTCTTAGAACAATAGTGTCTTTAAAATATCTTTATTATAAAAGCACTTAAATAATGTCAATTCAAAGCAAACTTTCAGTAAATGGTGTTTCTGTTTGACAAAAAAAAATTGATGATTTAATTTCTACAAGGATCCCGCTTTTAATTAATATAAATATGAAGAGGCTTGTATTTTAATTTCTCAAAATTTAATAAAATTAAGTGGGGAGGGGGGTAACAGATGTATTAAAAAAAAATTTTATCAACATTTTACAAAAAAAGTTTCAAAAATAATTTAATTCATTTGTGAATAAGTACTGAAAATTTCATTAAAATCCAACAATTATTTGATTGTGGCAAGAATTTCCAAACCAATGTGTTTTTTTTTTGTTTTTTTTTTACTATAAAAAAGATGCTAAATTTCCTATAATAATCTTTGGTCCACTTGCCGACTTGAGAAAATCAAGATTTTTAACCAAAATTTCTAGAACGGATTAAAACGTTTAAAAAAATACTTAAAAATTACTTTGGTCTTTCCTCATAATAATAAACATTTTGACAATAAAACTTTGTTTTTATCAAGTTCAGGGAGGTCCATTTTTCATCATGGTATGTTCTTTTTTATTTTTTTTGGCAAATATTTGGAGGTATCATATATATATATATATATATATATATGCGTGCGTGCGTGCGTGCGCGCACACACACACACACACACACACAATTCAGTCAGTCAGTTATGTGCCATGCATGATACACGCTTAGGCGATCATGTATCTTTTAATACATGACTGACTAGGCAGATTTTTTCCCCCCACACTAGGTTAACATTTCTTTCTGCGGTAGACCAGTTGCCATCCAAGGCTATAGAACACGGCCTGTCCTGCTATTTACCTATGGCTGGGGAAGAAGAAGAGGATTCGTACCCTTCTTCAAGGCTATTAGCATATAAGTGAATTTCAGTCAATTACATGCCATGCATGATACACAGTTAGGCAATCATGTATCTTTCGATACATGACTGACGAGGCAGACTTTTTTCCCCTGCAGCAGGTTGCCATTTCTTTCTGCAGTAGATCATTTTCCATCCAAGGCTATAGAACCCGGTTTGTCCTGCTATTTACCCATAGCTGGGGGGAGAAGAAGAGGATCCATACCTTTCACAAGGGTATTAGCAGTTAAGTGAATGTAATGGATCTGACTGGAATTCAAACTAAGCAGCATAATTGTACAATTAACTGCTTCTTGTTAGATTCAACTTGGGCTAGAAGAAATGTTTACCTGTGCAGTGAGGTGAGAAAATAAGTGAGATGTGTTTGAGTAGGTATATATCAGTTCAAAAATGGAAACAGAATATACTCATCTGATAAACCAGTTAATATTCAGTAAAGAAAACAGTCAGCAATTTGAAATGCTGAACAGCATTCAAATGAGTCCTGATTTATTTAATTATTGCTACAATTGCCTTGGCAAGAATTCAGCATTCAACCCCCATATGATATCATAATGGTATGATAGATGTTCTGTTATCATACAAGAAATAACTTGGAGCATAGATTATTCAAAGTTTCTGGAGGAGAAATATCCAATCAGGAAAAAAAAAATTTATAGAAAGGACTTCTCCCAGTATTTACTGGCAATTATCCCAATTCAAATAGGTCGAGTTTCATACTATACAATAAAAATAACTAACGAATAACAAAAAAATGGTATTAACACATATACTGCAACACAATTCACATGTGCATCTCATAGCATTTGATGCACATATGCATAGATCCCACTGTTTTATTTAAGGCAATTTATCAGGTCTGTCTAAAATATTATGTAATTTCAATCAAATTTTACAGTATTTTAAAATGTCAAATGAAATTGATTGATAATCATATGAATTTAGAAACCTTTAACTTAATATAATTTCTTTTTACAGAATAGTTTGTCTGAATTAATTTCTCAAGTTAGCCCCTCAAAGATGGAAGTGTTGAAGGAGCATTTAATGCACATAAAGCTTTATGAGTTTAAAAAAAGGGAAACTCTGCAGCTGAAGCGACTTGAAATATTCACTCAGCTAATGGAGAAGAAGGCCTGAATGTAAGAACTTGCAGAAAAATGGTTTGGCAAATTCAGAAGTGGAAATTTCAGCCTTAAGATAAAGACCAAATGGGACGTCCGTTTGAGTTTGCTGATTAGCTCCTTATGGCACCTCTTGAAGAAAATCCTGCAGTCTAAGTTAAAGAAATGGTAATGAAGCTTTGTTCAAACCATACAACTGTTCATCAGTAACGACTTGGAAAGGTTCCTAAAATTGGAAAACGGGTACCTCATGAATTGTGAGAAGTCAACAGCAAATCCCAAGTTGACATCAGCTCTTCTCTTCATTCTCATGAACTTATCTTGCTTTTTTGGATAGCCTTGTGACTGTTGATGAAAAATGATTTTTTATGAAAATGTTAAATGTCATAGATAGTGGCTTGGTAATGGGAGAAAGGCCCAAACACAAGTGAGAAGGAAACTTCATGCACAGAAGGTTCTCCTCTCAATTTGGTGGGATTGCAAAGGAATAATTCATTTTGAGTTGCTATCAACTAATGCAACAATCAATGCTCAAGTCTACTGTCAGCAATTAGAGCATTTGAATGTGACTTTGAAGAAAAAAAAAAAAAAACCCTGTTTTAATGAATTGAAAAGGAGTGGTGTTTCATCAGGACAATACACAACACCACACTGCAAAAATCGCATCCCAGAAGATTGAAGAACTTGGTTGGGAAAGAATTCCTTATCCACTTTATTCTCCCAACCTTGCTCCTTCAGACTACCATTTGTTCCATAGTTTACAGAATCATCTGAATGGACTAACTCTCAAAAGCCATGTGGAGGTTAAAACTTACATTTCAGAGTTCTTCTCTTCGAAACCAAAAGAGTTCTTTATTAGTGGGATTAAAAAATTTGTAAGCAGATGGAAGGAAGTCATAGCTAATCATGAAAACTATATTGATGAATAAATTTCAAAATAAAATGTAAGATTTGATCACTCATCCTTCATTATCCAAAATCCAGACAGAACTTATGGGATGACCCAATACACAGCTACAGCAATGTAGCTGTTTTCATTATTATTATTATTTTACCTTAATTAGCAGTGATTTCTTTTTGTAGTTAAAAAAAGGGAAAACACTCAAATGATATGATGTAGTAAAAATGCCATAGTTAATAGCACACATCATTTTTTTATAGTTTAATAAATTTAAACTGTTTGCTAAAATAAGTTATAAATTGTCATATGTAGAAATTTCTAATAGTAATTAAGAAAAACATACATGAAAGTATTACTAATTATTCTGCAGTAAAACAATAGAGAAAAGGAAAAAAAAAAAAAAACTTACTTCTGATAAGCAATTGTTAAAGTCCCCTAAAAATTCACTAATCAGTTTATTATTTTCCTCCTGCAAAAAAAAAAAAAAAAAAAATATTAGTCAATACAAATCCATTGAAATATTTACAACATTCACAACAGAGAACAAGATAGAACGTATACCAGCAGAAACAAGAGTACACAAGCACCAAAATTAGAAAATTAGTCTTTTAAAAAAGGCATTCAAAAAAGATGATTTGGTTGGCTAATTTAATAATATCTCAACCAATGCTAGATTTTTTAAATTTTGAATTTGGTTTGGTTTGGTTTATTTTGTTTTATGGCATATCAACCTCAATGGGTTATTTAATGCCAACAACAATTTTTATTGCTGGTAATATTTTGTTTTGTCTAAAATCTTTCTGGTAATACTTTTTTTTTCAAAAAAGTATTGCTGCTAATAGTTAACTATTTACCCATAGCTGGTACCCTAACAGGTGCTACCACCCCGGGTCAGGGTGGACCTGGGAATAACAGCAATTAAGATGTGGTTCCACGCTCCTCAAAGCCTCCTGATCAGAGGCCTTGCTGCTGGACATAGTTTATTGTCTTACCCAGGATGCGGATGTAGTTTAACGCCTTACCCAGGATGAATGTTGAATTTGATAGAAAAAAAAATCTCAATGAAGAGTCTAAAAGGGTGGGTATGATTACATTCTTCACTTTAGTCAAAAAGATTGGGCACAGGTATGTTCTTCCCAAGAGTCAAAAAGCATGGGCATGATCTCATTCTTCACAAATGTCAAAAGGGGTGGGCACAGGTATGTTCTTCACTAAAGCCAAAAAGGGTATGCTTGGGTACATTCTTCACTAGAGTCAAAGTGGGTGGGCACAAATATGTTCTTCAATAAAGCCAAAAAGGGTGGACACTGGTACATTCTTCACTTGTTTCAAAAACAGTAGACATGGGTACGTTTTTCAATAGTCAAAAAATGGTAGGCACGGGTCTGTTAGTCACTTGAGCCAAAAAGGGTGAGCATGGATACATTCTTCACTAGAGTTAAAAACATTACGTATAGGTTTGTTCTTCATTAGTGCCCAACAGAGAAGATAATGTAATTTCAAAGCCTTCAAATATCTACTATGGTGTGGTAATTATATATAAGACCTTATAGCCTTGCCAGTAAAACTACAAAAAATTTCATTTGAAAATACTTTTCATTAGAATATTTTTTCAAAAAATCCAAGTTTCTTATTTAATAAAATTCTATCATCATGAACAGGATTTTTTATACATAGTATAATTTATTCTCTACCTGAAAAATATGCTGATGTTTTAATAAATAAGTTTAAATAAACAAATACTTTAAGTGTAAGAAATAATAACTGACCACATCACATTCAATGAAGAAGTCCACTAAATGGCACCCAGCAATGGCCATCTTGCGTGCATGAGAGTGGGTGAGGTCAATACTGGAGAATTGATTGTTGCTTGCTTTATAGAAGTAAAGCAACCGCCTTACAAACCTGCAAGTAAAAGAGTGGGGAAAAAATTAGAAGATTAAAGAATTCAGTTAATAACGGCAATATTGCTTTCATTGCAGGTAAGCAATATAGACGCTGTATTTCCCAGGTAAACAGGTAAATAGTTTTACATAATTTCAAGTAACTTTTGCTTGTCTTCTATATACAGTTGTCCAACACTTCGGAATGTTATAAAACCAGAACATTAACTTAAGAACTCAAATCATGCTCTTAATTCGTCTTGTTAGATCGAGACTTTCAATGGAGGTCATGCATGGTCCCCACCCCATTCAGAAATTTCCAAACTGTCAACAACCACTTTCTCAAATCAATAATTAAAAATGGCTTCCAGCAAATGAAGCCTGTAGTTTTTAGTGAAGAATAATCCTTCTTTGAACCTCATGGAATGGCGCTAAAGAAAAACAAATGCAATGTTAATCGTTATCTTGTCTTCTTTAATTCCATATAATTTTGCTGATACAATGAAACAATGTCTGAAAATAAATATTTCATTTAACTTCATTGAAGAAGTTCATTAGATGATTTTTTTCATGAGTAGTGAGTTAATTTTAAGAAATTATAAAGCATTATTTTAATTATTTATTTGAAAATTAAAAAGAAATATATCAACATTAGATACAAGAATTTTACAGAGTTTTAAGAAATTTTTTTTTTTTTCATTTTTAAACTGATTTAAGTGCAATTTGATATGATGAACAATATCTTGTCTTGAGGAAAACCTTTTACACTATACTCTACCAAGCCAGTTTATTTCTCTATTTCTAAAAATGATATTGACAAAAGTTATAACTATCTATATGTAATTACAAAGAGTACAACAGAAATATCTCCTACACAATGGTAAGATATTTGTGGCAATGGTATCTTCATCTAGATAATGTCTTACCATTATGTGGGAGGTATTTCTGCTGCACCCAGTACATATAGGGTTACCATATTTAATGAAATGGTTGGTTTATATTGTTTAAAATCTTATCACTATAAACATTTTTAGTGGGTAAACATGTCCGAGTTATTACTGCTGTCTTTATTTTATTAAACAGTGAAATTAATAACAACCAATCTAAATTGAGAAGTCCTACTAAAGAAAAATTCTGCCTCTGACAGGAATTGAACCTGCATCCTTTTTTTTTTTTTACCTCAGAGAAACCTGTTCTTAAACCAAAGTATGCCTTTACCACTTCAGCCACAGAGCATTAAGAATTACCTGTTAAGGAAGACATTTTTCTTGATTCCTATCAAAAGATATAATTTTTCTTTAGAACTTCTCAATTTAGGTTGGTTATTAAATTTCAGTTTAACCCACTAAAAATAACATTTATAAGAAGAAATAATGTTGGATTAAAAAAAAAAAAATCCTTTCAAAAATTACAGTGATTAAAATATTTATATATTTCTAATTTAAAATCTATGAAAATATAAAAATGTCTCCAAAAATGTCTCCAAAAATGTCTCCAAAAATGTCTCCAAAAATGTCTCCAAAAATGTCTCCAAAAATGTCTCCAAAAATGTCTCCAAAAATGTCTCCAAAAATGTCTCCAAAAATGTCTCCAAAAATGTCTCCAAAAATGTCTCCAAAAATGTCTCCAAAAATGTCTCCAAAAATGTCTCCAAAAATGTCTCCAAAAATGTCTCCAAAAATGTCTCCAAAAATGTCTCCAAAAATGTCTCCAAAAATGTCTCCAAAAATGTCTCCAAAAATGTCTCCAAAAATGTCTCCAAAAATGTCTCCAAAAATGTCTCCAAAAATGTCTCCAAAAATGTCTCCAAAAATGTCTCCAAAAATGTCTCCAAAAATGTCTCCAAAAATGTCTCCAAAAATGTCTCCAAAAATGTCTCCAAAAATGTCTCCAAAAATGTCTCCAAAAATGTCTCCCATTTACTTCCAGATAAACAACTTATACATGGAGGACAATGAATTGGATATAAGTCTTCAGCAACAAAACTATTATTCCATATAGTCACCACTACTGGATATGCATTTTTTGCCAGTAATGACCACGAGCATGTGCTGGATAACCCTGAACATTGTTTATCATATATTGCTATTATACCTGCTGAAAAACATTACCCACTACATAATTGTGTTCATGTCCACTGTATGGTCTCCATAAATGTTTAGCAAGTGTTATTGTTGTAGCATACCTACGGACGATAATGGGTATGTCCCCATTCACATAAATACAGTAATAAATACAGTTGGAGATTCATTGTGGAATTCACTCGACTCACTTCTAGCAGTTGACTACTACTTCTATGTGCTACTGGCAAATCTTATATGTGTTGTTCTTGTCCTAAGTATTATTATTCATTACCAACCTTTGTGCGATTATTGTGTTTCGTGACCTTTCCGAGGTTACAGTTATTATAGGTCAATAGATCCATTTCTTTTCTACATACAAGAGTTCAATAGCAGGCTTCTACTTCATAAACCCTTTCAGGTCAGACACGATTTTACCAGACTACTATCTATAACAGGGCTAAAAAAAAAAAAAAAAAAAAAATAAAAACAAGATGTGAGTTATTAATGGGAAATTACAACCCCTATTGCCATGCCATCAACATCCACTTCTGATGTTGTGGTTCAATATTTTGAAATATAAAAACAGGAAACATTATTTTCAGAGGGAGCTCATGAATTACAATTCATTTGTACATTTGCAAAATCTACAATCTCCAAAATGTAACATGCCTACATTAAACATTAAAATTCATATCACAATCTTTATTTCTTACCTTTGACTGTTCTGGTCATCCATTTTTTTAAACTTGTCATCAGGGCACTGCAGGAAATGAAAATAAAAAAGTAAGTAAATAAGTTTATACACCCTATCTTCATCATAAAGTTCACAGATGGCAAAAGACAGTTTCATTCCATAAGAAAATCAATAACAAAGCTTTCTTAAAGCTGTTTCTCTTGCACTATATTACAATGCTACATCATAATTGTGATATTTGATTGAGGTTTTGACTCTAAGCCGTCTCAAATTCCAAAGAAAATGGCAGACCAAATGAAAGGTCAAATAATGAATCACCTTTATATACAATACACACACATATTTTCAAAATATTTTTCATCAGATTTGTAATTGGATAGTGTTCCTCAAGAAGAAAAGTCGTACTTTTTCTTTTTATTTAACCAATTTGCTCTGACTTTATTACACTTTTCTTTTTTTTTTTTTTACTATTTTGATCTGATTCTTTTTAATCAGTTCACCCCAAGCAAGGCAATAATGTCCCTAAGACACAAGGGGTTACTGGAAGTGAAAGAGAATGAAAAAAACTTTATAAGAAACCAGCAACCCAATCCTAAACAGGAAACAAGAGATAAATTTCTACTTCTGTTCAAAAACCTTTCAATAAACACTACTCTTTAAGCAAAGATTTTGAATGTAAAATAAAAATTAGTACAGACTTAATATCAAATGCAAAAACAATTCCTCCAATCCAATGAAAGAAATTTGCACAACAAATAACAAGAACATGATTAAGCATGTGATGAATAACACATGGTTTAATAGTCTTTCCCAAAAGTTTTTAATACAAAAGTGACATCATTACTCCTAACCAATGAACATACAGCAATCCTGTTTCCTGGTTGGCCACTAAACATTGTTGATTTGCACTTACATTAATTTAAATAAAATCATGAAAATGAATAAAGAGTCTTAGCTTCTTATTGTTATTCCTTTTCAAAATTGTTAAATATAAGATTAATTGAATCCTCTACGATATGAATATATGAATATGAACTTGTTGATGGCCAGAAAGTTTTACTAAATTATACTAGATCTGCTTAAGGTTATGTAATATGACGTCAAGACTTTTAAAAAAATTATTAACAGTTTATATAAATACTGCTGCACAGATTAATATTCAAGGGGAATAACTACAATTTTATATGAAATTATTAGGAAAATTTAAAAAACAAAAAAAAAAACTGAAGCAAGCCTATCTTAAACAAATTGATCGGTGTTATTTTGACATTTACTCTTTTGTGTATTTGTGACACATTTTAATAATTCTCTCAATATTTCTACGGTTTTCATTATTTTTTATATTTAAATTAGACTAATTACAATATGCGATTATCTCCCTTTAAGATTAAACTCAAACGCTTTTAAGCAATAGTATGTTTTTTTTTTAATTAAGGTATGTAATATTTTCATTGAAGTACTAATTCTTTTCTACACCCAGTAGACTTCGGTATAGTGCAGAGGTTCCCAAAGTGTACATAAAATGTGAAAACTGGACCCTTGCGTTTTTATTCGTCTTTTAGACATCCATTATTCAATTTACAATTAACTATGGGCTCTTTACAAACCAATCACCCACTCTTCTTACAAGAGTTACCTTTCCACAAAAACAAAAAATTTCCAAACGAAATTAAAGTCAAAGCAGTTCTTAATACAGCTGTAATTTTTTTAAATTTTAAGTCTAGCTCCTTATACTGCCTGAGAAAGTAACTGACTCCACCTACCAAACTGTCTTTACAAAAGTCAGACCAGACCAAAATGGAGTATTACTGTCATATCTGGAGTGGAGTTTGGGCACCTCGACGTGGTGTTATGGTTAGAAAGCTTGTCTTGCTAGATCAATTATGACTGAGTAGTGAGTTCGACCCTCACTGGGTGCCCCATACTTTCAGCCTTGTGACACATCTAAGCCAGGCTTAGAAAATCACTATCTGGAGTGGAGTTGCCCAATCCTCTCTTTCTATCCTTCACAAAGTGTTTATGCAGCCTTGTGGGTGATTAATTATTTTCCACCCTACAATCCCTCTCCCACAGATGCAGTGTTGCAAGCCTTCTCATAACATTATCACTATTTCTATGTGAAATATTCAATGATATACATCTCCTAGTTTCACTAGTTCAAATCTTTGCAGCTAAAACCAACCATCACATGTACATCTATCCATTTGTATTCCATTAGTAAGGAGGAAGTTCCATTTAGCTTCTTTCCAAGAGCCACCACGACTTTATGAAACCACCTAGATGCTTCCCCAAACACTACACTCTTAACCTCTTTAAGTCTAGGGTCAACCATTACCTATCATATGTATTGTCATAATCTACACTTATTTCCACCTTTCTTTGTTCATTCAACAATTTAATTTAGTAACCCTCTACCTTGAGTGGCTCTTGGACCCTGTTTTGGGTAAACATTTAGTTAAAAATAATACTAGCTAAATCCTGATTTTCTTTTTTTTTTTTTACTCGTTTAAACAGCTTAACATAAATGCAGTTGTTTAGTATTTTCTGACGGGGCACCATAAAAAAAAACCTTTATACTCTAAGTGCACTATGATTCAAAAAAGATGACTTTTTGTATTCATTAATCTGGAACTAGATGTGCAGGTGGCATAACTGCTATCAACGTGCAAAGTGTAATTGGTTAATTAAGTGACCGATCTAAAATCGGACCATTGTCCTTAACAAATGTTTATAAAATAAAATTAAAAAACACAAATGAAAACTTATTGTCATTTCTTGAAATTTCTCAACACAAAAATGATACTAAAAAAATGTCACCAACCTTGAGAACAGCAGATATAAGGTCCCAGTCCCATGCTGTGTAATCTTTTGTGCCAAGAACATGGGCATCGCGAATCACTTGGCTTACAAAATCATCAATACTTGACTGAAAAAAAAAAAACAATTTAAAAATTACATTTTTTGAAAGACTAAACTAACATCTTAAAACAAGGAATTATTTTAAGTAAATTATCCATAAAATTTCTTTTAACTATTTTATATTATTTGTTATGAGTGAGTACCTCATTCGGATACGAGCGATTACCTTATTCAGCTACTTCATCCCTGACTCAGCCACAACATTATTTCACTGATAATTACCATACAGAAAATTAAAAGCCAAATGAAAGGATCTCATGTAATCCATAAATTATTTCTACAACTGATTTATTTTAAAATTTATCCCGTTTCAAGGTAACCCAAGAAAAAAAAAAAAAAAAAAAATGTATTCTTACAATCAAAAATATGTTTCAGATTTAAGTAACCTAATAAAAATCTTTTAATCTATAGAGGTAGACCATTCTCATTCCACTGCCCAAATCTAGGGACATCTCATCTAGTTCTTATTTTTAGTACTGATCAGTTATTGATAACCTGTTCCCACTTAGTCCAAGTACACACTACCTAACTCAGGGATTGAACTCGCAATTACTACGCTTTAATCCACTATAGCCTAGTGTATGGGTTCCCCCAATTTTTTTTTTCTCTGGGCCGCATTTTCCAAATGAAAATTTGCTTGAACCTCAAATTTTATGTGATGAAAAAGTAAATTTAAAAATAAAAAATACACAGGGGGTAAAAGGAAGATAACCAGGGATTTGAAGTCAGAACATTATCATTGATAACTCTCTCCTCCTACTTGCAAACCCTAGTTACTAAATTTTAAATTTTTGATATAATGCAAAAATATCAAAATGATAAAATTGGTCAATAATTATTTATAACTATTTATACTGGGACTCATGTAAGCAATTACAAGTAATCCATAATAATAATTTAAATTTTGAAATAATATTTATTTTTGGTATATGAATTTTTTGAAACTATTTCTAAATCTTTGATTGTCTTTCAATCATTCCTCCTCACCTGCTATCTTCTTCTGCTGTGCCTATGAAGCATGTCACACTGTTTGGGAACCACTGGCTGAGTGGATAAAAGCGATGGTTTGTGAATTTGGTGACATAGTAACTGTGAGTTCAATCTCTGGGACAAGCAGTGTTTAATTTAACTCAGTAGAAAATAAGCAAGCAATTACTGAGCAGTACTAAAAATAGGAACTAGAAGTATCCCGAGGTATGGGCTGTGGAATGAGAACAGCAAAAAACCCGTAGATTAAATAAAGGGTTCTGTTCAAAATTCCCTATAGATTACTGTGATCAATATACAGCTGATGAGGGTTACACAAGATAAAACCACAAGTGTTTTTTCATTTACAGAACAGCCCACTTGAACTGCTTATTTTAACAAATTACCAAAGAAAATAAACAAACTTACCACTGTTTTCACAGCATCAGGTGGCAATCGGTCTTTTCCAAGATGAGTATAGAAGGCATCTTGCTGAAGAGTTGTGTTTGCATTCTGAACAAGTTGGTCGAGAAAGAGGCTACACGGAATAGGGCCACGCTTCTTCAAGGCATGGATGCGATTTAAATGACTGACTGCAAGAGTAGCGCGGCTAAAAATAAAATGAAAATTTGATTTGTTTGTTTAACGGCATATCAACTCTTTATGGGACATTTAATGCTGACATTTAATTTTCTTGAGAGCTTTGAAATAATATAAATACGATATGTTATTCTACTTTCACACTTGAATACATGGTAAATTAAACTCAGCTTTTCTGCATATACATGTTTGTGCGGACAGAATTACTAGAGGCGGTGATGTGTGTGTTTCGTGGAAGTTATGTTTTGGAATACAGTTTAAGTTCTTTAAGAAATTGTTTATATATTGTTTATATATTATATAGATTAATGTCAGGAAAGAGTTCTTTCATTTATGGTTAGTTGGTTGGTTTTGCATATTCTTGCATGGGAGACACAAAAATGATTTCTACAGACACTCACAAATTTAATCCTCATTTTTTGGGGGATTGTGACTAAGGTACAATACAACAGAATTCCTGACACTTGAACTACTTAACACTTTGTCATGACCTACTAAATACTTTGTTGTCATTAGCCATGCTCACTGAACCATGACATTCCTAATTTTTTACAACATTTTATGATCATTTTTTTGGTGCCAAAATTACTATACCTGATAAAGAACAAATAGGAAATGTTTATCAATCTGGCATGTTTCACTTTTATTAAAGCTTCATCAGAGAATGAGATATATAAAAAGCATTCTGATGAAGTTTTAATAAAAGTGAAACATGTCAGATTGATAAACATTACCTATCTGTTCTTTATCTTATCATTCTGATCTATGCTTGATCACAACTTATATATATATATATATATATATTTGTGTGTGTGTTTCGCATATGTTTATATAACTTATTGGTTAATTCTTGCAATCTCACGTTTGCTGGAACCCAGTACTGTTGCACTGTGGAATTGACTCCTGAGAGGATGCTTCCCTAATCACTACAATCATAGCCTCTTCAAGTCAACAGTCAACCATTATCTATACAACATATTCTCATATGTACCAATAACTCCTTTCCTTCCACCCTTACAACAAACTCAATTATTTAAATCCCTACTTTGAATAGCTCATAGGCCTTATATTGGGTGACCAATAAGCAAGAAAAAAAAATAAACAAAAAAAGCTAACATTACTGAAAAAGATCAATCTTGAATTTATACCCAACATAAACAGATATTTCAGCTAGTATTACATCAACTGTTTATCTTTTACCCTATTGAAACATTATTTTAATGAATAAGCAATAAGATATTAAATTCTAAAAAAAAAAAAATTGTTCAGGTGATTAAAATTTATATTAAAAAAAAAAATGTTCACTGAACCTTAAAAAAATATAAGGGACATAACTCCAGTTTTTATTTATGATATTTAAAGATACAGGGTGAGATGGATAAATTGTCTTCTAAATTATGCAAAAATTAACATAACACTGACATTTCATTTTAACAGATATATTTACCAAAATTACACAAAAATATCTTGAAATACTAAAGGGTAAATTTATTCAATAAAATCACTATTGGCTTCAACCACAGCCCCCAGACGATTTAGAAATCTCCTGCATCTTTTCTGGATAGTTTCCTTGTATAAGTTGGTGAATGCTGCCATAATCCTTGCCTTCAGTTCATCTTTGGTATTACAAGGAGTTTTGTTTGTCTCTTGTTCATATGCACCCCACACATAATAATCAAGGGGGCTGCAATCTGGGGTGTGAGGTGACAAAGTAAATTGCATTATGGTGCTCTTTTTCTTAGAGATAGTGCCCAACTGTCCCCACTATACTGTGCAGTCAACAAAATTATAATCAATGCACAGAGTGCTTTTGAACTTTCATTATGACGTATGACAAAATAGATGTAACTGTTATTTATGTGATAAATATAACAAAAGTCTTTTTAAGAAACATAATAGCAAGGGAACAGATTAATTAAATTTAATTAACAGTTTATGAACCTATTTTAATTATGAATTCTGCATCTCTGCTTTATTGAATCTCAATACATTGAGATGCAATGAAACAAAGGTTTTGAAACAATGTTAAAACTTTTTAACAATTGCCATCATCTTTGATAGCACAGTCACACTTTTATCTAATAATAATAATTTCTTTATATAATGATGCTCCCTGTGCTGCACCAAGAAATTTTTCTCCCTGGAATCGATCCTCCAGATCTACAAATCAACAATTCACCCTTGCATGGAGTATTGCTGCCATATATGGTCTAGAGCCCCTTCTGTTTGCCTCGGGGTTCTTGATAGGCTCCAGAGGCGGATATGCAATGTAGTTGGCCCTGCTCTGGCGTCTCGTCTACAGTCACTTTCTCAGACACGCCGTTGCCTCTCTCTGTCTGTTCTACAAATACTTTCATGGAAATTGCTCCGAGGAGCTGCATTCGCTGGTTCCCAGTCGTCATGAGTTCAAGCGCCCTACGAGGCTGGCATCCCACTCTCACCCCTTCACTGTCAAAACTCCTAAATGTAGTCGTCTCTTCTACTCTAATAGCTTCATGTCTCGCACCTCTCGCCTGTGGAACTCCCTTCCCTATTCCAGTTTCCCCGAGAGCTATAATCTCCAGCTATTTAAGTGTAATGTTAATCGACATCTCCAGTTGCCTTGATCTATCCACTAACTTTCTCCTCATACCCTCTTCTATCACTCCTATCTGATCTCGCTCTATATTTTCTGTAACCCCTTGCGTCCTAGTGGCTTCCCGCCTTGCTTGGGGTGAAACGCTTAAAAAAAAAAAAAAAAAAAAAAAAAGTAAAAAGGACCTAATCAAATGAAATACTTACTGTCTGTGTTGTCCTGAGATGTCAAATGAGGAAGCAATGGCCATCAAAGTAGGTAGACAATGGCTATGCGATGTACATTCATGAGGTAAAAGAGTGTTAGCCTAGAAAAAACAAAAATAAAATGGGGTTTCAACCAGGAGAGACTTTCTCCATTGAGGAGAATTGTAGAGTTTCAGTGAGGAACTAGGATTGGTAAATTCAAATTGTCAGAATATTGACCTACAGACAAAAATTCTGTTGTAGCACCATAGGTCTCCCATACAACTGGGTGAACACACACAAAGTGAGTCTTAAATGATGTAATTGGAGTCAGAAGTATTTCTTTTTTTTTTTTTGTTTTAATGGCTGGAAGATAAAGTTTAGGGTTCAAAGTGGCAACTCATTTAAGAGAAGGGAAAGAAAATAATAAAGAAATAAATGAAAAATGGGATCAAATGGCACTTTGTCAGAAACCAAAGGTTTCCACTTGCAGCCCTATATAATTAGAGTCCTGGTTAGGGTTAAGAACAGAGAAGCCATTGATGCTATCAGGGTGTTGTAGCATACCTATGGACAATAAGGTGTATGTCCCCATTCACATAAATACAGTAGTAAATACTGTATGTTGATCTGCAGTTGGAGATTCATTGTAGAATTCACTTGACTCACTTCTAGCAGTTGACTACTTCTACACGCCACTGGCAAATCTTATGTGTTTTGTTCTTGTCCTAAGTATTATCGTTCATTACCAATCTTTGTGTGATTATTCTATTCAGTAACCCTTCCCTAGGTTACAACATTTTGGTGACAAGGATGTGATAAAATTACAACACAGGGGGGAACCTCATTGAAATAAACACAAATTATTAAGAATCAGATTCGTCTGGTTTTCATGTCATGCTGTTGATTTTATCTTCCCATTATTGTGAATATACCAAGAGTCTTTTGCAGTCTTTGTTACACACTTTGAGCACAAGGGAGAAACAAAACACAACATGGGGATCAATTTGTCTGAAGTTAGAGGTAAAAGACAGAGGGGGCTCCCAGTTGTTCGTTCACAGTATGATACATAATCAGACACACTTGGAATTGGCAAATGACATTCTGAAATATAGTGAAAAGGATGCAGGGGCCCCCAAAAGATTAAGAGCCAATGTTCAATAGAAAATGTTAATCAGAATCAAATAAAATCATATTATTAAGCAGGTGAGGAAGAATGATTGAAAGACAATCAAAAATTTATAAACAGCCTCAAAAAATTCTTATACCAGAAATAAATATGATTTCAAAATTTAAAATATTATTATGGATTATTTGTAATTGCATGCATGAGTCCCAGTATAAATAGTTATAAATAATTATTGACCAATTTTATCAATGTGATATTTTTGCATTATATCAAGTATTAAGAATAATTGGATGAGATTGCTATCAAAGATAATGGTCCGACTTCATATCCGTGGTTATCTCCCTTTCACCCTCTCTGGGTTTTTTTTTCATTGTTAAATGTAATTTTTATCATGTAAGATTTGGTAATATGTGAGCAAATTTTCGTTCCAAAAATACAACCCAGAGAAAAAAAAATTTGGGAACCACTGGTCTAGAAGAGGACTTAATCAAGAACTCTGAAGGAAGCAATGAGAAAACATTCCACCATCTTTCTCATGGAAATTTACGGAGAATAAAGAAAAGGAAGCCGTGGAGAACCGTGTATTCATTTTCTCTCATCAGTATAAAAGATAACAAAATCACTACTAGTATACAGATTCAGTATTTTCCTCTTGTTATTCCAGAGGTTCTTCATCAGGGAAGACTTCTTTCACCTGTTGGGAATCTGAGGATTTCATTCAGAATTTAAGACTACTAATCAACAATGTTACACTATGATTGGGACACCCAGATAGAGGAGGAAGGGGAGACTTAATCTTGATCTGAAGCATTTCTATTTTATAGCCAGCAAAAGGTTCTTATGAAATTCTCTAAGCCAGTGATCACCAACCTTTTTTTATATTATGGACCAGCTTCACGCCAGAAAATCTTTCTGTGGATCAGTAGTGGCACATGCATGTAATTTAGGTGCATTTCAATAAAGAGAGCAATAATAAAAAGAACAATTTATTAAAAGTGTTTAATCTTTTAACTCTCACACCTGGCCTCCTGACCAACTACACCTTTGTGTACTTAGCCTCCCTTAGTGTAATCCCTAAGATTGTCTCCATTCACTCCCAGAGGGGCCTGTCTAGTTGCAGGGAAACAATGATGTCCGAAATGTGTTATTTATGTCTAGTCTTTGTAGTTTTGTTTTGGTTCCATACCACTTACATATTAGCAAATCAGCCACATTTCCTCCATATTCCATCGGTGAGAGGTAAGTTCCACTCAAGCAGCTTCTTCCCACAAACCACTGGAATCGACTCCCAACAGGTTTTCTCGATCACTACAATCTTAACATATTCAAGGCTAGAGTTAATCATTATCTCCCACACCCATACACACAGATGGCCTCCTAACATAACCCTCTACCTTGAGTGCCCCCACCCCAGCCCTTGTAAAGGGTGACTTACTGTAATAAAAAAAAAAAAAAAATCACTCTGGAGTCCCACTTCAAAAAGATATGATGCTGAAAATTAAAGTTCAAAATTCAATTTATCTATTATATAATTTTAAACAAGTTAATCATTTCTTTAAGCTGTGGACCATTATGGTCTGTGTATCATTTGCTACAAAGCCACAGTGGTTGGGACCTCGGGTCTAATGGATACACCATTTTAAAGAAACAAAATAAAGGATAATGGCATTCAAAACCATGGAAAAGGTAACTGGAAACCACTACACTATCTTTCCCCAAAAAAATCATAGAAATTCATAAATAAAGAAAAAAAATCCGTAGAGAGCAATTTTTTTTATACTATGGACCAGCTTCATGCTGGACAATATTTCCACAGACCAGTGGTGGCACATGTGTAATTTAAGTGTATTTTGATAAAGAGAGCAATTTATTAAAGAGAAGAAAAAGTGTATAATATTTTGACACTGATGTCTGACTGATACTTACCATATGAAGGAGTTCTCCCAATAATATTACAGCACGTACAAATAAGTGACCATCTGTACTGGTTATAACTTCAACTAAAGCCTACAAAAAAATAAAAATATTTGCATAAGCCTGCAGTTGACAATTTCACAATGAAACAGTAGTGGAAATTTTATAAGGAGTTAGCACATAAGACATTAATTTATTTAAGTACATCATAATACTCAAAGTTGCTTTGGTATGACAAGTTCTAATTCTGGTCTAGCTTTAAAACCATAAAAAGGCACAAATCTGTCTTCTTTCCAAATGGTGATATGACTGCATGAGTTTAAGTCTGCTACTAGATTGACATCTAGGTGCCACCCTTTTACAGTTTAAATAGCTAAATGCAAACATCACTTCTACTCCAACAGTTTCTTTTCTCATACTTCCTGCCTGTGGAACTCCATTCTGTTTACTTGCTTCTCTGAAAACTCCAATCTTCAAAAATTTAAATGCAACATCAATCGCCATCTTCTGTTTTCTTGAATCCCTTTCATCTTTTGTCTTTTCCTTAATCCTCCCTATTCCAAGTCTTCTCTTTCCCTTTCTGTAACCCCCTGTGCATTTCTGGCTTGCTTGCTTGGGGGTGAAATGATTAACAAATAAAAAATTAATCTGATATTTTTATTGTAAATATTATTTTTAGTCGATGTTTGAGTGTATTTTTTTTTTTTTTTATAATGGTGAAATTAATGTCTACTGGCATAGACAACAAAAAGTCTTATTTAAAAAAAAAATGTACCTCTCAGTAGGGATCAAACCTGCATTCCCTTTATGATTGAAAAATCACCTTTTAGTCAGGTGTGCTTTAACTGTTCAGCCACAGTGATCTCTGCAGCAAAGCATGCCTCAGTTACCTCTTAACTTTTATAGTTAAAAAAAAATAAAATAGCAAAGTAGATTGGGTAATCTAGCCTTGGGTGGCAACCAGTCAAAAAGAATGAAAACTGATTTCCAAACCTTGGAAAAAACAATAGGAAATCAGTCTTTTCAAGGGGTTATAGCAATTCGCAGATAATAAAGAAAAGAAAAAAAAAACAGTCTATAGGAAGCCATGATCACCTACATCCTGAAGGGACATGGTATTAAAAAAAAAAAAAATAAATAATAATCAAAGATTTGATCATATTGTTATGGATAAGGAAAGTAGCAAGTGTCAAATTATTGATTTTGCTGTTCTATACAATACAACAGTAGTTTTCCAAAGATTCCAAAAAGATTGAAAAATATCAGGATCTAGCTAAGAAGTAGAAGCAGCTACAAAACATGACTGGTGAAGTAATTCCTGTAATAATGGATATACTTGGAATCCTACTTAGAAACTTGAAAAAGCACTTAGGGAAAATTGGAATTGAGCCAAAGATTGTAGGACCCCAGAAAGCTTCCATTATTTACTCTACAAGAATTCTCTGAAAAGTTCTTGAATTGTGAGGTGTCTTGCTGACCCCATAGCTCAAGAACAGAATTTCTATTGATTACATTGATGCGCGACACTAATAATAACGATAATAATAATAGGATAAGCACTTTTGATGTGATTATTAATAAGCCAGTTACCTGTGCTATGGAAAAGTGTGACAAGATGTAAAGTTTGGATATTTTATAAGTATAATGCAATAAAAAAGAAATGTATTTAGCAGCAAACTAAAAATAAACCAAAACAAATTATTTTATTTCTTAGGTATAAAATGACAGAAAATTTTACTTCCATATCATCTGAACAATCCAATACATAGCAATTCCTCTGGTGACATGAAAAAGAATTACACAAACAAAACAAAACAAACCCCAAATAAAAAAAAAACAGAAATAAAAACCCCCAAAATAAAAAACAAACAAAATAAATAAAAAAATAATAAAAAAATAAATAAATAAATAAAAAAATAATAAAAAAAAAATAAAAATTAAATAAAAAAAAACAAATAAAAAAAAACAAAATAAATAAAAAAAAAACAAAATAAATAAAAAAAAATAAGTAAATAAAAAAAACAAAATTAATTAAAAAAACAAAAAAAAAACAAAATAAATAAAAAAAAACAAAATAAATAAAAAAAACAAAATAAATAAAAAAAAACAAAATAAATAAAAAAAAAAATTAAAAAAATTAAAAAAAATTTAAAAAAAATTTTTTTAAATTAGAAATATTTTTTGAATTTTAAAAATGAAAAAAAATTTTTTTTAAATTTTAAAACATTAAAAAATGTTAAAAAAATTAAAAAAATTAAAAACAATTTTTAAATTAAAAATTTTTTTTTTTTAATTTTTTAACAAAATTTTAAAAAATACATTAAATGTGCTGAAAAGTTTTTGGCCTGCAGATTTTCTTTTGCATCCGAAGTCCATTGATGGGGGTCCATAGATGAGCCATTTGTTTGTACTTGCAAATAATTTGTATTAACGACAGATGAATGTAGTAATCAAAATTTATTCAATTTAAGACATTGTTGGAATCATTTGTTTCAAAAATCTTAATACACAGCAATATTAGACTTCAAACTTGTTGATGCCAAGATATTATCAAAATGATTATCAGTTAATTTTACAAAATCTACGGAAGGATGCTGAGAATAACATTTACAGAGCATATAAGCAACAAAAAAGTTTTAAGGAAAATGAAAAAAAAAAAGTGAAACATATTCAGAATAAGTAAGAGACAACTGAAATTTCTGGGACATAATGAGGAAGGAGGGCTTGGAGAATTAGATATTCAAAGTACACATTGAAGGAAAAATGGACAGAGGAAGACAGCAGGTCACCTACTCGAGTTTGTGAGGGTAGATGGTAGAACATGGGAGGGGTAAAAAGGCTAATGGTTAAAAATAGTAGGTTGTGGAGAGCCATGATCGTCCATGCCCTGAAGAGTCATGGCACAAAAAAGAATATGAATTATGAAAAATAAATCAAGAGCAAAAAAATAATTAAAATGTCACTAACCTGTAAAATCCCTGTCTCGATCCAAGCAGCTAGAATTAAGGCTAAATGATTTTCAACCAGGTTAGGCCTGAAAAGCAAAAATACATTTTCTTTTAATGATAATCCAACTAGGTATTGTAACTTTGGTAGCGGAATCAGTTAACTATGCTTCTACCTTTCAAATGAATATTATGAAGATTGTTAATGCTAATCCTCCAAAAGATTGAAATCTTCATCCTTGACTAACAAATATTGTTGAATCACCCTGTCTTACCTGTTCACTCTTTTGATCCCAGCAAATCAAAAGAGTAAGCTCATTTTTAATTAGCAGGTAGGACAGGGTGATTCAACAATATGGATCTCATGCAGGACCCATAATCTTTCTTGTGGGTAACAATGATAATTATGTTTGTATTTCCTGAGAGTTGTGAAAAGTACACAAGCAGTGGAAACTCTTGCTATGGCTGATACTATGGAATCATACACTTTACAGAAAAATAAAATTAGAACTTCTATATGTATTGAAAACAAGCTGGAAAATCTTTCAGTAACATGTAAAATGGACAATGCAGCCATATTTGATTCTGTGCACTCATCTACTCAAATATTGGATAAGAAGCCCAGAATCAAAACTGCAATTATTTACAAAATGTTGGAACAAAGAATAATATATAAAGATGAATGAATTCCCAAATCAAGCCAAGTTTCAAATGGTGTGACGAATTGCAGAGTTTCTTCAGACAAGATTCTGGATCACATATATGAGCCCAGAATCCCTCTTCCATAATATATATTGATGTGGAAATTATGATAAATAGACCGCCACTATTGTCTACATAAATTATGATAAATAGACCGCCACTATTCTCTACATAAATTATGATAAATAGACCGCCACTATTCTCTACATAAATTATGATAAATAGACCGCCACTGTTGTCTACATAAATTATGATAAATAGATTGCCACTATCGTCTACATAAATTATGATAAATAGATTGCCACTATCATCTACATAAATTATGATAAATAGATTGCCACTATCGTCTACATAAAAAGAAAAAAGTGAGAGAGCAATTAAATATGCTCATCTACCTTTCTACCTAATTAGCCCACCCTATGCCCTTCTACCTTTCAGATGACTATTATGGAGACTGTCAATGCTAATCCTCTTAAGGATTGAACTCTTCATCTTGGCTGACAAATATTGTTGAATCATCCTGTCCTACCTGTTAATTAAGAATTAGCCCACCTTTTTCCATAAAAACTTTGAATAATTTGTTCAAAGGGATAAAAAGTTAAATTGTTTCTGGAATCTATGCTAGGCAATTTCAGAGCCAATCTAGATGAAGGACATTTATGATTTCTCAAACAGCCTAAAGAAAGATAAGCTCTATTGGGTTACTTTGCTCTGAACACAACCATTACTCCTGCAGTTTTGATACTTAATGGTACATCAACAACTACATGGACAAACATTATTTATGGTGCTACATATGGGTTTCTTCTTTGTTCCTCTTTTGAACAGATTACTATTTTATGCAGTAGGTAATTAAAAAAAATACCAACATTTATTTTAAGGACATTTAAAACAATAACGTTTGTGCTTTTGAAGGGTGCATAGAACTATCAGGTGGGCTGTTTGCCCATCCCTAACATTAAGAATTATCAGATTAAAAAAAAAAAAAAAATGGTTAAAATACAGATTATATTTTTGCATGTTTTTTTGCAAATTATAAGAATAACAATAAACCCTTCTATAAGTAACAAATTCTCAAGTTTAAAACAAAAAAAAAAAAAATCTTTCTTACCTGACTTTAGCCAAATGAGACAAAATTGCTCGTCCTTCTTCTGCAACAAAACCCTCACCGAGTTTCCATTCCTCCTTCATTGCAGATGGATCTGACATTTAGAAATTGTGACAATTAGAAACAGACTGAAATACACACAAGTATTTAACAGATAGTAAATAAAATTAAAGGCATATTTGAAACTACAATGAAACAAATTCATATTGTATGTTTTTTTGCCTTTTCAAAATGGCAGAAATAAAATTAACCATGAAAACCAAAATTATAGTGGCAAAAGTTAAGTTTAAAAATAAAATTTTATGAAAAAAAATAAATAAAAAGCAATTATTTACAGTTATTAACCAAAACTGGTTAAATTAATTAAAATTCAAACATTCTAAGGCATACACTAAATGATTTTATAATAACTGAATTCACAAAACTCTGATCATTTTTAGACAGCATTATCACCAGCTCAATAATTTTCTTACTGATAACAAAATATAAATATCACTTCATCCTATAAGTAATGTCCAAAAAGTACATAGAGTGAATGATATTTTTTCTCTACTCTCAAATACCTAAATGAGAATGTTTGTGTGGCTTTAAATGATTATATTATATAATTGAACTAATTTAATTATTAATCTGACCCTCTTAAAGATGGACATGTCAATGAAACACATAGAATATGTCAAAATCTTTCTTAAATGCCATTCTATGACTCCTCAGGAGGAAGATAACCATGTCTCTCTGCAAATTTATTATTATCTATAAAGAGCAGTTACTTCTTGGACAGGTTAGTGGAGCTGTTTACCATTGTCAATGGTTTTGAATTGTCAGTAGTCATTCTCTTAAATTAGCTAAAGAGCTCCATCTATCCTGCTTGGAAGAGAAAAGAAAAGATTCATGCCTTTCCCAATATATAAGTGTAAAAGTGAACACATCAGACTGGGATGGAATTTGAACTTAGATTGTCAAGTTTGGTTTGTTTTGTTTTACGGCATATCAACCTCAATGGGTTATTTAATGCCAACAACTTTTTTTTTTTACTGGTAATATTTTTGCTTTGCCAAAAATCAATTTCTGGAAATATTTTTTTCCTCAAAATTGTATAGTTGCTGGTAATAGTTTATTTTCAAAAAAACGTATAGCTGCTGATAATCATTTTTTTCAAAAATTTATTTCCGGTAATAATTTTTTTACAAAGTATTTCTGGTATTAAAACCTATTTTTACACTTTCAAAATGCTTTTTACCTCAGTTTCAGGGTTAACTATTTGCCCACAGCTGGGACCCTAACAGGTGCTACCACGCCTGGTCAAGATGGACCTGGAAACACCAACAATTAAGAGGTGGTTCCACGCTCCTCAAAGCCTCCTAATCAGAGGCCTTGCTGTTGGACATAGTTTATCGTTTTACCCAGGACACGGATGTAGTTTATGGTCATACCCAGGACAGTGGACTTAGATTGTCAAGTTTACTTTCCGTATTAATACTCCACACACTTCCATTGTTGTTTGTTCCAATTCCTACTGGCATGTGTATTTATTGTTACAAAAACAACAATTGTGGCACAAGGCCAAAGAGTATGTGGAGAGAGGCTGGTCCACACTTACTATCCTAAACCTAGCTAATCAGATTCACAACTTATTCATCCATTATAATTCACTCATTCACCACAAGAACTCATCCATCGCCATTCAATCTGAAATATACCACAATACCATATATTCATAGGCAACCAACAAAAACACCCATGACATAAAAATTTCATAATGTCCAAATGTCCTTTTTCGACTTTTTCGATTGGAATGACTACAAAACACTTCCCCTTCCCCAATTTATAGGCAGAAGCACACAAAGAAACATGCTAGAATTTCTTCCTAGCCCATAAAATAGACTCGTTCTCAATGTCATCTGATTCGGTCCCAGTCTGTCTTGAAGTTCGAACACAACATTTATCTGACTTTGCTTGTGTGTAAAGTTCAATTCTGAGTTTTTCAACTTTTTGCCATA
>OZ010604.1:54637220-54724720 GCA_963932145.1 Acanthosepion lycidas
GATGCTGCAAAAAACAGTGTCTCAAACAGACTTCAACAAATGGTGACCCTGTGAAGCAGTCAAGTTTTGAGGGTTGAAACTTCATTCCCATTAACCTAGAGTACCCCAGTAATGCTTTATGATGTTACTAGGCTTTGTTGGTTTTCCATCACTGTGTGAGAATGCAAAATCTGTGCAGCTTGTACCTGATCTTGGAGTCTATCTCCCGATATATATATATATATATATATATATATATATATATATATATATATATATTAGTGGTAAATATACACATACATATGCAAAATATATATACATACATGCATACACAGATATTTTTTGAACAAAAAAATTCCAAGAGGATAGAATCCAGGTAGAACTCAATGTCCAGGACAGAGTAAGGATATAATAAAAAGGCTTAAACACTAATATTCCATGGTCATAATTTATTCCATTGGAATCGTAAATACAATCCAATTCATCAGACCTACAAATTCAAAAAGAAAACAGAAAAAACAACTCCGGAAATAAAAAATAGAATTTAGAGAGAGTGTAAGTATGAGAGTGTGGGACTAATGTTAGAGCTAAAGAGAGGGGTAACAGACGAGAGAAGGTGGGAGATTAAAACTTAACAGAGAGAAGTTTTAAAGAGGTGAGTTAAAGACGGTTTGAGAGAGAGAAATATGAATGTTGTCGTATTTACAATTCCAATAGAATAAATTATGACCATGGAATATTAGTGTTTAAACCTTTTTATTATATATATATATATATATATATATATATATATATATATACATACACACACACACGTGCATAATGCAATGGATAAATTGTCATCTAAATTTCATAAAAAATAAACTTACTAGAATTACACAAAAATACCATGAAATACTAAAGAGTAAATTTATTTAAAAAAAAAAAATAAAATAAAAGACCATTGGCTTCAACCACAGCTTCCAGACGACTTCGGAATCTCCTACAACTCTTCTGGATGGTCTCCATATTTAAGTTGGTGAATATTGCCAAAACCCTTGCCGTCAATATCTGTCTATATCTCTGAGATGAGTTATTATAATTACTTGTATTATTTACATTATTCAGACTGTTATCCTCATCTTCATTGCCATATTCACAATGTTTTGACTGTTGTATACTCCAGCCTTCTTCAGGTGAATGGAATTCAAACCGAACACTTTATTCCGTCCACTGAGATAAATTGTTCTAGTTCCATGTGCCATGACTCTTCCAGATGTCTAAGTTATTTACCTTTAACCCAACTCAACAAATTTTTGGTTCACCACTGCTGTGGCCTGGTATGAACTCACAACGCTTTGGGTCTAGTCACTGGATCTAACCAACGTCTTTATCCACTGGGCCATGTTTCCTTGAGGACAATCTACCTTGATGGTCAAAATAAAGGGCTCAGTTTGAAATTCCAATTACCTGAAGAATCCTGAAGCGTACAACAGCCGAAACATTGTGAATATGGCAATGGTGATGAGGATAACAGTCCGAATAATATAAATAATACAAGTAATCCTTGCCTTCAGTTCATCTTTGGTGTTAAAAGGAATTTTGTTGCTTTCTTGCTCAACTGCACCTGACACATAATAATTAAGGGGGTTGTGGTCTGGGGAGTTAGGTGGCAAGATGTTACAGGTGATGTGGTCACAGAAATTGTATGACAGCTATGACTGAGTTCTCATGCTTATGTGGCATGGTGCAGAGTCCTGTTGCCAGACACGAGTTCTTCCAGCATCCACCCTCTTGACCCAGGCAGCATTACCACCACAAGGCACTTGATGTTAGCCTCCACATTGAGTCTCAGGCTTTATGGGAAGATGAATGGAGGCAGAACATTGCCATCACTAGTGATCACTCCAAACACATTTGCAATCACCATTAGACTCATCCAATTCTATCCAAATCCTCTGCACTGTTCTCAGACTGACATCTAATCACTCTGAAAGGTTTTACCAAGCAGTACAGCATGCCATTTCCAAATTTCTGGTGGAGTGAATTGACACTATTATGCTGTGCAGTCAACAAAATCAAAAACAATGCACAAAATTAAAAATATAAAATGGCAACAATTTACCCATCACACCCTGTATTATATACACACACACACACACACGTGTGTGTTGGACTCTCCTATCATGAACGATAATGAGGGTCAGCAGTGGATGGTGCCTTTTGTTTTACACTTATGCATGCTAGCAGGGGCTATTGTGGAGAAAATCAGATAAGGGTAAGACGTATTTCATTTGTGCTTTCTTAAGTTCAATACTAGCCCAGCCTTGCTGCAGGCAACGAAGCCACACTGACAGATGAAACTTGTTAAAGCAGAGTTTTGATGGTGTCTCTGCTTCAGAGCTTGACAAAGCTGATCACGGTGCTTTAGTTTACCGTCTTCAAAACCCTTTAACTTAATGAAATATGTCTTACACGACTCCTTTCAGTTTGATGCTTGGGCTTCCCAGGTTTTCCAATCAAAGTTGAGACATTTCAAGTTGTCTTTGTAGCATAAGAGCATATATATATATATATATGTATATATTTATGAATAAAAATGACAATAGGAAAACTGGTAATTGCTGACGCGTTTCGTCCAATGTGGACTTTATCAAAGCAAAATACGAAAATGAAATTAAATGAACAAAGTAACTAATAAAAACAAAAACAGAATGTACCTAGCAACTGGAATGTAGAGAAACGCTATTTTCATATTTTTAACTGAAAAATAACGTCAGTAAATGTCTCTACATTCCAGTTGCTAGGTACATTCTGTTTTTGTTTTTATTAGTTACTTTGTTCATTTAATTTCATTTTCGTATTTTGCTTTGATAAAGTCCACATTGGACGAAACGCGTCAGCAATTACCAGTTTTCCTATTGTCATTTTTATTCATAAATATTGTCTCTCTATTAATTCAGAGAAATTTTCATATATATATATATATATATATATATATATATATATATGAAGAAATATAGTTTTCAGGTATCCAATATTTAAGGGAAAAGTGCTCAATATCAGAGATAGAGCGTGTGTAAATATAAAAGTGAACATAGAAATCAACACTTAGAGGCGACTGTCTGTTTCATGCCGGAAGTCATTTATTTGTTTATTTATTTATTTATTTGAGTTAAATTATTTTGCTTGTTTTTATTTTTTTTATCTATATTTATTTATGAAACAGACTGTCGCCTCTAAGTGGTGATTTCAATGTTCACTTTTATATATATATATATATACATATATATATATATATATATGTGTGTGTATGTATGTGTGCATGCGTGCATGTTATTTATACATATTTGTTAATAATTTTCTTAATATATAAAATGCAAATTAAACTAATAATGTGTAACTGAATGACAAAAGGCCCCAAAAATTACGTAATGCATCTCATCCATCAAAAGGACTTCATTAGACTAAAATAATTTGTCCAGCAAAAAATTGTCTCGCACAACACAGTGAACCAACTTTCCTAGCATCAGACCTCACAATTAATTGAATAAAATCTTTCTATTTCGTGTCAGCAGAAAACATTAGTCCAAGAAGGTACAATGAGTTGCTGTTGGAAAATAAAATGTGTTCTCTCAGATGATTAAAAGAAAGTGGTTTCATTTTGGAGGTGTTAAAATTAACAAGCTGTTCCTTGCCCTGGTTAACAGTAGATTGTAGGTCATTTATTATTTAGAGTTATGGATTTGTAAGCGGATATTTAATGAAAGTGACAAAAACAGATATGTCAAAACAAGGAGGAGTAACAAAAGACATTACAGGGATTAATTATTAATGATAATATTAAAATACAAGATGATTAACAAGAAAAATAGCTAAACCAGTTTATTGGTTGTCTCACATTAGACCTCAATGCAGAACAAGAAACGTTCATAGTGGCTAAAATGAACACCAAACACCAATTGTTATATAATAAATATATAACACTTACAGGTTGGTTGGTTGTTTTATGGTATATCAACCTCAGTGTGTCATTTAATGCCAACAAAATTTTTGAAATAAATTCATAGCGATAGTTTGGTAAAAAAAAGGTGTGTATGTTGGTAATATTTTGTTTTGTCAAAAATTCATTTCTGGTAATAATTTTTTATAAAGGATTTCTGGTATTAAAACCTATTTTTACACTTTTATAATGCTTTTTACCATTTTTGTATTCTGAGTTCCATTCTCGAAATTTTTTTTTTCCAAAGAATGTTTGGTCGTTTGTATTACTGGTATATTTTTTTTTTTAAAGTATTGATGATAATAATTTTTCCTTCAAAAATTATTGCTAGAATATATTTTTAAAAGTATTTTGGGTATTGAAACCTATTTTTACACAAGTTTGGGTGTTAACTATTTGCCCATAGCTGGGACCCTAATAGGTGCTACCACCCCGAGTCAAAGTGGACCTGGCATACACCAGCAATTAAGAGGTGGTTCCATGCTCCTCAAAACCTCTTCATCAGAGGCCTTGCTGTTGGACGTAGTTTATCGTCATACCCAGGACGGAACACTTACAGATGATAGCTGAACATTAGTTAGAAAATCACCAATGTGCACAGTCTTATAACCAAGACATGTTCTCAGTACTAGAAAGGATAATTTGGAATTTCATTTGAAGGTGTTGGAATCTATTTATATTAAGTCCTACCAGACACCTCCTTGTAAGCAAAAGGAGTGATGGACATAAATCTAATTAGACTGTAAGTGTTATATATTTATTATATAAAAACTGGCCTTGGGTTTTCATTTTAGTCATTGTGCCCATTTCTCATCTTTGATTGTTCATATTGGCTAAAATGAATACCCAAGATCAGTTATTCTAAATAAGTACAGACATTAGCACACATACATGCACTATGTATGTAAAACATCCTGAGCAAAGATTAAAGGTTCTTAAAATATATTTACCCGAATTTCATTGTTTTGAATATACAAGATACCAATCAGAGATTGTAATCCTGAGCCTGTGGGTCGACACATTCTTATAAGACCTATAAAAAAAAATAAATAAATAAATTAAAATGATATATATATATATATATATATATATATATATATATATAAACTGCCATAAAGAAATAGAAAATTAAAATGTTGCAATGACATCTGAAATATGACCGGATTCGATATAATCAATGATTAGAATACACAAAAACAATACTTGATTTTCATTTGTGACAAAACCTTTATGTAATAAAAAACTTGAAAGATTAAGGTTCTTTCTCTTATCGAACACTCTGAAAACTGCTACCAAAAATTTAGGGCAAAAATCTTACAATAATAAAACCCTCATTTACTCTATTTACATTCAAACTAGTGTCTTCATTGTTGTCGTTATCACAACGTTTACGGCAGTTGTGCCATCCAACCTTAACCTATAGGGAATTCCAAACAGAACCCAATACTTTTTGGGGGAGACTGTTCTTGTTCCACTGACCATGTCAAGGTATATCTCATGTAGTACTTATGTTTAGTACTGCTCAGTTATTGTTCACCCTGTTTCCACTGAGTCCAAGTACACACTGCCCAGCCCAGGGACTGAACCCACAATTACTATATCACCAATGCATGAACCAATTCTCTAATCCACTAGGCTATTGTGCCATGAGACAATTCTCTGCCTGCTGATGTAGGTTACCCAGATCAACATACCCCTGATGAAGGCTTAAGGGCACAATAGCCAAAACGTTGTGATAACAACAACAAAGATGAGGTTAATAGTTTACATGTAAATAATTATAACTTCTCATCCCAGATATTCAGATGGAAATAAGAGTTTTTTTTTTATTGGGGTGGGGGTCATTAAAAGTTATATGAACAAGAGAGAAATAGAATTATTCTTTTATTTTTTTTCAGCAGTAAGAAAAGAGTAGCTGCAGTATGTCATCAGCAAGATAGAAGATCATTAGGCTTAAGGCTCTAACCAATTGTCCCCTTATTTCATTGCCTAATGCAGGACTTCTCAATCAGGGGGGAATTTCAGGGTTTCAGTAGGGGGAGAGGAAAATCTTTTACTGTTTGTTTTTTATTTACTGAATTTTGTTTATTAAGTTACAATACACTGTAAACTGGTTGGTAACAATAGCACCAATACCTTCTCTCTTGTGAGGAATGACACAGAATGTATTTCAATTACATGATTCACGAATTCCAACACTGAAATCTGCCACACTAGACACCTTCCCACCACTGTCTATTGGCCTATCTATTTATCTAGCTCAGAGTCCACACAGCTTTTTGTACAGTTGAATCAAACCATCATGCTTAAATCAAGTTTTCTGCATTCTGAAGGACACAAGTTTGATCCAGGCAGGCAAGACACAGCCAGATTCTCTTCCTTTGCCAAACCGGTAAGTTATTATTCCCACTACACTTCCCACTGATCTCATTATCATCATGAAAACTGCAGAGCGAATGCCTTGAAAAGTACTGCTTTATTCTTGCTGGGTCCTCATTTTTGGTCTCCTCCGTCTGTTGGTGCACATCAAATGCACCTCCAGCCAGTTGTAATAGAGTGGCATGCTACACTCTCTTCACCTCATTCAAACAGCAAAATTGTTCCACTTTCTCAACCCAAGATACAACTGGCATAGAACAAATTCTGAAATGAGCTTCAAATCAAATTTACCATCTGCCATCGTCTGTCAAATGCCGAAATAGCTTGTAAAATGGTTGGTAACAATAACATTGGTACCTTCTCTGTTGTGAGAATTGATGTAAGAAATTTATTTAAAATCTGCAACTCTCAAATTCCAGTACTGCAATCTGCCATGCCAGACACCTTCCCTCCTACTGTCTATTGGCTTGTTTATTTATCTACCTCAGAGCCCACACAGCTTTTGTACATCCAGGCACCTGAATCAAATCCCGTGTCACACATCACGCTTGCTTAAACTGTGTTTTCTGCATTCGGAAGGATACAAGTTCAAGCCAGACAGACAAGATACAGCCAGGTTCTCTTCCTCTGCTAAACTACTCCAGGTTCCATGTTGGCCAAATTATAAAGAAATTTATTTCTGTGCATTTACACTAAATTTATTAAGTTCTAATATTTGAGAAGGAAACAAGTGTATTTTATATATCTTCTGAAATGGTAACTTTAGATACCTAGGTGAAAAATCTTACAGCTCTGCAAACTCACCTGGCCAAGATCTCATCACAGTTAATAGAGCCATTTTACTTGCTGTAAATCTTGTTTCACGATCATCTCTGAAATTAAAAATAAAAAAAAATATATCAAAATTAAATAACAATTTGAAAAATCCCACTGCTATAATCTTCAGAAAAAAAAAAAACCCCATAAAACTATTAACATGTTTAAAAAGTTAAAACTACTGAAATTTTTTTTTACATGGCTTAGCCAAGATAAAACATGAAAATTCATAGTTTGTTGTCTTATATTTTGTAGCGTCAGGAAAAGTGGGTGACAAAAGACCTATTGCAACAATTGACATTGAATGACATTACCTCAAATACTGACTACACACAAATGTAAATTTTATATGATTTTGAATGACAGTCATCAAGAAAAGCAATCAACTATGAATCATTTCTAAGGCATCTTGACGTGGGGTAATGGTTAACAAATTAATCTGGTTAGTCATTACTATTGACTAGTTTAATTCTAATTCTTATGCCAAAACTAAGCTATGATTATTATTTTTAGAGCGCCTTAGTGTTGAGTAATGATTTAGTTTAGTTGATTGACCATTACTACTGAGTAGTATGTTTGATTCTCAATATTTGTGCCCTTGTGTCAAACTATGTTAAGTAAATAATAATTTGGGTACTTTAGCATGAAATGTTTTCAGGTTGGTTATTACTATTGAGTAGTGAGTTTGAGCCTCAATTTGGTCCCACATATTTGAGGCCTTGTGTCAAAATCAAACTAACCTTAATAAATAAAAACTAAGTACGTTTCTGTTGATTATCAAAGATAAAGAATTAAAACAAAAAAAAAAAATGGTTTGCCCTGTGTTTGTTATAATTATATATTCCCCGATCAGTGCCAGTGATCAAACTCAGATAAAAAGCCAGAATTCTGAATGCTGATTTTCAACGCAAGTAGAATCTACCTATATGTAAAATTAGTCTGATGTAATCTTCCTAACTCTCATCACTCTACTATTTGACTTTTACTCAACTTGTATGAGTTTTGGGAAAAGGAAAATAAAAAATGAAAATAAGAATATAAACTAAAACTGAGATTATCTCCTCTTGCCACTAGGAGGTGAAAAAAAAAAAAAAAAAAAAAAATTTTTTTCCTCTGAGAGGAGAGTGCTTTTTCTTGCATCCCTAGAGTCAGTGAAAGATTCTCTTTTCTTTGTGCTTGTGTCAATAATAAAGTTTTATTGCCGCAAGCTAAGTTTCATAAATATTAAGAATTACAAACACAGCAAAGAAAACTAAGAACTGACATCATCAAAGTGATTTACCAGATCAGAAATGTTTTTGTGAAGTTCTCTTCAAGAAAAAAAAAAAAATAAAAAAAAAAAGTTTTAACTTCAAAGTGAATAACTTGCTTTGGCCACGAGTGACACTGTTGCAAAAGTTAACAGACCTACCAGAATCTGGGAATTGGATCAGACAGACAAATTTCCAGCACCCTCTTCATAGAGATGTACCATATATTTCTGCATATAAGACAACCTTCAAATCCCCAAAATCACCCGTAAAAACTGGAAGTCATCTTATACTACAATTCTAAAAAAAGAAACCTCAAATTCTTAGTGATGTTTGTCAGTAGGCTGACCTCTGCCTCGGTGCAATAACCAATAACATACATGAAAAGATTCACATTATCAGATAAACTAATAATGAATGAAATAAAACCATTTCAACCTTCTACTGGCATAACTTCATAATAAATTGCCTATTAGAAGAATAATTCCATATTAATGAATTCAACTTGTATCCATGCAAGCTCAGCTGAGAAAATGTAAACATCAAGTTGTGATTGCGTTCACAGCACCATTATTAGTGGTATTTTGTGATTGAAGTATAAGTAAATGGCCATTAGTACACCAGGCTGTTTGTAACTGTTTAGATATAGGTAAAGAAGAGGAAGAAGAAAAGAATCAGTATTCGCAAGAGCTCACATGATGAAACGTAAACAAAGCAATGGTTTCCCTTTTAGGGGACGTGTGTAGGAAAAACATGATACAGAATCAGTTTTCTTATTTCATTTATTTGAATTTCTAAGGATACGCTAAGTAACAACATTTCCAATAACATTTCTTTATATAATCAATAAGCAATCATCTTAAACTACAGATAAAGAATCAATTCCTGAAAATGCTATATTATCTTTACCTTGTTTTATTTAAAGGTCGCCTTATACGCAGAAATATACATTATATCCTTCACTTATTTTAAATGCATCTGATAGAAGTTTAGTGATATGTAAATGGCCACCTAATTAGCATAGCTAAGGCATAGACTATATAAATCCCCAATGCAGTAAGGGTAGGGCAACTCTCAGTATACAAGATAAACGACTATCAATGGACAAAGAAAGTCTCACTTGATAACAGGAAGTACAAAAGTTTCTCCTGCAAAGAATATAAGAGTAATTATTTATGACAATTTAGAGCCGTTTTCTAGTGTAAAGAATCACAATGCACATGTCTTTAACTAAGTGTTAGTCATCTCAGATTTCCATAAATGGATAGTCCTCTGAAGTCTGCCTTCCATGACAACCAAGCTACGGCTGTACCACACTGCATGCTTCACACCCTGAGTCAGGAGCACCATGGGAGGGAGCAAAAGAAACAAGTGGCCAACTAGGAATTAAGAGTACTTTAAAAATTTGTAGGTGACAAAACATTCTATGTGATGAATGCAGGGTTAAATGTAAGAGGATTTTTTTTTTTTTTTTTTTTTTTTTTAAATCTAAAACCTACTAAAGAGAGGAGACAGAAACATTGCCAGAATGTACATTTATAAACTTTCCCAACAGATACCTGGTGAAGAACACAAGATGGTGGGGAGTTCAAGTCTTCTTCCCATCCCTATAACAGAACCTGCTGACCTTAAAATTGACTGTCTCTTTGCACTGTGGGTACGTCTAGCTATATACTGTAACTGCAAAAGTATGGAAGTGGCGAGGGACACGTTTATTAGATTTATAAAAATTTGAAGAAAATATTGGTCATGAAAATGGCTCCTCGTGTGTTGCAACATGGACAACATGTTTGAGATCTCTGGATTATAACAAAAAATAAAAGAAATATCGTCATGGCAGAAGAAAGGTGCAGAATCAGTTAAGCAATTAGAAGAGATAAATTGCAACATTTTTTTGTCTAGGAAAACAAGTCCTGAATATGACCGTGCCTTGTTAGTGAAGCTAGTTTGATTGGCCATTACTAGTGAGTACTGAGTTTGATTCTCACAAGGTGTCCCCATACAAAGTTCAGCATTAAATAACTAAATAACCCATCATGACTTGATATAACATAAAATAAACCAACCAATGCTTATCAGTAAAAAGGGAATATCTACCAATAAAAAAAAGACACTCAGCTTGTCACAGAAGACAGTGAATACTAAATGTCTTTATTGGTTTTATGGCAGCATATTAACCATTTTATATAAGAATATTTGAATGTGCAGATTTTTTAAAATTTGTTTCTGTTTAATGAGAGAACACGCAATCATGGAATACAATATACACAAAGATATGAAGAGAAAAAATGGCCTCACCTGGACCTTGTCCCCACAACAACAAAAAAAAAAAAAAAAAAAAAAAAAAAACAAATCCAACTGGACGTGATTCTCTTTGGAGAAGAAATAATGATGATAATGATAATAGTGATGATGACATTATTAATAATGATAGTAGCGATGATTACTATTAATAATGATGATAAGTGGTGATGATGATAGTAGTGATAATAACAGTGGTGTTGTTGAGTGATAATAATTATCATAGTGCTGATGTTGACTGACAATGATAATAGTGATGATGATGATGACTGATAATGATGATGATGGCTGATAATGATGATAATGGTGATGATGGCTGGTGATGATGATAATGGTGATGATGGCTGGTGATAACAGTGATAATAATAGTCATGATGAAGACAGTCATAAATGATAAGTGATGATAATGACAACAATGATAACAGAACACAAACCAACAAAGAATACCAATGCGAAAAGATAACTGTACGACAAAAGATCAAAATTTAAAAAGTTATTTACAAGCAGAAATTGAATTCAAAAAAGGAAATGAATAAAGCATGTAATCATTGCCTATTCGAAATCTTGCCAAAGATAATGAAAATAAAATTTGCTTTCTTCATTAATCAATTATTGTGGATAATGTTTGACAGGTCTTTTTAATTTGTATTATTTGCATATAGTCAATGTAATCTACCTTTTGTGGTCTTCAATGCAGTGAAATTTCTTCTTTAAACAAGTTAAATATGTTCTGATGATGTTGGCAAGTAAGATTCTTTATGGGGTCTTTTGTATAAAGTTTCAGATCAAAATTACGTTTTCTGTTATGACAAATGTCTGGCTATCATATCAAATCTTGAAAAAGCATGATGAGATTATTAATAGAAGCCAATAAGATATTTAGGGCTTCACATTCAAAGATAAAAAAATAAATAAAACATTCTATGCTCCTTAGCTTACACTTTAAATGCATATTTACGTAATAAAGATTAAGGATCATGCAAATGCACAAAGAAGGAGGGGGTTATTAAGCAGGGAGGAAGAGGATTCAGGGGTACTTTTTAAGGCAATCCAGCAAAAAGTGTGGGTAGTGACAAGAGGTCAGAAAAGGATCCACAAATAACATCCATGCAGGAAAGTAGAAACAAATGCAAAAAAAAAAAAAAAAAATGCAAAGGACCAGTTTAAAGCCCCAAAAAATAAATAAATAAATAAAAATTAAAAAATAAAAATAAAACTCACTCTGAAACAATATCAGGATCTCATTAAGATAAATGTTAATGCATGCAGGGAAAATAATAAACAAATGCACAATGAAATAATCCATAGGAGGATTTGAAACCATAGCCAGACTAACATTGAAATTTTTATCTCACCCAGGCATTCTGAATGAGCATTCAAGTAACTATCAATTCAAAATTGTATTTTAACAGACATCTAGATCACCAAATCCAACCACCTTTAAGTTTCATCGGTTGGGGTTGTATCTAAATTGCAATCTACCAAACAAGGGTCTAGTCTCTGGGCAATGTATGTTGGGCAATCTTTAACCTTTGCGCTCAGAAAATAAAAAAAAATAAAAAATAAAAAAAAATAAAAAATAAAAAAAAATAAAAAATAAAAAAAAATAAAAAATATAAAATAAAAAATAATGTGCAAATTTTTTTTTCCTTTGACACTGCTATTAATTTAACTACATTCACTCTTCAGAAATGTTCGTCTTAATAAGTGATGATTAGAATTGTAATAAAACTTAAACATATGACAGTGAATTTATACATTTTCTTTGTTGAGAATTGACAACTATTTATTTATTAGTTTATTTTACAAGAATAATTTTATATTTACGACATTCTAAAAAAACTAATACAACTGTATTAAAACTAATGCAATGCAATATTTATCATTAACCAATTTATAAAGAAATAAATATGAAAACAATTTCTTATTCATAAATTTATAAACATTTACTAAATTATTAAAATATGTGAACCAACTATAAGGAAATCCTCATTATTTCATCATTTTATAAAGTTTGAATCGATTGACAATTAACTGACATTTTGCGAACCATTTGAATAAACAATATAATAATGTTTATAATTTTAATTGTCAGTTCTCAAGAACAAAGAAAATGTATAAATTTGCTTGTTTTATTAAAATTCTAAACATTGCTTTTTTTTTTCAAAAAAAAACAAAAAAAAAACAAACAAATACTGGAGAGTTAAGGTAGTTATTAGGTTGGTGCAAAAATAATGTCGTTTTTTGACGTTCAACTTTATGTGAGAAAACGACATTATTTTTGCACCAACCTAATAGTATAATATTATGTTGGTGCAAAAATAATGTCGTTTTTTGTTGTTAAAAAATAAGTCAAAAAACGACATCATTTTTGCACCAACCTAATAGCAGTGTCAAGGGGAAAACTGTCCTTTTTCACACACTGTTTTTCTGTGGGCACAAAAGTTAAAGATCACTTTATGTTGAATGTAGACAAAATGCTGTAGTGAAATGTGTTGTGAAATACTGCGAGAATAATCACGACCTTCATATTTAATCCTACTCTTGATAACTCAAGAGTTAGTTTTTTCCTTCTATAAATAAAGTATGTCTCATTAACCCATTAATGCCTGTCATAAAATTCAGTATTAATTATAATAATTTAAATAAAAATCCAAATTTAGATGTTTATAAAAAAAAAAAAAAAAAAATCTCTTATTAATTATAAATTCCTACCCTACAAGCCATCCCAGAAATGTAACAGTAGACATTAATGGGTTAAGAGAGTCACTTTCTGGACACCGTGTATAGAATTCGATAAAACATTAGCAAAACTAAAATAAAAAGTTCAATTTTAAACTCTTTAAAATACTCAAGCCTTAAAAAATAAAATGAAAAAACAAAATTTAAATATAAAATATAAAGATCCTTGAAAATTTAAACTTGATCAAAATCAATTAGAAGTATCAACATGTTAAGGGGAAAAAACGTGTTGTCCTATCAAATAATTTTTAACTAGATAAAAAAGTGCAAAGACTTTGGGGAAGTGACCTTTATGCATATCGGCATATCCAAGGGAAAGGGCCATGGACACATAAATATGTGAAACCGCAGATGTAACTAATCTTAAAACCTGCTGAAGCAACAAGGCAAACACAATATATAGAAAAATATTGTGGCAACTGAAAGGGAAACATCTATTTTTCAAAAACAAAAAAATAATAGGACAAAGGGCATTGCCTAATTTGTCCTATTACTTATGAATTATTACAAGTCCAAGGTGTATGTAGTTCTATCCCACTCACATGGTTTCTCTTAGCTGGTTCCTGTATCTGTCTTCTGTCAGTCTTAATTTAACATCACACTGATCAAAGGCTACATAAAACTGTCTCCATCATTAACATTCCAATGCTTTATTTTGCAACATTCATTTGAACTTTATTTCTATTTTAACCCATGTCAGCATTTTAGCTTTTATCATCATCATCAATTACGCTGAAGGAGAGTTATCATTTGCCGTGGGGTATATCACCAGGGTTTGGCTTCCCAAATATTTAGGAGGATTTTCTATAATTGTTTCACCATCTCCCATATTTTGAGAAGGCAAGTGGAATAACCCTCAGATATGCACTAATGACATTTTAAGGAGGGGAAAATGGTATGCACATTACTGTCTCAAAACCAAGAATTTATTGTCATGGCCCAGCTAAGTTAAACGTTGGGAATACAGTCCACTGGTCAGAAGTTTTCTGTTAGAGTATACTTCTGCTCAGCACATGATGGGTTGAGTGATGGGGGTCTGCCATCTTTCCTAAGAGCATTTCAACATCAAGGTTGATGATAGAAGTTTATTATTATTATTGCATCTTTTTATTCTTGTCTAGTACAGTAACTGAACCCTTAAGAGAAAATATTACACATTAAAATTGTTTGTCTTCATACTGTAATTTCTATGATAATGAATTACCATTTACTTATATTATTTACATCGTTCAGATAATATTGTCATCATCTTTGTTGTGGCTATCACATTTCAGCTGTAGTGCCCTCAGCCTTCATCAGATGTATATTGATCCAGGTAGCTTATATGGAATTCTGAACTGAAGCCTTTAATTAATCTACAGTGGGGGATAGCAGCTGTAGAAACGTTTCAGCGAGTGCAGTCAAACATGATAAGCAACAGCACTCATCAGCAGACAGGCTAGTTAGGTTTAAGGCTCCACGTTCTCCACAGAGAATTGTCCTATAGAACAATAGCCTAGTGGATTAAAGCATTGGTTTGCGAATTTGGTTCAATCTTGTGGCTAGACGGTGTATAGTAGGACTCATTGAAAATAAGGCAAGCAATAAATGAACAGTACGAAAAATAAGAATGAAAACCGTCTACTCCTGTAGATTAAATAATGGGTTCAATTCAGATTTCCTTCTAGGTAACCCAGATCAATATACACATTAAGGCCAGAAGTCACAACAACCAAAACATTGTGATAACAACAAAGATGAGGACAATAATTTTTACTTATTTATTTTTTTTTACAGTAAGGTTCACCCTTTACAAAACCCAGAGGCCACTCAAAGTAAACAACTATGTTAAGAGGCAATTTGTGCTGACATGAAGGTAACAGAATATACGGAGGAAATGTGAATGGTTTGCTTCTATGTAAGTGCTATGGCATGTTCTTGCCATGAAGGTTTGAATTGGTGGGACCAGGGAATGTAGTTCGTCTGAGCACTTTCCACGGAAGTAGCAATAGAGCAGTAAGAGGTTTGCCACACCCCATCTGTAGGAGTACACATATAAATAATAATCAAAAATAATAAAGTGGACTATTCTTTTTGTATTTGTACTGTAGTCATAAACCAAATTTTCGTCAGTTACTTAGAAGCATCAGAAAATAAAGATTTTGGTAAACAACTCCTGATAACAGTCTTAATACATTTCAATCATATATTTATTTAACTTAAACAAATTTTAGTTGAAGTATGAATTATTTCCCTTACAAGCACTCGAACCCCAATATTTGATCAACTATAATTTGTAGAAATAATGATGAATTTGCCAATATATTTTATCTACTGCCACGTTTTTGGTACCTCTTATATCAGGGTTTCTCTTATATTCGGGTCTCTTATATCCGGGTTACACTGTATAACCAATTCAGTAGAAACATAAAATTTAAATAAAAATTGCATGGGGGGGGTATTTTTAAAAAACTGTTTTTTTTTTATGAAGATTCAATTTGTCAAAATATTTTAAAACATTTTTCTTTAAAGTCAATAAAATTAAAAATGATATACATCACATATAAACAAAGCAAGTGAAAAACATCAAAGCACTTCTGAACATTTTTACAAAAAGATCATTATTTGCAGATAACAGGCAAATCCAAACATTTATTCAGACTAATATCCGCAACTTTATTCCGTGGTTAGATTAGAGCATTCACCAATTATCTTCAGATAACACAGTCTGTAATTAGTGCAAATAAAATTAATTTTAAAATAATAATTGCAATCTTCTCAAACACTATCAGAAATTAGGAAATAGAACTTGCCCTATGGAAATTGTTAATACATCACCACTGTACTTTATCATACATTGAAGCATTAATTTAAGCCGTTTTACACTGAGCATGCTTTTAAACATTTTTTTTAATAGTAACCATTCATAGTCGTCATCACCAAAAGAGTAGTTGTATGATTTTAAATTACAACGAAGAGTTACCTCCCTTAGAACCGGCATAAGTAGCGATATAAATTGATTGTTCCACAAATGACATCTTATTTTCAACTGCATCAAAATCAAAGATAATCAGCAGTTATATTGACTGTATAGGAATGTAAATATAATTTGAATATATTTGTATGAAAGGCTACTGAATGCTCCATGTAATTGGAAGCCTAAATTGAAAGAGAAAAAAAAGGTAGCTTCCAACCAGATTTGAACTTGTTTCCCAAACTCTGAGAGACTGTTTGGCATGAACATTGTTTATTTGTGTTCAAATGGATAAAAAACCACATCAAATTTACAATTACATAGCAATAACTTCTTTATCTGATTAATCAATAGCAGATGTTGTTGTAGTAATAGTCTTAAATTGTCTAAATTCTTGAAATTAAGCTTTTTTTTCTTCTTTTTTTATATTTTTTTATTTTTACACTTTTCTTTTTGATTTTTATCATAATACTCAGGTTATTTTTTCATTCTATGATCATGAAGCAAGCAAAAAAGCTTCCAATATAATTTGAACACACATCTATCCTTGGAAGCCTGTAACTAGAAAAAGATTCTTACCCATCAGACTACAAAAGCTAATCATTGGCTGAATTTACTCCAGATTATATTGTTTGTTTACACTTAGTAGATATAATAGTTTTGTCAAAAAATTTCAATGAAGTAGTTTTGGTAGCTTTTTATTATTGCTTAAAAATTTTTAAATAAAAAAAATGAGTATTGCAGTAAACAGGAACAATAAGTTAAACTTATCAAAAATTAATACTTACACTGCTTTATCAAAGAAATTCAGACAACTTAAGATTATTACATCTACTATAAATATATTGCATGAAAGTAAGAAAGGAAGAATTGACTATGATTGGAATTAAATAATATTTGCTGGGTAGCTTTCATATTCAATCCAGTGGTTCCTAAACAGTGTGGCATACCTCATAGGTGCCGCAAAAGAGGAAAGCAGGTGAGGGGGAATGATTGAAAGACAAAAATTTAGAAACAGTTTCAAAAAATTCATATTCCAAAAATAAATATGATTTCAAAATTTAAAATATTATTATGGATTACTTGTAATTGTATGCATGAGCCCCAGTATAAATAGTTATAAATAATTAATTGATTTTTATCACTGTGACATTTTTGCATTACATCAAGTATTAAGAGTATAGTACCTAGGATTTGCAAATTGGAAGTGGGTGTTATCAATGATAATGTTCTGACTTCAAATCTGTTGTTATCTCCCTTTAACCCTTTCTCTCTTTTTTTTTTTTTTTTTTTTTTTTTAAATGTACTTTTATCACATAAAATTTGGCGAGGTGCAAGGAAATTTCAATTCCAAAAATGTGGCCCAGTGAAAAAAAAAGATTGGGAACCACTGTTCTACTCCATGCCAGATGATCTTCTGAGCCTAAGAGATACAAGTTCAAATCCTGTCAAAAGTTAATTTGCTATTTTCTGATAGATACTGCAGACTATAAAATGACCTTAGTACTGAGGTTTAAAAAAAAAAAAAAAATCAAAGAAAAATTAGTCAAAAAATTAACAATGTGACAACTTTCATGGTAATTTCTCCGGTCGTCATTTACCACATGGCTTGTGGTGACATCCGAGGTTGATTGTATCTGCATATACACCCAACTTTCTATGTTCACAGGTTTGTATTCTTGGCTGTGATCACGTTCAACAAAATAATAACAATCGTTTTTAGAGACACTGGTTGGAAGTTAACTACACCACAATCTCTCACTTAACCATGGGAGCCTCAACTTTGAGAAGTGAACTGCTATCTTACCAACTTCCAGCTATGGAAAAGGATCCTTTTATTCTCTGCCTGTCACTTTGGTCACTGCTGATTCCTCACTGCTTGCTGGACTCATTCTCACTGCTTATATGGATAATGGCTGGGGTCCAATCTCCCTATCCATCCACTTGTGTTCTGGAAGTTTTGAAACCACCCCAAAGCCACATGGATGGTTAAATCTTCAAAGGACTACTTTCATGACTATCTAAAATCATTTTGTTGCCAAGGTGAACTGGAAACACAAATCCTGAAAATCCCAGTAATTCAGTTGCCTTAAAGATGGACTGGAGATGAAATTCATACAAAACTCATATATCTGAGTGGATTTAAAAGAATGGAGTTCATCTACTTATCTTCTAAAAATGTGTAAGAAATCGTATTGTTATAATAATGACTAGAATTCATCTAAGAAATGAAGACAAACTAAGAGTTTCTCAATTACTAGGTGTCAAAAGGATTAAAACAAATATTTTAAAAAACAAAATGTTTTTTTATTGCCCCTCTATAACCAGTTGTTTTACATCTTAACAAAATACTGACAATGTTAAACTGAATATTTACTACTGAATAAAGAATGTCAACTCAGTCATAAGAGCAAATTTATCCAAAATCTTTCATGTATCTACAACTGAATTCAGCTTACAAAGGAACAAATGACTAATAAAAAGACAACTGAATGATGAATACCCTAAACACCTCTTGGTGATGGTCAACAAAAAGCAAATGAAAGAAGAAAAAAAGAAAAAAGGTTTTGATGGATCAAAGGCCAAAAGAAAGAAAGAAAAGGTACAATATAAAAAAAGTAAAGAGACAAATAACAGCAGATGAGGAAGAGGGTAATAATTAGCACTTAAACATGCAAAGGAACAGCATAGATGACATTAATTTAATAAGTGGAGAGCAATAAATTAATTTAATAAGTGGAAAGCAATAAATTTCAACAGTCGTCTTCAAAATGCAGTTCTGTCACGAAAATACTACACTTTGGTTTTGCATATGAAAACTGCAAGTCTTAAGCATAAGTCTACCAATAAACTACAATTTAACCTATTGTACCAAACTGCAGGAAGATACAAATTCATCCTGTGGTGGGTTGTGTGACTAGAAGAAAGTATTTCCTGTAGGCAACTTAACCTTTATCACTATGACTTCATTTGCTGTACAAAAATTTTATCCTGTCACTGAAGGTGACTGATCCCTGAATAATAGTGTGTTTGAATTTCATAGTTGTGTTGTCATATCCTGCTATGTCAACAGAAAACAACTTTGAGTGAAATTAACAGTAAGGATACTGCAATTGAGAGGCCTTGAAAAAGAATGCAGTGGAAGGGGAAGTCATTAATAATGCAGAGTGCTAAAGGTTAATTTACATGTTGCTTCGATTGGACATTTTTACCATTAAAAAGAGAAAATGAAACTATATAATTTATAAATATCACAGTAAGATATATGTAACAAAAACTATTACAAATATTGTCTATATATTTTACTGTTATTTGTTGTCAATAGCTTTTGTTGTTTTGTTTTGTTTCTTTGAGTGATTAGATTAGAATTTAGACTCTTTATGATCTGACAAGTACTTCTATTTCTAATTCAACTTTACAAAATAGTGGTATTGGAAAGTTCCTAAACTAGCGTCTCCTAGCGGACTCCATAATTGATGCCAATTAAGTCAGAGTACTGATGGATGGTATGGCGATAGTCCTCCTTATGGATGAAATCAATATTTCTTTTACAATATCTTATTTTTTGTTGTTTTTTCTTATGATTAGTTGCCCATAACACTCATGCTAAACTGCCATGATACATTTGTGCCTCTCAAAAATCTGTTTGATATAAAGAAGGTTTGCCAAAAGCCTGACAAAACATTCAGAGGGTCCCGATAACAAAAGCTTAAGATGAAATTTGATGCAACCACATCACTTGAATTTGTTAGTCATTGTAAAGCTCGCAGAGCCATTCCAATACATTACACAAACTTGCATAATAATCAAACACAAATCAAGAGCACAAATCCAATTGGCAGACTAACTTATTAGTTTGGGTATCAATGAGTGTAAACAATGGCACATTTTTGTTGAATGATACAATATGTACATTTATTTTTATTTTTAATCAGTTCACCCCAAGCAAAGCAATAATGCAATTAAGATGCAAGGAGTTACTTGAAGTGGAAGAGAAGGAAAAAAAAATGGGAGAACCAAAAGCTCAATCTTAAACAGGAAACAAGAGATAAACCTCTAGACCTGTTCAAAAGACTGGGGAGGAGTGTGAACTTACAGCAATGGTACTAATTATATTTTTAGCTATTATATATCAGCTATTAACATCTTCAGAATCCAACAACTGGTTCTCTAAGCTTTTATAATTTTCAGACTATATATATATATATATATATATATATAAAAAAACAACATTGCCTGCTGTTGACATAGATATACATTTCCAAAACACCATGAAATGTCAGTCTAGAGATTGTATTACAAACTAGTGCAATTTCCAAGCCAACAGAGACATATAGTAATGTACAATACAACCTGTTTTGTGATGCATTTTTATTATATATTAGGCGTATCATTTAGCTTAGTCTGTACTGTAGACTGTATCTGATAGAAACCAAAATGGCTGCGCACATGAGAAATCATCATCGGCATCTTTATAGTCATCTATATCCAGTAAATAGTATAGGAAACAACTGTTTGTAATTGTAGAGCCAACCTTCAGAAATGTGGAAATGCCATCAATGATGATCCCAGCTACCAATGCGGGCAATCACAAACTATGCAGCATTTTCTAGTTTGCATCAATCTTGAAGATTCAAGCACACTTAAAGAACTTAAAACCTTCAGACCCCAGGCTAGGCTTTGTGTGCAACACTGGATGAGTGTAATGTTACGTCTCGATAATAATAAGATATAGGTGACATGTACATTAATGAAGTGTATGCATAAAAAAGCAAGCTATGGCCTAACTTGTAAGGATCCAGAACAATTAGAGGATGGCGCCCTACCTTAGTGTTGGGTCTGCAGGGCCAAGGGGAGCATGGCAAGCTCTAACAGGAGTAGAGGAGTGCCATTCCAGAAATCCTCGATGTCATCACGAGATGAAACGTCTTCTCTGTGTACAGAAAATTTGTTGGGTATTTCCCTGTGTGCGGCTAAAGCATTCATCTAATGCAAAGCAAACATGATAACACCTGCACAGGATGACAAAACAGATGATCCCCATCTGAGAACAACGTTGGAGTGTAAAGATGCAAATCACCTGTCGAGCCAACCTTCAGAAATAGGGATATGTTACGGTTCATGATCCCAACTACCAATGCGAGCAATTATAAACTACGGAGCATCTTCTAGTTTGCCTCACTCTTGAAGATTCACGCACACTTAAAGATCTTGAAACCTTAAGACCCCAGGCAAGGCTTTGAGTGTAACACTGGTGTAGCAACTCGATAATAATAATAAGATATGGGTGAAATGTACATTAATGAAGTGTACGCATGAAAGAGCATTTTGAAAGCTATGGTCGTACCTGTAAGGATCCAGTTAACATCATAACGTGATAACATCAGCATGGGATGACAAAACAGATGATCCCCCATCTGAGGACAACGTTGGAGTGTAACGATCCGAATCACCTGTAGAGTCAACCTTCAGAAATAAGGATATGTTACGAGTGATGATACTAACTACCAATGCAAGCAATTAAAAACTAGGGAACACACTTGATGACCTTGAAACCTTAACACCCCAGGCAAGGTACTCTGTACAACACTGGATGGGTGTAGTGTAACAACTCAATAATTTCCAGTAAATGGCAATTTCCTAATGTTGTGACCAAGTGATTGGTTAAGAAATAGCAAAACAAGAGGTTGCAGATAAATAGTGTATTGAACAGTAAATACAACAGAAGTGTGTTACACGACTTAGGAGTGTGTGTCAGTTGACCAGAGTTCAGTCTATATCACCGTTCCCCCGAGGCTTACTTTTCGTACTACTTTATAGTAAGTGGAAGAGTCCATAATTGACTCATTAGAGGGAAGACACTACATTTTTTTTTTTTTTTTAATTGGCCAGTTTAGTCAGGCAACAATTCTAAGACAATACAGCAGTGAAAGTAAAAATAACACTATGAAGTCAATTTTGTGGTGGGAGTAAAATCAGCATCAAAGGGCCACTGATTTTCACCTTGGGAACCACATTAAAACAATTTTACTTTACCTGTGTCTCAGTCCAAAGAAAAATTAATTAAGTCTGTAAAACCTAATACAGCAAATTATGCAAATAGCTAATAAGTATGACATATTTAAATATTTAATATTTTAATGATATGTATATTTTAAATCAATCCAGGATAAAACTATCAATACTTTCCCCGATCTATGGAAGCAGCCATTTGCTTCATATCCAAAAAATATAAAAGAAAAATGAGAAAATATGCAAGCCCAAATTGACCTTATTAATGAGATGCTGTCAAATTTGGAGCCATAAAACTTCCCCAGTTTCATCTTTTGAAAGACGAAGATTTTCAAATTTATGTAAAGATTTCAGCAAATCACTAGCATCATACGAGGACAAGTTAGTTGAAAGTTTATGAAAATTCATCATCTGCAAAAACTTATAAATTAATGTCATTAAATCCTCATGTGTCAATGAGAAATACAGCCTTTGTATGTCAATAGAAAAGCAGTTAAGGATTCCAGGGAGCAAACCTAGCAGTTTATGTTGTGGTGCAGTCGCATACACGGACTTACACTGTGCGTGGTTTAATCCGTTTGGAGGCATTGTATTTATGTTCACCTTCTCTGAAAAAAAAATTAAAAAATAAAAAACAAAAAAAAAAAAAAACTTGAGTGGTTTTTTTTTTTTGTGCTGACAATCAAGATCTGACCAGATTTGATGTTGGCTTGTTACCAATTTGGAAGAAAAAAAAGCTCATTTAAAAAAATAAAAAATAAAAAAAAAATTTAAAAAAAAAACTTTTGCCAATTTTTCAGTTAATTTTTGATCAAGGACTGTATCCCAAAATATTTTCCAATCTATATTTATGAAGTAGGATCAGTAAGTCCAATAGCTTTTGTATGTATATATATATATATATATATATATATATATATATATATATAAGGTTGGTGCAAAAATAATGACGTAATAATGTTGTTTTTTGACGTTAAAAAATACGTCAAAAAACGACATTATTACGTCATTATTTTTGCACCAACCTTATATATATATATATATATATATATATATATATATATATATATAACAGGAATCCCTCAATTAGTGCACTAAAACTTTTACATACCAATACTCTATTAGTGCACTAAAACTTTTACATACCAATACTCTATTAGTGCACTAAAACATTCTTCAGTTTAACCATCGTAATTGAAAATTGTTAATTATAAAAAAAAAAAATCAATGTCCACATTAGCCACACTAAACAAGGGATTCCTGTATATAAAATTCCATGAGTTCCATTAGTCTATCCTTTCATCTGTCAGATCCTCTAAAATAGCTATACATTGACCAATCAAAACCAAATTTTGGTGAGAAGTGGAAACAGGTAAGGGAATTACAAAGTACAGTTGGTTTTACTCGGGTACATAGCTTAGTACAATATATTTTCATGGAAAAGTTAATTTTTCTTATTTAACATGCAAAATACTCACAGTATTTTAAATTATTAAAATAACAAATACTTATTTAATAAAAATGCAATATGGTTTTTTGCATTTCTTTTAAGTTTTTATATACAAAAATCCAGTTTTCAGATCGCAATGCATTTGCAAGAACTATAAAGAAATCACAAGGCCAAATGCTTTAAAAAGTTGGAATTTGGCTCCAGAATTTATGCATGGCCAGTTTTATGTTGCATGCTGAAGAGTAAGAAATCCTAAGAATTTATTCTTCAGTGTTAAAAAGGAAAAAGTAAACTTTCTTATAAAAATCATATATATATATATATATATATATATATTTTCATTTTTATCACCATTTTTAGTGGACACTCATATTTGAGAAGACGCGCCATTTATTTGTTAAAGAGTATATTTATTCTCATCTCCTTGCTTGAATATTCAAGAGATTTTATTAAAGAAAAACTTGCACTCTCCAGCAGGATTCAAGTATGTACCTCTGGGAAGAGGGAAATCGTCATTAGATCCAATGTGCCTTAACCAACTCCACCACAGAGCAGTTGAATTGGCTAGATGTAACCATAATTTCTCTGTTAACAGTTTCTTTTCTCACACTTCTTGCTTGCAGAACTCTCTTCCGGCTCCATGCTTTCTGGCCAACTTTGATCTTCAAAAATTTAAATACATTGTCAATCATATCATTACTCTTCTATTGTTCCCACTCCTTCATAATGTTTCTGTTTTTCATATGCAGTAACCTCTTGTGTCTTAGTGGCTTTACTGCCTTGCTTGGGGTGAATTTGATTAAAACATGATAATTAAACTGACTAGTTGGTTATATAAAGCTGAAACATTTTGGATTGTACAAAGTTTTTTTTAGGCAGTGGTGGTGGGGGAGGGATATTGCATTAATTTTTTGGCAAATAAAGATTTTTCTGGATAGATGTCCTACTATTTAACCCATAACTGAGGGAAGATGAGATGGATTCACACCATCCCCTGAGCCACTAATCCATTAAACCACCTGCACATCAGTGATAATTTAAAATGAAGTGTTGATGTGCATAGAAATTAATGTATCAATGAATATTTTTCTGGTGTCAAAACTCACCCAGTGCCATGTTCACTTGAGTCAGCACTGTATTTAAAGTGGCAGTCTGTGAATGGTGCTATCAATTGCTGAAATATAAGAAGACACAATTAAAATAATATCTAACAGATATATTTTATCATTATCTTCAACATAAAATTATAAAAAAAAAGTTTGTTTGAAAATTATTCTAATAAAAAAGCAAAACATTCATTCGATTATTTTAACTTGAAGATTTGTAGGATGCAGAGGCCATAGACAGGTGGTAACACTCATTCGACATTTTACTGCATGATTGGATATAACTGGGTGGCAAACCTGGTCAAACCTTTTACTGGTTAATTGAATATAACAAGTTGGCAACCTTGATTCAATGTTTTACATCATGATTGGATATAACAGGGTGGCAATTCTGGTTTGTGGGGAAAATTGGGAAAATGGCCTACCTCAGAAACGCCTGCGAATCTGTGCGTCATGCAAACTCCGATTGTTCAACGATAAAAAGAACCAAAATGGCAGCGCCCATGTTTTATGCCAGGCGGTCTCGGACAGTTAACGCGATATCTCGTTGTCTCGTCATTGGCATGCAAATTATGGTCGGTCCTTGGCTGTATAAAGCAGGCGCATTTTTGTTTCTGGGGACCGAGTTTTTTTGCTCATGAGAAGTTTGGGCGTGTGACACTATTTTGTCGGTTACCCTCCTCGCGTTTCCCATCTGATATTATCAGTTGAGTCGTTACTTTACCACCACATGGTTCAACGTTTTATGCCATGATTTTATGATCTGAAGCTGATGCTCTGCTGCACACACATACATGCATATGTAATTTTTAAGCAATTAATGGAGGTTTTAAATCTGAAATTATCTCTTGTTACTATTGTATTTAGTGATGAAATATCCCAAAACAATATCTCCTTCATGAAAAAACCTCAAACGTTTCAATCTCACTTCATTTCTTCATAAATACGCATTTGTCCTTTTGTATTCTTTCAATGCATTTTATCTGTTACTGTATGGAACCTTTCATTCCAACTTTTGCCCAAAGAATTTTCTCAGAAAATCCAACTAGTCTCAAGCATCAAAGTAAATTAAATATACACTTATTGAAAGTAATTCCCTCTTCTGTACTTACCTCTAAGTCTGTATTGTGTTTGATATAATGCCGTGTGTTAGGATGGTTGAGAAGATAGAGAATGGTAACCACCAATGATTCATTGATTCTTGGATAGTGATAACAGTCCAGAACATTCCGCAAGATACAGCTGATGGCATCACAACGGTCAGCTGCTTCTGCATTCACAAAGGCTAAAATAAAATAAAAAAAAATTGAATAGTAAGCAGTCAGAACCTGAAGAGACACGTATCATGTCACACTAAAGACAAGAAAGATGCAACTGCTCCAAAAGACATCAATCCAGTATCAGCGTGTCATAGAAATAAAATCTTCAAAAAGGCTCAAAATGGTAATATTAGCTATTTCCTTAAAAGGAAACATTTGGCATTCATTGACTGAGCAGCTGGTGCTAAGTCCAGTTGAAATTTATAAAATATTTCTTGGAAAAAATATTTTTCCAGTTCAGTTATGTTCTTTCCAGTATTGATGGGGCATTTCCTTCCTCACCTTTTATTTGAAGTCGTGTGAAATGTCAACATCTTGATTATGCCATTTTCTCTTTGAGTTACATGTGATACCCATTTTAGTTATTGTTCTTGAGAGACTTCAAGTGATATGGATTCTGTTATTTGGTACAGTTATTTGTTATTCTATAGTGCCCGTCTGCAAAAATTCAAAGACAAATTGTTCTCGCAAGGACCCTACATTTCATTTGCTCAAAGAATTTTTAATCATTGATCTGAGAAAGCAGTTGTATATAGCTTACATGTTTCTGAATGAGTGACACTATGCTTGACATCCAGATGAAAGTCTTAATATTACAAGGCTATGTAAGAAAATGACTTGAGGCTTTAGGTTAATTGATATTCTGGTTTTGTAGCAATTTGCAGTATTGGGTAAAGTTACCTGTACTGCAGCCTATATCCTATGTTTCAATTTTCTTATCTCCTATACTAGATTTGTTATAACTGATCCATGAAAAAAGTAAAATAAAATCCTTTTGAATATAAACTGTAATACTGTATACTTGAACTTGAGCAATGTTTATGCAATCTTTTCTCACTGAGCAAAAAGTTCTGTCACTGCAAAAAACATAAAAGTGCTTGAATTTGAAGGTTGTGTTGTCATATCCTGCTATGGCAACAGAAAATAAACTTGATTGAAATTTACAGCCTTTGTTATAGAATGTAGTAGAAAGGGAATATGTTAGTTGCAAATAATAATGCAGAGTGATGTAGAACTTACAAAAGTGTAAAAGTAAACTAATCAAAAAAAAAAAAAAAAACAAGGTATAGTGTTCAAAAATATCTGTATACTGGCAAACCAAATATCCTATTATAATCATGCTTGTCCCTCTATTTATTAGTTCACATGACCATTATAACTGGAGAGAGAAGTGAGAATGAGTAAAAAGAAAGAGAGTAAAGAGAGTAAAAAGAGAGAGAGTAAAAAGAAAGAGAGAGTAAGAAAAAAAGAAGAAATAATAAATTAAGGAACTGAAGACATTTTTTAAATTTTTAAATTTTTTTTTTTATGGTAAAAGCATATAAAATTAATCATCAAAGAAAAGGAAGAGACATTTTATATTACATATCTAACAATAAATAACTGTTCATATAATTTCTGTCAGAATTTCTGAGATGAGACGTTATTATTATTCACACTATTTACTCTGGGTCAACATACAATTGATGAAGGCCAGAGAGCACAACAGTCAAAATTGGTAGATTTGTTCTAGTTCCACATGCCATGCCTCTTCCTCAAAGAGGCATGGCCCAGTGGATAAAAGTATTGACTGAAGTACTTCAGTGACTTGATCCAAAGAGTTGCAAGTTCAATACTGGCCACAGCAGAGGTGAACAAAACTGAAACTGAGATATCCGAAAGAGGCTTAGCACATGGAACTAGAACAATCTACCCCGATGAACAAAATAAAGGGATCAGTTCAAAATCCCAATCACCTGAAGAAGGCCAGAACATACCATGACTGAAACGTGAATATGACAAAGATGAGGACAACAGTCCAAACAATGTAAATAGTGTAAACAATTACAATACTTCATCTCAGAAATATAGACAAAAATTTTAATTAGTTTACATATGAATTCTTAAACTGGTTACAAATTTGAACTTTGTAAAACCAAGGCAAAGAAAATTATAAAAATGAAATTTTATTTATATTAAATAAATGTTAATTTTATTTTTTTGTTTCATATGAAAACCTGCTTCAAACTAGTAAAATTGGTCTTAATGAAAAAAAGAAAATACCGAAGATTAAGCAATTAGTATTTAGTCATATTAGTTAATAAATAATACAAATTTATATTAATGTGTTTAACTAGTAAGTCTGCAGTTAAGTATTATTATTACTATCATTATCCTTATCAACTACTCAATTAAGTGCCACACTGATCATGTCTCTTTCAATCCATGACTGATTAGGCAGAATATTCTCCCACAGTGGGTTACCATTTCTTTCTGTGGTAGACTGGTTGCCAACCAAGGTTATAGAACCCAATTTGTCCTGCTACTTAACTCATAGCTGGAGGAAGAAGAGATTGATTCATACCTTTCCCAAGGGTATTTGCACATAAGTAAATCTAACAAACCCTCTCTGATTTCTTGTTCTGATCTGATATCCATTACAACTTGACACACATCCCACAAGCCGCTACAAGAGTTTAAAAAAGTAAACCAGGAAAAAGGTTTTTTTTTTATGACAGGATTTTCCTTAATAGAAAACCATAGAAGCAGTTTCCTTGATGAAAAAGAAGATACAGGTTTGATTCCTGTCAGAGGCCCTATCTTTCTTTTGTAGGATTTCCCAGTCTAGGCCAGTTGTTATTAATATTAATTTCATTAAGAAAATAAAAAAAAATAAAAAAAATATGGGTAACAACTCAGATAGGTGCCCAAATCCAGTGCCTTCTCACTCCTATTGAAGGAACACTTCTTTGATTGACCATGTCTTCAGGAGTGGTCCAGAGTCTTCTCACTCCTATTGGAGGAATCCCCACCTGATTGACCAGGTCTTCAGGAGTGATCCAGTGTCTTCTCACTCCTATTGGAGGAATTGCACCCTGATTGACCATGTCTTCTGGGATGTAACTGTACTCATCATACTTGACAAAGTGCAGTTTGGTGAGGCTATTTAACTCATAGTTAAAGGATTTGAATTCAGATTTGTCTTTCTCCTAGACTGGTTGCAAGCTGTCTTGCTATTTAACCTGGGGAGAGAAGAAATGGATTCATGACCTTCTCAAGGGTATTTGCACGTAAGTGAATCTAACAAACCTAACAAATTCAAACTTCACTCTTCAATTTCTCGACCTGAGTCACTATCCATTACTCCACCATGCCTATGTGTACCTACTAAAAATAACATTTATTGCAATAAAGAAATAATCATACTCGCATGGCGTATTTGCTTTAGGGTACAATGAAACTACAATATCAATGTTATTTTCATTCTAAACTCACTATGAGCACAACTTTGATAGATAAGATCAATAATGAAACACCTATTTAAGATTAGATCAAGATGACTAATTTTGACTAATATTTACATTCATCTTTAATTTATTAATACTGATTTAACTACAAATGTTTAAAAATAAATTGTGGAATGGAAGAATATAACTAAGTACTAATAGTAATAATAATTTGACTTAAATAGTTCATATAACGGAGTAGGAGGATGCTGTGCTTAAGTGAAAAGTTACTAATCCTACAGCAAATGGGTGACCAGCAGTTGAATCAGAGAAATGAGATGATGTATGTAAGTAGGGATAGGAATAAGTATTTAATTAAAAATATATCCACAAGGTAGTAGATACCTACCACCCCTGGATTATTTAAGTTGGATTATAGCTATTGGCTTCATATTTTATCTGCCTGATGATAGTGTTACCACATGAAATGCTGAATAGCAAATTTTAATATTATTGTATTAATAATAACAATTACATATATATATGTGTGTGTGTGTGTGTGTGTGTAGTGGTGGTTACATCTAAGTATAGTGAAGCTGGTAATAAAAAGTGTTCAATATGAAATAGAGCCTCTAAAATATAAGAAAAGTACAGAACAAAAAATAAAACCAGAACTACTCAAGTTTCACCCTCAAATTGAAGGATCATCAGGCCAGGTTCGATTTTAGACTTACTTAGCTCATGGTACTGAACTAAAATTCAACCTGGCCTGACAATCCTTTGATTTGAGGATGAAATTCTCATAGATCTGGTTTTAATTTTTTTTTTATTTTATTCTGTACTTTTCTATATATATATAGTGTGCGTGTGTGTGTGTTTTGGGTAGATGCAGCTTGACAGCCCAGTGGGAATGAAAACTCCGATTTTAAACCTCTACCACACTGCAGTCATATCCAAACACAGAAAAAGGGTAAATCAGACAGAAAACCCAGAGTGGAGCCTCAAAGGCTAATATGGCTAACAACTTTTTGGCAACTACTGCAGCCAAACCAGTCCCAAACATAATGCTTTATATTCCTATGAATCTTGTCAGTATAGCCAAGCAGTGGGGGGAGGGGCATGTAGTCTGGGCAGCACACTGCTTTTATATACCATCCACAAGGCCTGCTCCCTGAAGAGATCACTTCAATCTCACTCCCAAAGGACTTATTTTTGACCAGAGCACTACATTTATCTCTGCAAGATAAACTGATACCTGCTAGGTGTGTGTGTGTGTGTGTGTGTGTGTGTGTATGTATATATGTATTCCTAATATTGTTTTAAAATGCCACAAACCAGCTCAATGAATTTTGTTGTTAGATGACAACATCAGAGAGTGATGCTGGTGATATGGCAGTAGAATTTGAACCTTCTCACCAATAACCTATATTTGTTTTGTTTTTTTCTTGCCTTATTACCGATAGCTATGTGACAAAATCATATCTGACAACAAAGTTCACACTCCTCCCCAGCTTTTTGAACAGGAGCAGAGGTTTATCCCTTGTTTCCTATTTAAGATTGGATTTCCACTTCCTTCTACAGTCTACTTCAACCCTATACTTCTGACATCTCCATCTAAATTTGAAAACTTTATTTACTATTTTTTTTCCTCAATAAGAGTAGATTTGTGAACCTATCATCTGGTTTACACTCCTCCCTTGTCTTTTGAACAGGGAGCAGAGTTTTATCCGTGGTTTTCTGTTTAGCATTGAGTTTCCGGTTCCTCATTCTCTTTCACTCTTGCATCTTAGTAACATTATCACCTTATTTGGAGTGAAATAATTTAAAAAAAGTAAAAAAAAGTGCATTGTTCGACTTTGTGGAACAAGCTCCCATACGGATGCTTCCCTGAAAACTACAATTATAACCTCTTCAAGTCAAGAGTCAATTGTTATCTATCCCCATAATCTTCATTTCCTTTTATCTCCTCTTACATTCATATTATACACTTCATTCTTTCAGTAATCCTCTACCATGGGTTGCTCTTGAGCCTTGTATTGGATGAACTTTAACATAAAAACATAAAATCTGATTCCTCTATGCTGAAAAAAAAATGAAACCCAGTGACATTCACCGATGCTTGATGAATGTTTACAGTGATCAAACAATAGCTAATGGTCATATCACATTGAAAGACTGGTTCTCATCCGAGTCACCATAGTTAACCAACGTCAAGCCTGGTCAGTACCTAGATTCACATCTACTTGAGAATACGAAATGCTGTAAGCTTGGATGTGTGAGTGGTGTAATGGATAATAGCTTAGAATTGGAAATCAGAGAAACAAGTTCCAATTCCAATTAGGTTCATTATATTCACTTACACGCAAATACCGTTGGGAAAGGTATGAATTCACCTCTTCTCTCCCAGCTATGGGTTAATTAGTAGTACTTGTATCAGTAAATCATTATTATCTCAAACATAAAAAAAAAATTGGGGGTCTAAATAACATTGATAAGGCATAAAAAAACAAATTTCATGGCCCATTGGATAAAAGCATTGATTGAATAATCCAAATGTTAGTTGACCCAAAGAGTTGTGAATTCAATACCTGGCTACAGCAGAGGGAACAAAAACTTGAGAGTTGAGATACTAAAGGGAATTAACTGATACTATGATATTAAGAAAGAAAAAGAAAGAAAAAGAAAGAAAAAGAAAGAAAAAGAAAGAAAAAGAAAGAAAAAGAAAGAAAGAAAGAAAAAAAGAAAAAAAAAAGAAAAAAGAAAGAAAAAAGAAAGAGAAAAGAAAGAGAAAAGAAAGAGAAAAGAAAGAGAAAAGAAAGAGAAAAGAAAGAAAAAAGAAAGAGAAAGAAAAGAGAAAGAAAAGAGAAAGAAAGAAAAAAGAAAGAAAAAAGAAAGAAAAAAGAAAGAAAAAAGAAAGAAAAAAGAAAGAAAAAAGAAAGAAAAAAGAAAGAAAAAAGAAAGAAAAAAGAAAGAAAAAAGAAAGAAAAAAGAAAGAAAAAAGAAAGAAAAAAGAAAGAAAAGAGAAAGAAAAGAGAAAAAAGAAAGAAAAGAGAAAAAAGAAAGAAAAGAGAAAAAAGAAAGAAAAGAGAAATTAAAAGAGAAAAAGAAAGAAAAGAGAAATTAAAAGAAAAAAGAAAGAAAAGAAATTAAAAGAAAAAAGAGAAAAAAGAAATTAAAAGAAAAAAGAGAAAAAAGAATGAAAAGAGAAATTAAAAGAAAAAAAGAGAAAAAAGAAAGAAAAAAGAATGAAAAAAAGAATGAAAAAAGAATGAAAAAAGAAAAAAGAATGAAAAAAGAAAAAAGAATGAAAAAAGAAAAAAGAATGAAAAAAGAAAAAAGAATGAAAAAAGAAAAAAGAATGAAAAAAGAAAAAAGAATGAAAAAAGAAAAACGAATGAAAAAAGAAAAAAGAATGAAAAAAGAATGAAAAAAGAAAAAAGAAAGAAAAAAGAATGAAAAAAGAAAAAAGAAAGAAAAAAGAATGAAAAAAGAAAAAAGAAAGAAAAAAGAATGAAAAAAGAAAAAAGAAAGAAAAAAGAATGAAAAAAGAAAAAAGAAAGAAAAAAGAAAAAAGAAAAAGAAAAGAAAGGAAAAAAGGAAAGAAAAAAGAAAAGAAAAAAGAGAAAAGAAAAAAGAGAAAAGAAAAAAGAGAAAAGAAAAAAGAGAAAAGAAAAAAGAGAAAAGAAAAAAGAGAAAAGAAAAAAGAGAAAAGAAAAACGAAAAAGAAAAAAAAAAGGAAAAAAAGAAAAACAAAAAAGAAAAAAAAAAGAAGAAAGAAAAAAGAGAAAAAAGAAAAAAAGAGAAAAAAGAAAAAAAGAAAAAACGTATGGCACATGAAATTAGAACAATCTATCACGGTGGACTAACTAAATAAAGGGTTCAGTTTTATATTCTAATGTTACCATACCTTACTTCAGAAATATAGACAAAAGTAGACTTGTGTCAATATATTATTGATATTTGTACATTTCTTATCCTCAATTCTGTCAGTCTCTTTTTCAGTTGGTCTTCACAATATTGTAATTCCTCGATCAAGCTCTGATGAAAGAGCAACAAAAACTGAGCAGACGATGCTATAAAATTATTTTTTTCTTTTTGTATTTCTGTCTGTGCTTGATGTCCTTTTTTTCTTTTTCAGTTTCCTCTAATCTCTTTTTTAATTTGTCTGTTTTTATAACAGTGATTAAATTTTATATCTCTAACAAGATCTTAAAGGCAATAAAATTGTATTTTCTTTTTTTTTTTTTTTACAATGAGGAACATCTGGATTTTCAATGTTGGAACATATTGTTAAAAATTGGTAATGCAAATCATCCTTCCAAGACGAAATATTCTCAGCATTGAGTGGATCACATTCCAATCCTCACTTGAAAGTTTTCAATACAATTTTTATTAAATCACAGCAGCCATCTTTGTGTAAACAATAGGTATTGTTACCGAGTCTCAATGTCAATATATTATTGCTGCTTGTGTATTTATTATACTTGTTCTGCATAATATTCCAATTCCTTGATCAAGCTCTGTTGAGAGGCGTACGAAAACTGGTCAGCTGTGTATCCTTAATCTTAATTAGAACTGACTGTGTATCCTTAATCTTAATTAGAACCTACCCCTTAAATAAAACCATATCTATATTCTTAATTAGAACCTACTCTATATTTTTAATCAACCAAATATGAAGTTACAAAAGCAAATGGACAAAAACTGAATTTTAGTATTTTTTACTGAATACTCATAAATTTGTACCTTAATCTGTGCTAGCCTTGAAAAGTGCTACCTTATTGCAATAAGATGAAAGATTAGTTAGAACTACAATGAAAGAGTTAAATCTTCAAGCTAGATCAGAAAAACTGATAATCTCAAGAAAATATTCCAGTGTCACTTTGGCATTCTTTTAATCATTTCACCCCATGCAAGGCAATAAAGCCTTCAAGATGCAAGGGTTTACTGAGTGTTACAGAATATGAGACAAAAATACACTAGTAAGAAGAGAGAGCAATAAAAGAACAAGAATAAAGACAGTAGATAACGATTGACATTGCATTTGAATTTTTGAAGATCAAAGTTAACTAAGGAGCATGAAGTCAGAAAAGAGTTTGACAAGTGAAGAAGAGCAATAGAAGAAACTCTCAGCATAGAACTCCACCTGATAATACAGTTTCAGCAATTCAGATTAAGAGAGAAGTAGATGTAACCATCAGTCAAAAGGTGGAAAGCCTCAAGGCAGAAACAGAAGAGCCAAACAAAGTGTATTTTGGTCATTCAGTGCTTTCATAGAAAGTGCAGAATCTCAAGATTGATGACAAATACATGCTTCGCTCATAATAGGCTTTCCGGATGTAATGTCTACGGTTGCACTTTTTATTGGGTCAGAAGCTAGTAGGTTGGTGCAAAAATAATGTCGTTTTCTCACATATGTTACTATGTGAGAAAACGACATTATTTTTGCACCAACCTAATATCCATATGCAAAGAAAAATTATGTTTCTTCTTCAGTTCCAACTCATGCAAACACTCAACAAACAATTGGGAAAACAGTGAGTAAAAAGATGTTGAATCAGATAGTGAAGTAAAAAAAAAAAAAAAACGAGGTGGAACCACCAGCAGCTCTAAATTGTTCACTTCAAGTTTCAGTTTCCACAAAAATGGTCAAGCTTTCAAAACTGAACAAGTAATAACTTCTAAAATCTCAAATGATATTGAAGGAGAACAGAGAGTAAAATAAAATGCAAGTAGAAATGGGGGGAAAAGGCAGTGGGAAGAAATAAATTTATGATGAACAAGAAATACTAGTGAAAATTTCAGTTTTCCTATTTTAATATTATAATGAATCTTAATTCTTAAATTAATGATTGATTAAACTCATGGCGGGTCCCACAACAATAAAATATCTGTAGAAATTCCCCTATCACATCGTTAAATAATTTAACAAAATATTGCAGTAACTATTATAAATATGAATGCTGGTTGTTATTTTAAGAAGTAAGGGGGTACAAATGAAAAGATTTGAAGTTGACAACTTTTTCACTGAAACAGACTTTAAACACTTCTATTTTCCTTTTGTTCTTTCTTACTAAAATCAAATAGCATCTTTGATATGTCTTTCCACATAATCAAAATAGAATAGTTCTTTATTCATAGAGATACTGGCAGGAAACAAACATTTATCTTCCTTACTTTCTTTCTTTCATTTACAAACTGAAACCAATATATTGAGCATTTTTACCCATAGTCTTCTTTCACCCTTGACTCCAGCTAGGTGGCTTGCCTTCGTCACAAACTCGTGGACATTGTAGTACATTTGAGGAGCCCTTCTGCACTGGCCAGTGACCTGTGTCAAAGAAGTCCTTCCCTAGTGGCGCCATGTTAACACCACACCCTCATGTGAGTTTAACCCACCAGTTGAAACAGTTTACCGGGGCATGGTAACCTAGAACCATCATGCGAGAGATTTAGGAGATAGTTAAGGACCAGTGAATCCCATCCACCCAAAGGTGCAATGTGCCAGACATTAAAGAGCCCCCAATACCCATAGAACATAAATATAACATATCTTAAAACTATATATATATATATATATATATATATATATATGTGTGTGTGTGTGTGTGTGTGTGTGTACGTGCGCACACACAAGAGAGATTGTGAATTAGAAGAAAGAAAATTTGTACTGAAAAAAAATCTCTTCTTCATCTGCCATAAGCGAACCTATAAAGTTTGGAGGCCTTCTTTCAAATTATGACCAAGCCATTTTTTTCATGTCATTTTAACTATAAATCATATGCCATTATCATGACCTATGTTAACGACTTCTGTTTTTCATACCATACTGTAATGTACCAGTTTCATGAGGTTTTCAAAATTAAATAATAAAAAAAAAATTATAAAAAAAAATTCAACCAATTTTAAGTATATTGGCTTCAGAGTAAAGAAAATCAAAAAAATCACATGGGCTGGATGACCTTATTAACCTTTAGTACTCTGCATTACTAATATTATTTCCCTTTCCTCTGCATTTCTTTTTCAAGGCCTCTCAATTGCAGTATCCTTAATGTTAATTTCACTCTAAGTTGTTTTCTGATGCCATAGCAGGATATGATAACACAACTATGAAATTCAAACACACTATTGTTCAGAGATAAGTCACCTTCAGTGACAGGTTAAAAATCTGCTGCTTTTCTCATTGCAAACCAGCCAAAATATCCAAGGTAAAAAAAAAAAAAACTAAATGAGTTACAAACTCAGGTGATTGGTGGGCTAAATTAGCTGGCAACTCCAAGTAAACCAGATATGAGCTATGATACATGTGAATTCTTTTATGTACTCTATCCCTTCAGAACATGGGTGATCATGGCTCTCCACAACATACCTCTTAAGCTCAATATTGCATTGAAGTTGAAAAAAGTTGACTGCATTGAGCTCATCAACCATTATGGCTTGACTTCACAAAATGAAGATCACAAGGAAGTGTACACATCACTTACAGGCACATTTGTGACTGATAAGTCTAATAAAGGACAGGCATATTCAGTCGCAGTAGTTGCAGCTAAAAGTCTGGCCTGGACTCAATGGCATAGCATTGCAGTACTTCCTCCTTGCCTCTGAGAGCGGCCCTGCAGGTATTTTCAAAGAAGTAAACATGATTGGTAGTGAGACACCAGGTGTCACAGTTCTCAGCTAGGGTTGACCATTGGCAATTGTTAATATGACAGGCAACAAAGGACTTTTTCAGGCAATCTTTGAATCGCTTCTTTGGTGCCCCTCTGCCATGATAGACAGTGGAGAGCTCACTGTACAATAAAATTTTAGGCAGGTGATGATTCTCCATCCTGGAAACATGTCCAACCCAGTGCAGCTGTGGGTTCAGCAGCATAGTTTCAATGCTGGTGATCTTCGCCTTTTCAAGAACTTCAATATTGGAGATGAAGTCACTCCAGTGTATGTTAAGGATTGTGTGGCGGCAGCACTGGTGGAACTGTTTGAGGAGTTGCAGGTGGTGTCAGTAGGTGACCCATGACTCTGAACCATATAGGAGAGTGGAAAGAACGATAGCTCTATACACCGTGATCTTAGTGCCCTTCTTCAGGTGTCTGTTGTACCACACACGTTTGTACAGTCCGCCAAATGCCCATCTGTTGCCGACCTCCTTGTTGATCCTGGCATCCGATGTGATGGTCCATTCAAGGTAGAAGCTCATCAATAAAGCTACAAGACTAAAAGAAAAAAATCCCGGAGGGTCATTCCTGTTTTGAGCAACACTGAATGTCAAGATTGTTGCTGACATGCCACATTTTCTAACCTATCACAAGGAGGATTTTACAGGATGTTTCAGAAAAATTGATGCTATTTTGGAATCTATTAGGTTGGTGCAAAAATAATGTCGTTTTCTCACATAGTAACATATGTGAGAAAACGACATTATTTTTGCACCAACCTAATAATAACTTGACCAATTCTTGTTCAAATTATCTCAAATGTTTTCCATATATGTGTATAAAATGGATACAGAACCAAAAGTTTGAAGAAATTCAATAAATGCAAAACCATTTCACTGAAACTAGATTTGATTCCACATTTCACCTTTCTAGGCTTCATCAGATCCAAAAATGGAAAACACATGGCAAAACCAAAAAAACATATAGATCTTTCACTTTCAACTGATTCTGGAAAATTGGATAGGGATTTATCTTAACTTCATTTCAGAAAAGGCTATATGAATCTCTTGCTTTCGAACCATTGTGAAAATAAGATGATGATTTACTTTAAATACAGAAAAACTGGGAAAATATATTAAGTTTTGATATGAACTAGGAACTATAAAAAAAAGATACAGAATAAATATTATCTGCTTTTTAAAAGTCATTCATTTTCATTCTTTCCTTTCAACACAAGAAGTGGCAGCTTGGCAAAGGAAGTACTAATGATTTATTATTTGAGCATACACACACAAAAATTTCTTTTTGTTTTTGGATCTGATGAAGCCTAGAAAGGGGAAATGTGTAATCAAATCTAGTTTCAATGCAACAGTTTTCCATTTGTCAAATTTCTTCAAAAATATAGCTTAGGATCTCCTAGCTACTGACGTCTTTCACATAGTAAAAACGTTAAAATTTCCCTTCTGCTCTGCCATGCAATGATAGCTTAATGGTAGAATCTCTGACTGATGCCAAATTAGTTGGGTTTCAAGCCTAGCTTGAAACAATCAAATATCTATCCACACTGATGAGCTGTGATACAGCAAAACAGTCTGTGGATGACTATATATATATATATATGGCACCATGAAATGTCAGTCCTTATATTTTATGTTACAAAGTAACAATCAGTGCTACTTCTAAACCAGCATAGCTATAATATACAATAGCTTAGAACTTGTTTGAGGATACATTCTTATTATATTGTGGGTTTAGTTATTGTTTAGCTTAGTCTATAATGCAGAGTATCCTATGGAAGCCAAAACAGCAGTCTGTATATGAAATCACCATCCATGTTTTATAGTCATTTATTGCCAATGAATGGCAATTTTCTATTTTTCATCAAAATGGACGAGCACAGCCAGGCCAACAATGTACTAACACATCAGTAAAAGTGTTAAACATTTTTTTTTTTTTTTTTTTTAAATGGAAACAGAAAAATATTAAAAATATTTTTTTTAGAAAAATGAAAAAAAGAAAAAAATATTGAAAAAATAATTAAAAGAAACAAAAATGGAAAAAGAAAAAATATGAAAAAAAAAATATCAACCAAGTGACAAAATATGTCGCTACAAATACACAAATAATGAAAATGCTCAGAGAAATTATTAAAATAAAAGTGATTAAGAGAAAATAAAGCAGAGTAGATAAAAAAAAAAAAAAAAGAGTTAATTCTTTCTCCAAACATTTTTAATGGGATCAATCAAGCCAAACCCACAAGAGCAAAAAAAAAAAAAAAAAAAAAATGTATGTGGAAAGAGTAAGAAGAAATTTTCAATTTCACAAAACTTTTGCCATTACTTTGATATGAAGCTGGTCAGTCTTTTTGACATATATCAAAAGCAATTTTAGCATTCTCCATAAAGAATCCATACACTTAGCTTCATCATCAGAAACTGTTTACTGACAATAGGGACTCATTTAATAATCTTAAAAAAAACTTTATTAATGCCTGATGATTCTAATTAGCTGACTGTAAGTTAAATAAAGTGCATTTCTTTAATTCCGAACATAAGCAATCATGGCTCTCCCCCAGAGTCTTGTGTTCTGTGTCATCACAGGATCTCAATGTTACTTCATAGATGCTATTAAGGAAAAGAAGGTTTCTTTCTCTGTCTAGTTTTATTAGAGGAGCAGCTTGGATTCTAAGAGGCAGTGGGAGGAAGGACCTCAAGGGAACATATGCTGTTCAATTGGCTTAATATCCCTCTGTGTGTAGTCTTAGTCCGTCTCTCAAAACTAGATATAGGAAGTGTATCAATGTGTCAAAATTCCTGCAACCCTGTCTACTTTATACCATTTTGAACTTTCATCCAAAACCCAAAGACAAGCCATCCGTGTTAGAATACCATGCTCATGAAGTATTCTAGCCAATTGTTGACAGGCCTTCATATTCTGTATCAATTATCACTTACCAAAATTTTTCAAATTGGTATAATTTCTTGAGAAAATAGAAATTATTTTCTATCGCCTTACAATATGATCTTGAACTTATAGTCTTTCTCTAAGACTGTATACCAATCAAGGTAAGAGAGCCCAGTCTACCCTGCTATTTAACCCATAGAGAGTGAAGATGGATTCATGCTCCCCCCCCCCAAAAGGCATTAATGTAAAAGTGAGCATAAAAGACTAGACCAGAATTTGAACTCAATTTGCTCCTTCCTCTTCTTGTACCGATAAGCAGTGCACTACCAACACATTAGTTGGGACTTCCCAGTTACTAAATGCTAAACCAAAGATTTACAGCATTATTCAGATTTATTCCATAAAATATCATCAATTAATTTTTGACAGGTATTAATATCATCTTAATTTCAGTTGTTTTTTTATTGCAACTGCAAAGATTTTCATTCCAGCTTACAAATGATTCTGGAACAATGATAATCTGGGTGTTGTGACAAAAAGCAACTGAAATTAAGATACAATAAATACAAGTTGGATGTGCAGGTAATATAATGGATATCAGCACAGGAAGCAAAACTGACATACCAAGTTCAAATTCTGCCAGAGTCAGTTGTGTTCATTTTGCATTAATGCCCTTAGAAAAGGTATGAATCCATCTTCTACCAGCTATGGGTTAAATAGCAAGACTGAGCTCTCTTGTCTGGATGGAAGCATTTCTAAGAAGAGGACAACTAAATTCAACCCTCTTTAAATAATAGCATAGATTGAACTCTTTATTCTTTATAGAGCAGCCAGTTTAGGAGGAGGACAACTGAATTAAAAACCAAAAAAAATAGGACATAATTCCCATGGCCGAGAGTTCACGAAAGATTAAAGTTTAAATAATGAAGATAATTTGAGAAATGCCACTCTTGAATTTGTAATTATTTTACATGAGAATAGGATGTTAAGTATACACTCTCAAAAAGTTTGCACCTTTTGATTGCTATATGTTCCACATTTTGTGTAATAGTAAGCAAGGCCAAATACAGTTAATACTAGGGCTGGGGCGTGTTGGAGGTGTGGCAAATAAAGCAAATTGTCTATCAGGGACAAAAAAAAAAATAAGGCAGGTTCTCAAACTTCTAATCATAAAAAGGGTCGAAGTACAGAGTACAACAGACTTGATCACACATGTATCTTTTGGGGTATATGTAACCTAGTTTTCTAACTCACACACTAACTTAATACACAACAAAAATTATCTATGTGCCTTGTATCATCAATAAAACTGATTTAAAGCAAGAAAAAAAGGACTAACCATCAACTGCAAGAAGACAGTGCGTCCTGGGTATGAGGATCCGGTAGCAAGGAATCTGATTCAGAGATTTTGAGAAGCATGGAACCACCTCTTAATTGACACTGTTCCAGGTCCACCCTGACCCTGGGTGGTAAGGGTCCCAACTATGAGAACATTGTTAACCCCCGAACTGGGATAAAAACACTATAAAAGTATAAAAATACATTTTCATAGTAAAATTACCAGCAATACATTTTTGTAAAAGCAATTACTAATGCTCCCAAGACAATTAAATTTCAGTATTAAATGACCCATAAAGTGTTGATATGCCGCAAACAAACAATAGTAATAGCAAGAAGACAGAAAGTATAATTATCAGTGAGAGAAAAAGCCTAAAGTACAAGTTAGAAAATGGAGATAAGAATATCAAACAAATACAAAAGTTTAAATATCTGGAAAGTGTTTAAGAGACAACAGAAAATGTGACACTGAAATTCAAACATTAATTAAAATAGCAAAAGATGCCTTCCAAAAGTTCTGTCCTGGGCATTGATGATAAACTACATCCGGCAGCAAGACCTCTGACTGGGAAATTGGAGGTTTTGGGGTTGAGACACGTCAAGATACAGTCCTTGACTGTTAGCAACGTCTGTCGAACCCTCTGCTTTGCCAGAGAGGAACCCGGACGAAGCTTTGTCGAAGGGCAAGGTTTCGTCCGGGGAGGTAGACAGGCCCTGAACCTGTCTAGGCAGGTTCAAAGGGTATATTTTTGGCCGAGTCTACAGGCTCGGAGAAACCCACTTTAAACTCTGCCTTGTGACACATATATCCCTCGTGGGTGGGATATTAAATACCGGGAAATTGGAGGTTTTGAGGAGCATAGAACCACCTCTAAATTGCTGTTGTTCACAGGTCCACCCCAACCCAGGGTGGTAACACCTGTTAGGATCCCAGCTGTGGGCAAATAGTGAACCCCCAAAGTGGGGTCAAAACACTATGATAGTATGAACATTTTTATAATAAAGATACCAGCAATACATTTTTATATAAAAAAAATTACCAACAATACTTATTTATAATAAAATTACCAACACTACATCAACCAACGTGAAAGAACTCTTTCATGACATTAATCCATATAATATCCTACAATTTCTTAAAGAAATCAAACTGTATGCCAAACTATAGCATAAAATGTATACATCACTGCCTTTAGTAATTATATTCACACAAACAAGTATATGGACAAAAGATGAAAATCAACTACCATATATTCAATTGTGAAACAGAATAACATATTTTCATTACTTCAAAGCTCCCGAGAAAATTTCCACATTAAATGACCCATAAGTTTATATGCCATTATATATGCCATTAAACATTTATATGCCATTAAACAAACAAGTCAACAATTCATTCCAAAGGTTGAAGTGGTGAGAAACAGACAAATTTTGTTAGAAACAAAGAAAAGTATGCTAGATTGACATGTGATAATCATCATCTTACACGGCAGAAAATGCTAGACAATCTCACCACGGATGAGCAAACCGTAAGCAACAGAAATGTGGTTCTACAGAAGGATACTGAGAATTCCATGGACAGAGCGAGTAAGCAACAAGGAAGTCTTAAAGAAAAACGCAACAAAAAGAACATGCTCAAAATCAGGAAGAGTTAGCTGAAATTCTGTTGACACATAATGAGAAAGGAGGACTTGGAAAGCTTAACCTTCACAAGGCATATTAAGGGCAAAAGAAATTGGTGAAAGTAGCGAGCCACCTACCTGACAAGTTTGTGTGAATGGATGGTGAATCAGGGGGTCAAAGAGAGACAAACTGCTTAGGGTCACAAGAGATAGGAAGTTGTAGAGAGCCATGATCACCCATGTCCTGAAGGGACACAGCACAGAGAAGAAAAAGAAGAAGAATCTGTTCATATCAATTGATATTTTTGTTCTTCCAGTAGATTCCAGGAACTCAGGAATTGTGTACTTTTATTCTAATTCTCTTTCCTGGTGCTAGTATTTTCAAAGATTAGAATGCAAGAGAAGGAATATATATTGAAAGAGTGTTGGCGCCGGAAGGAAGTTATTTGGTGCAATAGTCTGATGGTGAAAGAGAAATAAAATCTCGTTCGATACTCACCCAACTCACAAAGGGTAGCAAGACATGTTTGCATCATTCGATCTGTCTTTTTTGTCCCTAATTAGTCAAATTGGTAAAAGCTAATCAGTCTTTAACAAAACAATTTAACCAATTTTCAAATTTTACCATTTGGCAAAAAAAAAAAAAAAAAAAAAAAAAAAAAAGGCATTTTACATTTTTTTTTTAAGTAACATTTAGAAGCTTCTGACAATAAAAGCCAAAAAGTAGATAAATATAAAAAGAAAAAAAAGAAAAAATGAAATCCGAAGAAATTTTTAATGAATACCCCATTATATAATTCCCTGGTACATCATAACCTCTACAGCTCGTATAAAAACTAAGCTGTTTTCTGTAAAGTTCACTTCAATGTACATATGCAAACTAACAAATATATAGTATTTATCAATTTATTATTTATTAATTCATATTTTATATTTTACTAACTGAATACCTATTCTATGACACAGAGAAAAATTATCATAAAAGTCTTTCGTCCTCTCTAAAATGTCTGTTTCTTTTGTTAAGTGCATTTTAATTTCCTACTTTGGATATAGCTATATAGAGTTGACCATGAGAGAAATATTTGAATAATAATCTAATGTTTAATAATAAGTAAATGTGCTATTTTTTTTTTTTTTTTTTTTTACTTTTTTTTTTAAATAACTCTGTACAGTTTTAAGAAAATCTAATTAAACAGATTATTGAGATAATTCCATAAAAACATTTTCAGCTCTGTTCAACTAATTGGCAGCAATGTGAAATATCAGACAACAACAATGCTTATAAATGCTTTAAGTTTTCTAACTTTCAACTGAAGGCAGATAAAGACAAAGAATTTAAAAATAAAATTTTCTTAACAGGAACACTGCTGATATATGGCAATATATAAATTTGAATTAAAAATTATTATTATTAGTCAATAAATAATGAAAATAAAATTGTTTAGAACAACCAAGAGATGGAATTCATTATTAGCTGACAAATAGGAATAAATATTCTTTGGAACATCCAAGAGACTGAATTCATTATGATCTCTTTTCCCCCTCAGCTATGCATTAATTATTAAGACTTGTATCCCTAAATCGTTATTATCTCAAAAAATATAATTCCTTCTATTTAAAATTATTTTATAGTTTTAAATAACCTGCAAAGGGTTGATAAGCCATAGAAAATGAATGAATCAATCAATATTATTTTAAAAAGTAATGATGAGAATCTTAAAACCCAAATATATGAAAACAGATTTATACATTTTCTTTATTCTTGAGAATTGACAAGACATTAAAACATGATTTTAGATTGTCTACTTTCAAGAATAATTTTATTTTTGCAACAACATAAAAATACTAGCCAAATTATTCACACCTTGCTTCATGTCATTTTCTTTCTTTTTTGTTTTTTTAAGAAAATGATTGATTTTAAATCATTGTCATAATTTGTGGAGAAAAATGATGCATTTCAATATTACTCAATAATCTTGCTGGTGTGACCTCCATCTTCTGGATTTCTCCTTCTATATTTTGGATAGAAGTCATTTCCTTGTTCAAATTTAATCAAAGGGAAAAATTTTCAGTGGAAGGTGGGTGCAAAAATAGCTTGATCTGACCTCTTTGATATGTATTTGATGCAATACTTGATTGAAGGAATTGAACAGATTTCAACATTGATATGACAGTTGAATTGTCACAACAAATATGTATTGTAAGGCACTACCCACTGATTGGTGATTTCTTGCTCAGTTTGATGTCCATATTGTCTCATTTTGATCCTGCCAATGTGACCTCCATCTTCTGGTTTTCTCCTATATTTTGGATAGGAGTCATTCCCTTGTTCAAACTTAAAATTAATTTGAATCAAAGGGAAAAAATATTCAGTGCAGGGTTTGAGCCTCCCCACAATTCATCAAAATGAAATTTATCCAAGTTATTTCAAAAATAAAGAAGAAAATGTATAAATCCACTTTCATAAGTTTGGCTTTTAACAAACATTGCTTTTTAAAACAAATATTGCTGAGGGAGTCAAACATTTATACAATACAGACAGTGCCCTTTTTACACACCATGTTTTTGTGGATCTGAAGGTTAAACATTGCTGAACAACTATGCTTGAAGATCCTAGAAAGAAGATTATATTAAAATTACCTTTTAGTTTTAGATAAAACTAAACCACAGCTCAATGGTACCACAGTACCATAAATCTTGCATTAACCTGATACAAATTTTATTTCACCTCATAAATACAATCAATAAAACTACCAACTGTTCAGAGAGGTCATCAAGGACAAAAAAAGATGAGCTGTGTACTCATTCACCCCCTCACCTATTGGCCTCTTACCTATCAATCACCATAGCATGCGACTGACAAATTCATGGCTTTTATGACATTAGTTTGGAAGCAATATGACCAGCCTAAACTACATGTTAAACTATTGACTATTTTCCAAATAACTGCACAAAGCATAAAACTAAATCCTCCTTCCAAAGTTATATAAAACCTACTGTACATTAATGTATTGATTCCCACAATAAAATTTGGTATTAATTATAAAAATTAAAATAAGTATCTGTTGTAGCAGACCTATGGACGATAATGGGTACGTCTCCATTCACGTAAATACTGTATGTTGGTCTGCAGTTGGAAATTCATTGTGGTATTCAGTTGACTACTTCTTTTACGCACCACTGGCAAATCTTATATGTACTGTTCTTGTCCTAAGTATTATCATTCATTACCAACCTTCATTTGATTATTCTATTCAGTAACATTCACTAGGTTACAATAGTATCAAATTAAAACAAGTACTAATAATACCCATGGACTGAATAAAGGGTTTGGTTCGAAATTCCAACGTATATCACTTGAAGAAGGCTGGAGTATATAACAGACGAAACATCATGTACACGACAACAATCCGAACAATGTAAATAGTGGAAATAAGTATCAAAATTCTCTAAAAAATCTGACAATAACTAGAGGTTTCTCCCATTAATACCCACCATCCCAAAAATAAGACAGTGATTATTGATAGGTTTTAGAAAAAAAATTCATTTTTATATATATATATATATATATATATATTCAGGCAGCATATCTTCATTCGAACATGTGAATAATATAGACATATTGTATCTACTTATTTTTATACTGATCCTTTCCAGTTGTTTAATCAGTTTCTTGATGCTAAGATGAGAGTCATCAAGGAAGGTGTCATATGCTGCCCGATAGCTGACTCATAAGCCATTTGAGTCAAGCGTGTGCTGCTGTTTGCAACACCATGTAATATTGGCAGGTACATGTTATCCAATCCCTGTCTCAAGGTATTCATTGGGTTGCCCTATAGTCAGCCTCACATAGACATTTTAATTTATAAACAACAAAACTACTTTGAAGGTAGGGCAAACTATTTAAATGATTTAACAAAGTTTAACATCTGTGCCTGCAAAAAAATGGTGTATCAAAATGATAGTTATTCCTTTGACACCACTACTACTATATACTTCCTTAAATCAACTCTGCAATGTTTAGTGTTTTAAAAAGCGATGATTAGAATTTTAATAAAACCCAAGCATATGAAAGTGAATTTATATATTTTCTTTGTTCTTGGAAATTTACAACAAGCACTATTTAAACACTATTTATTAGATTGTTTATTTACAAAAATAATTTCATATTTACAGCATTCTAAAAATGCAAACCAACTAATACACTGCAAGGTTTATCATTTTCCAGCTTATAATGAAATAAATATGAAAACAATTTTTTTATTCATAAATTTATAAAAATTATCAAAATATATGAACCAGCTATAATGAAATCTTTATTATTTAAGATTTTATAAAATTTGAATCAATTGAATGAATTTTATAAAGTTCGAATCAATTGAATGAATTTTATAAAGTTCGAATCAATTGAATGAATTTTATAAAGTTCGAATCAATTGAATGAATTTTATAAAGTTCGAATCAATTGGCAAATAACCAACCATTTTGTCAACCATTCCAAAGAACACAATTCAGTAGCTTTGCCAATTGTAAGATTTCTTCATCAATCACCACTTGGTTGACAAATAATCTGTCAGCAGTTTTTTTAGGTAATGATTTTTTAAATTTATTTCTTCATAAAATGATAAATAATAAATCTTTCAAAAATGGTAAATAATAAATGTCGTGCTGTACTTAGTTTATATATTTTAATGACTTAAAATCTTACAATACCAAACTGCTCTCATACCAATAAAACAAGCAGAGAGGCAGACAAGCACTCTTTATGTCTGGACAAAGCAGAGATCCCAAGGCATTTTCCTCACACAGTTTCATCTTTCTCTGACAAAACGTGTCATTAATAACATTTTCCACTTGGCCCTATCATTTTCACTTTTGTTAAATATTAAAGCTTAACTTGATGTTCTTCATCTATTTACTAAAGAACAACTTCCTAAGGCAAGTATTAATATCCACATTTCAGGCAAAAGAGTTGTTAACAGATACAAATGTCATTTTTGGGAGCTGGTGTATATATAAGATTGCTCCAGTGGATGATTATCTGCAATTTGTCAGGGCCGTATAGACAATAATCCAAAACATTTTCCAAATTTAAATATAAAAATCCTGACATGTTTTTTTCCATGAAAGTGCAAATATTTGTACCCTACCCTAAAACAATCAAAAAGAGGAGGGGGAAAAAAAAATGGATGGGTCAATTAACAATAATATCGAAAAAAGAACAAAACCTTTTATAAGACATAAATATTTACACTATTTATATTGTTCAGAGTGTCGTCTTCATCTTTATTGTCATATTCCTGACATTTTGGTCATTGTATGCTCATGCCTTCCTCTTGTGATATTCATTGGAATTTCAAACCAATTACCTTTATAATGATAGATTGTTCTAAACCCATGTGCCATGCTTTTGTTTGGATATCGCAGTTTGAGTTAATTCCCTTTAGTAACTCAACTCTCCAAGTTTTTTGTTCCCTCTGCTGTGGCCAGGTATTGAACTCACAGCTCTTTGGGTCAAGTCACTTTTTAGATTACTCAACCAATGCTTTTATCCACTAGGCCAAACATCGTAAATGTGGCAATAAAGATGAAGACATAAGTCCAAACGATGTAAATAGTTACAATACGTCTCTTTTCTCTTTTCCCGTTTATTGCATTTTTCATTGTTTGCATCTATACAAATTATACAAATATCATTCCATATAGTTTTGCTGTTCTCGGATATGTAAATAAACAATTCTTAATACCAACCCTATCTAAAAAGGAAAAATATTACTCACCCAGTTCACATATAGTAGCCAAGCAGGCACGACGCAACCGGTCACGTTCAGTTGAGCCATCTCGGCCAATGGCCACCATCGGATAAAGTAGTGATAATGGGACATGATGAGGATAATGCTGGATTATTTTTCGAATAAGCTTCATTGCATGAATCCGTTCGACTTCGTTGCTTAGGCAGATATCCAAACATCTAAAAAAAAAAAAAAAAAAAAAAGAAACATGTTTAATGACATGAGAAACATGTTAATATTAAACATCTAAAAACAATGAGAAACATGTTTAAACCATTAATTTACCCATCTTCAATATTGCAATTTCTATAGAAATAATAGATCTTTTATTTATTAATCTGAAAGTTTTGAACTTTCAGGAAGCTAAACGTGAAAGATTTGCTTAAGGTAGGTATACAGCCTTGCTTAATCCTGATGCTCTTCGTGCCCAAGTTAATTAAAGCACGTTGGATCTAACAACACTTTCTCCTGCAAAGGAGGACACAGGTTCAAATCTTCCTGGAGGCAGGTGCATTTTCCTTTAACCCCTTCCCTACCAATTATTTTGGGAAAAATGTTTCATTTTCAGACAAATTTTTTTTATTTGTTTTTAATATAGTAATGAAGAAACTGTCTGTAGCCGAAATTGCACCTTCAATATAACAAAGTACAATGTCCTTAAAATTTGTTAGATTTTGATGAAGTCATGATAAAACAGATAGTCAAATAGTAATCTTAACTAGCAAAATCCCTGTCTTATGAACATTTCTCTTTATAATAATTTAAGAATAATTCAGCAGACGATATTTTATTTATGGTAACTGGATTTAAGGAATATTGTTAAAGAAAGACAAAAAAAAAAAAATGACTAATTATGAAATAGTACAATTATAAAAACCAGACAAATCCATGTCTTAAGAACATTTCTCACAATAATAATTTTAAAATAATTCAGCAGACGATGTTATTTATGGTAACCAAATTTTTGGTGATTGCCTTTCTGTTATTCGATACTGTGTATCTGAAAAATGGCGCTATTATTACGGTTGCCTTCACTTTTCATTGTGCATGTTTGAACTGAACAGCAAAGGATGAGTTCTTATGGTGCTTGTGTAAATTGTTAGAAAGAATGGGTTGTTAATTGAACAAGCTAGGAGTTGGATAGTTATTGATAACCAGTTTCTCTTCACTCTCACTTTGGCCTTGTGCAACAAATAATGTATATTGTTATTAAATAAAATCGCTTCTTGGCCTTTTGGCTTGGATCAAAGTGTAGTATCTGTCATCTCCTGGATAGACTACATTTCATCTCTCAGTTGTGTCTGTCTGCAGAGAGTGCTACTAAAACTATTGTTGAGAGGTACCTGGTCCCGGGGAAACATCTGCCCCAAGCAGTACCTCCCTTATTGCACTAAAGAGGGTGGGGATTAATAGTAAAACTGATGCCAGCACAGACAACAGTTGTGAGAGCTCTGTAATATTTTTGGACCTGGCCCAGGTGCACATGCTCAGGCTCCCACATTAAAGTGACCTTATATGATATCCTGCCAGCTGAGTGTGACAAGAAATTACAATCACTTCTTAGCCTTTTGGCTAAGATTAAAGTGTAGTATGTGAAAAATAGCACTTTTATTGCAGTCAACATCAATTCACAGCTTTTGGTTCAGATCAAAGTGTAGTATCTGATAAGCTTAATCCGATTCTCTCTCTCTCTCTCCACTTCTAATTTTCTTTCTTTCATTTTCTCACTAAAATCAGGTAGTGTCATTTCCCTCTTTTCTATGCAATCAAAATAGAATAGTCCATTATTTATGAGGTATTGACAGAGCATAATAGTTAGGCAAACTAATAAAGGGAGAGACAAGCACAATTATATTAGGATACATTGGCCGACCCCATATCAACTTTTGTCAATTTCCATTTCTTAACTGTCAACCCCAGAAACAAAAAATTCATAAGTTTTACTTATTTGGTAAATATATAAAACAATTTCGAAAATTCTTATATTGTCATGGCAACATGATTAAACAGCATTATCAACAAAACGGATTTTATTTCAACCAAATCTACATTGGTAAGACGGAAAGTGATTTACGTTAGTCAAATAAACACCGGATATGTTTTTCTAACTTTACCTGTATCATTTTTTAAATTAATTTTTACAAATTTCTACTTGGCTTATAAACAATTGTCATAAGACATTTCCTACCCCACAATGTTTCAACACCAGTGGGTAAGAATTGCTGATAGGCAAAAGAAGTAAAATAAAAATATATCCAGCATTCATATGATTAATTTGAATCATGCTCTGGTATGGTCCTAGGTATGACGATAAACTACATCTGGTAGCAAGGTCTCTGATCAGGAGACTGGAGTTTTTGAGGAACATGAAACCACTTCTTAATTGTTGTTCTCCAGTCCACTCTGACCCAGGGTGCTAGCACCAGTATGGGTCACAACTATGGGCAAATAGTTAACCCCCAAACTGGGGTCAAGAACTATGAAGGTGTGTAAATTCATTTTTTACAGTGGAAATAAATTTTGCCACAGCCTAGGTGGCAGTAAGCTTCAGTGGCAGTCTTCGACAAACAGATGACACCCTCGTACAGTTGCCACAATGTTTTGGCAGATGATCCACCCCATGTGGACAACATTGAGGTTCACAACCCCAGTGCAGGAATGGTAGATTTCTCAAATGCTGCAAAGATTTGAGTTGGGATGTTAATATAGGACAGGCAGTCCTGTGAAAACTTTGAAACTAATATGGCTAGTTCTCTTGAGAGCCAGTCAATTGCTGCCTACCCTAGTCACTGGGAAACCCACAGCAGTATAATCAAAGCTCTGGATAAGCAAGCAAGCAAGCATACTCTGTCTTGCCAATGTAGGTTTGGTTGAAATAAAATCTGTTTTTTTGATAATGCTACTTGATCAGTGTAACATGTCAAAATAAGAGTTTTCTAAACTGTCTTATATATTTATTAGATTTTAATCCAAATTTAAACCATTAATAAAAAAAGAATTGATAAAAGCAAAAAAACATTGTACACAGAGATTACTCAAACAAATAAGAACAAATCTACTTTTTCCAAAGTTTTTTATTACAGTATTATTTTACTGTGAAACTTCAGTTTTCCTACATGAACTTTGCTGATGAATCTTAATTCTTAAGTTAATGAGTGAATAAGTCCATGACAAGTTCTATGGCAATAGAATATCCATAGAAATTCCACTATTGCATCAGTAAATATTTGAGCTTAACTTTAACAAAATACTGCATAACCAATTATAAATATGAATGCTGGTCATTATTTAAAGAAGTAAGGGGGTACAAATGAAAATATTTGAAATTGGCAATGTTTTCTATTTCACTGAAACATCCTTTAAAACACAGGAGAGCATTATCCTCTTACATCTTCCCTTATTTCTTTCATTTTCCCTGGTATGTTTTCATATTGACAGGGTGTGACTTACTTTCATTTTGACATTGAAACCAAATAGCATCTGATATGTATTTTCTGTCTTTCCATATTATCAAAATGGAGTGGCCCATTATCTATGCAGTACTGGGAGAGCGTAATATATGTGCTAACTAAGGGACAATTAGACAATTATAATTTTTCTTTTTTATTTGAACAAAAAGAAAATTGTAGGGACATGAAACTATTTTGAGAACGGTAAAAAAAACGTTTTAGTGTTAGTAATGTTTTTCATTGTCAAAATTCTTCCAACTTTTGGGTATTTACTAATTTAAATCTCGGTAGAATTCAGAATAAAGGGGATGTAACTCAATAGGTTTATTTTGCTGAAAGGAGGCTAAGAAATGTTGCTCAGAGTTATCTTCCCTTCTATTAATTTTTTTTCTCTGTTGAAAAGAATAACTTAATTTCCTAACATATGCTTTTTTTTGTCCCACATTTTGTTTTGATCAGCAAAATTTAATTTTTTGTTTGTTCTCGCTCCCTGCAGCCAAATAACTAGAAAATCTCACTGTGAAAAAATTATCTGCCCTACTATGTTTCGTCAGTAACCAGTAAGCCTTCAACAAATATGTAATCTTTCAAAGCCTCTCTCATTATATATATATATATATATATATATATATATATATATATATATACACAGACACACACATTAGGAAATGGGTTAAATCTGCCATATTTTTATTTATTTTGTTTAAACGTTAATTTTGATGGGTACTAATGTTCAAAGCACACATATTTTTCTGAAAAGATTTCTCAAATATTCAGGCTGATAGATGTAGTTGGACAAAAAATACTGTTTAATTAAAAAACGGAGCTTCTACTTGAATTTGAGTATACAGTGTAACCCGGATATAAGAGAGTTGTCAGGACCGGAAAAGAAGTCTCTTATATCCGGGTTTGGTCTATTTTGTTTAGGTAAGTATGGCTCTAATTTGGGACCAGATAAAATCTCTCTTATATCCAGGTTACACTGTACATCAAAAATAAAGTTTAAACAAAAAAAAAATATATATATATATATACACTGCATGGCAAATTATTATCGAGATAACGTTTTTTCTAATATTTCAAAAACCATCAAATCAATTCACACAAGATTTTCACACAACATTGGCAACACTGGCCTGCGCAATCACTGAAATTTTCGTACTGATCTGCGCAATGTAAACAAACTGGCGCTATATTTGTTATCAGCACGGTGATTTGAGCATGCCAAATTATTAGAAAAGTGTAAGAATTTAGTGAAAAGATGGGCCGTAAAAGCAGTTTAAGTGATGCTAAAAAGAAAACTATCACCTCAGAACTCTCAAAAGGTAAATCTACCCTAGAAATTTCTAAAATGATAGGGAAGTGTCATCAAACAGTGAAAAAGTTCACCGCCGACCCTACACAAATATGCAAAAGGGCAGATAAAGGCAAGCTGAAGGTTATTTCACGTCGTCTCATGTCACAACCTAAACTAGAGGCTACGAAGAACCCCTGACTTACCAGTCAAGAGCTTTTAAGTAGCATTGGGGAACCTACTGTGTCTAAAAATACTCGGTGTCGGTATCTGAGGGAAATAGCAACAATAGTCAAACCTATATTGAAGCCTCAGTTGACGAGAAATCACATTCAAAATCAACTGAAATGGGCCAAGGACAATTTGAAGATTGACTTCTCTAAAGTTTTGTTCACAGACGAAACTCAAGCAACACTTGATGGGCCAGATAGATGGTGCAAAGGCTGGGTAATGAACGGACAGAACCACCATCAGCGTTTGAGACGCCAACAAGGCGGTGGAGGCATTATGATCTGGGGTGGTATTATTGGAAACACATTAGTGGGCTCATGGAGAGTACCAGATGGTGTCAAAATGACTGCTGATGCATACATAGAGTTTATGAAGGAGCATCTTGAACTGTGGATGAAAAGGCAAAGAGTTGCCTTCAGAAGGGCCATTGTTTTTATGCAAGATAATGCTCCCTCACATGCTGCTCACAAGACTACTGAATATTTGAAACAGTTAGGCTTCGATGGACCTCGGAAAATGAAGTGGTCAGCAAATTCTCCGGATTTGAACCCAATCGAAAACCTTTGGAGCACCATGAAGCAAAGACTGTACGCCAACGGATGACAATTCAGAAGCAACGCTGAGTTGTGGGAAGCAATTCTTGACATATCTCGCGACATTACAGCAGATAACATCCTACAATTAACAAATTCTATGGATCATTGACTTTTCAAGTAATTTCAAAACAGAGAAAGCATATTCCCTATTAATTTGTTTAAAACTGTGCCTTTGTTTGTATCTGTTATTTGTTTGATTATCTTATTTATTAGCTTCTTTTGATCATAAACATTCATGTGCAACATTAATAAACGTTTTGTTTGGTCAATTCTGGGAATTTTACTAAACCTTTCTAATAATTTGGCAAGCTCAAATCACCGTGCTGATAACAAATATGGTGCCAGTTTGTTTACATTGCGCAGATCAGTACGAAAATTTCAGTGATTGCACAGGTTAGTGTTGCCAACATTGTGTGAGAATTTTGTGTGCATTGATTGAATGGTTTTTGAAATATTAGAAAAAAAAGTTATCTCGATAATAATTTGGCATGCAGTGTATATATATATATATATATATATATATATATATACACACACAGTGTGCGATGTGTAAATTGTCGTCATTTTATATTTTAAATCTCACATGTGCACGTTGTGTTTTTGATTTTGTGAATTGCACAGTATTGTAGCATTAGTTGGGCACTGTCTATGAGAAAAAAAGATCACCAAGACACAATTCATTCTGCCAGAAATTTCGAAACACTATGGTGTACTGCTTGGCATTCATGCCAGAAGCTCCAATATGAGCATTTGAGTAGATGAGTGTCAATCTGAAGCCAGTCATGGCTGTCAGACAATTTCTGCATTCACATCATCCCTTACATCTGACCACCTGACTCCCCAGACTGCAACCCCCTTGATTATTAAGTGTGGGATACAGTTGAGCAAGAGACCAACAAAACTCCTTTTAAGACCAAAGGTGAACTGAAGGCAAGGATTATGGCAGCATTCAACAACTTAAACAAGGAAATCATCCAGAAGAGTAGGAGATTCAGAAGTCGTCTGGAGGCTGTAATTTAATCCAATGGCAATTTTATTGAATAAATTTACTTTAGTATTTCAAGATATTTTTGTGTAATTTTTATAAATGTATCTATTAAAATGAGATGTTAGTGTTATTTTCATTTTTGTTTAATTTAAACATCAATTTATTCATTCAAAAATAAAAAATGGCAACAAGTTACCCACCGCACCCTGTATATAAATAAACAGGAAAGTGTATATTTGTTCACAATGCACAGTCAAAACCACTGTCAAATTTGGCAGGAATAATTACTGGACCTAAGAAGGATTTAACAAAAGCATTTTTTTTTTTTTTTTGATCTTCATGAGGAAAAAGTTCCTCTAATTATTTTGTTATGTAGAAATATCTTTTCAAGTAACAATTACCTTTTGTAACTTTAGTGTAAGATTATAATTTCTTTTATTGTTAAAGCAATTTTATAGTTGAATTTTCTCTGAAAATATTCTTTCTACTTTTCATATTTCTTTGTTGGAAATTTACCAGAAACAAACAAAATCTGTTTTGTTTTTACCTTTATGCCACTAAATTACTATTCTGCAGTTACTATAAATGACCAATCAATGGCATGGAAAATTGACCTTTACATATGGGCACATGTGGATAATGACAATAACAAAGATATTGCAAAATAGTCATTTCTCAGTCATCCATTTCTTTTCCTTCATCTTGGTATTAGAAGTTCTTTCTCAGATACATCCAGTACTTTTGTGTGTAACTTGATGCTGACAGAGTCTTACCATTTCATCATTACAGTCCTAAGGAAAATTGTTCTGGCATTATAACCCCCTGTAATCTCGGTTTTCACTTACCTGGTGAATACAATATAAAAGGAAACCCAAACTTACCTTGCAATCAGGTAATCAATTCGCAAACTCACAATCACATCCAGAACCTTTTTGTCAGTTAATAAATAACGAATCACTCTCAGAGTGGCTGCACGCACTTCTTTGGCATCATGGAGCAGTCCAACTTTCAAGCTGATGAAAAAGAATTTATTGAAAATGAGTTATTTGAATTCCTTATGGACATCAGGCAATGGTTACAGGTTTATAAATTTTCATCACATAAAAGATGACTTGGAAGACATTTTCTGTCTGAATTTCCAGGATGATACATTATCATTATTTAAACTATTTACATTCGGACTATTGTCCTCATTTTATCACAATGTTTCAGCCATTGTACTCTCCAGCCATCATCAGGTGCTGGGTAACCTACAGGGAATTCTGAATTCCCTGTAGGTTACATGAAGGTAGTGGGCACAAAACATTGTAATAACAACAACAAAGACAATAGTCCAAATGTAAATAGTGTAAATACTGAAGGACATTCTCTTTTCTTATAGACAAAGACAACAATAAGTAAAATATTATCAACCAATATTTAGTTTATCTAATATATGACAAAATAAATCTATTGCTGTTTAAATATTAAATGAAGAGATCGGGGTTAAGTATTTGAAGAAATTATATTAATATCAATCTTAACTATAAACAATGACCAGATTAGTAGAGATGAGTCATAACCAAAATATACACAAAAATCACAAATTTGAACAAGGCCATCTTTCAGGTAGCATCATAAGTAAATTCCATTTGTTGAAATTAAATTGTAATGAAGATGCCATCCTAGCTATTAATCATACATGACAGTTAAGAATATTATTAATTATAATATTAAAACAACATCTGTATATAGAAAATATTGTTTTAAGTTGAGTAAAGAAATTGAAGGAAGCAGTGATTTTTATATATGAGATTGAGTCATAAGTAATTTTCATTTTCAGGAACCAATTGTAATAACAATGTATCATCATAACTACTAATCATACGTGACAGTTAAGAATAAATCTGGAGTACACTAACACAGATACCAAAATGAAACATGTTCAAAATGCAAATTACAAGTCGAGGATACTAAAATCAAGCAGATACAGAAAGTTAAATATCAAGGAAGTGTTTTAACAGACGATGGAAAGTTCAACATTGAAATCTGAAATCACTTAAATACATATGCCATCGTTTACATTATTTCAAAGCAAAAAGTTCCTTCATCTCCGAGTAGTATCCCAACATTAAAGCTCCTATTACAATATAACAGACCCAAAAGTATTACCCCGACAAAAGTGTTAACCAGGTTGGATCACTCACCCCACGCCATTACACTCCTCTAGTTATACTGTCAGTACTGTAATATCTGTCCTTCTATTATGGGCACATGGCCAAGTAGTGAGAACATTTGCATTCTGAGCATGAGACCAAATCTCTTCATGATTGATTTGTTAGGAAGGAGACTTCCTGATGTTATCAGACAGGAAGGGGTCGATCCCAGCATGTGGCACCTTTGGAAAGGTGCTGAAAACTATACCATGGGTTGACCCAAGCCTTGTGAGTGAAATTGAGTAGACAGAACCCTTGGGGGTCATTGATAGCTGTTCTAGCACAAAGTCACAAGTCATCATGACCGAGGGCTTGTTCAAATTGTTGATCACACTAGATAACATGCTCTTTCTCAAAAACTAAGGTCTGCTCAGCATAGTTGTAGCATAAACCACAGGTGGGCTCTGTAGGTGTTGAACAAACACAAATGCACCTGAGCAAGCGTCTGCAAGAGGGATTGGCTAGCAGCCCTAGTAGATGAGTATCCTCGAATATCAGCTACACATGGCAGTAAATGCTGGACAATCTCTTCACAAATGAAAGAGACTTGAGGCAACAGAAATGTGCGCCAACAGAACAATGTTGAGAATCCGATGAACTGAACATGCGAGTAATGACGAAAAAGGACACTTATCAGAGAGAGAGAGAGTTGAAAGTTCTAGGGCACATTTAATACTCACAGGACAGATTGAAAACAACTGACTGATTCATTCATCATTCATTCATTTTCTACAGTTTACTAACCCTTTGCAGGTTATTTAAAGCCAGAAAATACATTTACATTATAAGAATTTTTTTTGTTGGTGATAATAATACAAATCTTATCCATAGCTGGATGGCGGGTGAAGAGTTGGATTCCTACCTTTCCCAAAGGGTTCCTTAGCCCCTTATACATTACACTCCACCCGCACATCCAAGCTTACAGCACCTGGTATTCCCAAGTGGTCAGATTGAAAACAGGAGACAAAAGAAAACAATGCAAATCCTACTGAGCACACTTGAGTAAATAGATGGCAGAACAAGGTTTGGGAGAGAGAACAAAATGGCAATAGTTATTAAGTGTTACAAAGGACAGGAAATTGTGGAGAGCCATAATTGCCTATGACCTGAAGAGACACTGCACATAGAAGATAGTTAGTAACAATGAATCAAAAGAAAAAGAAATAAAAAAAAATAAAAACCCTTTCTACCTTCCCTCAGCATGGCTGATGCTAACCTCCAGTGACTTGTTGCACATTCTCTGGCTAACATTCTCTCCTGACATGAAGTTGAAAGATTATATTGAATCAAATGCTAGGCCTGCTGCTTGGAAAGTTGGTTCACTGTGTCGTCCTAGACATTTTTTCTCTCCAGAATTATTTTTACACATTTACAAGTCTACCATTCATCCAGCTTTGAATATTGCTGCCACATATGGCCTGGTGCTCCTGCTATATATTTAGAGATCCTTGATAAAATATAAAGAATCTGCAACATTATTGGTCCTGACCTGGCATCTCAGCTTCATTCACTTTCCCACCACCATCATGTACCTTCCCTGTATGTTCTCTACAAAAATATTTACATGGTAATTGTTCAGATGAACTTTGTTCTATGATATCTAGACTTTATGAATTTGTTATAGTGGAACGACCTATCACACCCCCAACAGTGATTGGTCAGTCTAAAGAGACGTGAATGAGGAGAAAATAAAAAGACTTGACGAAGTAATGTAGTAGCAGTACCACCACAGACCTCCATGACATATCTCCCATTTTTATTAATTATTATTATTAATTTATTTATTAATTATTTATTTATTAATATTATTTATTTATTATTATTTATTTATATTATTATTTATTATTTATTTATATTATTATTTATATTATTATTTATTTATATTATTATTTATTATTTATTTATATTATTATTTATATTATTATTTATTTATATTATTATTATTTATATTATTTATTATATTATCATTTATTTATATTATTATTATTTATATTATTTATTATTATTTATATTATTATTATTACTTATTATTTATTTATATTATTATTATTTTATTTTTTTTTTTTTTTTTACTCATTGTACTTTCCGTACAATAAAACCTATGTTATTTGTTCTACACTAATTCCTGTGTTTAGCGTAATCATTCCACTCAGAATTAGCTCACTGCTTATATCATATTATCCACGATATAACAGAATTTTATCACGGTACAGGATTAGAAACAAGGTCTCATCATTTTACAGTTGAATTAGTTAGATTGGGTTGATTTATTTTGTTTTTATGGCATATCAACCTCAAAGGGTTATTTAAGGCAGACAACATTTTTAGGATAGATTCGTATGAATAGAGAATGTATTCTTCGGTTTAGATTGGTTTGGTTTATTTTGTTTAACGGCATATCAACCTCAATGGGTTATTTAATGCCGACAACATTTTTAGGATGGATTCGGATGAATAGAATATGTATTCTTCGGTGTAGATTGGTTTGGTTTATTTTGTTTTATGGCATATCAACCTCAATGGGCTATTTAATGCTGACAACATTTTTAAGAAAGATTCATATGAATAGAATATGTATTTTTTGGTTTAGATTGGTTTGGGTTATTTTGTTTTTATGGCATATCAACCTCAAAGGGTTATTTAATGCCGGCAACATTTTTAGGGTAGATTTGTATGAATAGAGTATGTATTCTTTGGTTTAGATTGGTTTGATTTATTTTGTTTTAGGGTATATCAACCTCAAAGGGTTATTTAATGCCAACAACATTTTTAGGATAGATTTCGTATGAATAGAGAATGTATTCTTTGGTTTAGACTGGTTTGATTTATTTTGTTTCAGGGTATATCAATGGGTTATTTAATGCTGACAAAAACTTTTATTGCTGCTAATATTTTGTTTTGTAAATATTGCTGGTAATAGTTAACTATTTGCCCATAGCTGGGACCCTAACAGGTGCTACCACCCTGGGTCAGGGTGGACCTGGGAACACCAGCAATTAAGAGGTGGTTCCACGCTCCTCAAAACCTCCTGATCAGCGGCCTAGCTGCTGGATGTAGTTTAACGTCTTACCCAGGACGTGGATGTTGTTTAACGTCTTACCCAGGAGAATTGGTTAGATGTATCTGTAAATTGTATGCCAACAGTTGAGTCTCCCTCATTTATCACTTGTAGAACTGTTCTGGCTTCTTGCTTTCCAATCAATTGTTGATCTTCAAAAATTTAAATGCAATGTCAATCATTATCTACTGTCTTCTTGATGCCTCTTTTATTGTTCTTGCTCCTTAATGTTTTTCTGTTTTCTTATTCTTTCACATTCAGTAACCACCTTGTGGCTTTATTGCCTTGCTTGGGGTGAAATGATTAAAAAAAAAAAAAAAAAAAAAAAAAAAAACTAAACTTAAAAATATAAGAAATAATAATCTTACCAGCATAAAATTTCTTCAATGCTGTAACCCAAATTCTGTTCAGATCCTGCTTTATTGAGTAACTTGACAAAACAATTAAGATAGCCAAGTTTCTTGTTCTTGGAAACACCATTTTGGCACACAACATTGCTCAGAATTTCTTTCACATTTTCACAAGGAGCTGAAAGAAATAAAAAAAAATAAAATAAATTTATGAGAATTTCAACACTTCAAACATATCAAAACATATAGTATTACTCTTAAATCAACTATACACAATTTGATGTCCACCCAGTCTGTAATGAAGGACCAAAATTCTTTAAAAGGAGCTTAAATTTTGTATTTAACATATTTAGATTAAACTTCGGGTGTGTAGGTCAGTGCCAAAAATTAATTTAGCACAACCCCACCCATAAAAAAATAAGAATAGCGGCTTAGATCATTACTTTCTGATAAATATGAGGAAAGTCATGTTGCAAACAGATATAATGGATAGTGGCTCAAATTGATGAATCAGAGAGCAGAGTTTAAATTCCAGTCAGGTTCACTACATTCACCTACATGCAATTACACTTGGGTAAGGTATAAATCCATCTCTTAAAACTATAGTTAAATAGCAGGATGGGTTAGGTCCTATAGCCTTGGTTGGTCACCAGTCCTGGAGAAGGAGAACTGAATTCAAATCATCTGCTGCTTTGTAGGTCCTGCCTCTTTAGGCAAAGGTGAAAAGCTAACTCACAAAAACAAATTCACCTCGCATGCTGCCTTGAAGAAAGGAACTGCACCCCAACAAACACCCACCAACCCACTTCAAGTCATGGCAGAAAATAACAGACTCCTCGGGCTTAGTACAATGATTCAAACAAACACAGGACTGAGTCACAGCACTGTCCCATAGACCTCTGATTTCAGACTATTTGCCCATGGGTGTATCACCCACAGCACTTTAGACAAGACATACAATATTTACTGTGTACCCAGTCTGTAATGAATAACCAAAATTAGATCTCTTTTGTGGGGGGACTTTCAGTGCCCAAAATAGATTCAGCACCCCCCCCCCCCCCCGAAAAAAAACAACCCTACAAAAAGGGAGTGTGTAGATCATTATTTTGTGATAAAGACAAGGAAAGTATGTCGAAAACCGATATTTAGTGCCTGACATATGTAATTTCCTTCACATTTTCACAAGATGCAAAAAATAAAAATGAATTTATTAGAATTTAAAAAATTCCAACATAACACTCAATAGTTTTATTTTTAATAGAGTAGGCATACAACATTTACTGTGTATCCAAACATTTATGAACTTTAACCTCTCTTATAAAAACATAGGCAGCCAAGGATATCTGCTGACTCAATGTCACAACTTTGTCTTGGCTTCACCATTAGTAATTTATACTAGAACAAAGAACTCATTATACAGTGAAACAGCATACCCAGTATTAACACTTTTGAAACACTGAATAAGGAATAAAAGTCAACATATAACAACCACAGAGTTTAAGAGATGCTTAATTAATAAGCATGATAAGTAATCATTTTTTTTTCTGATTTTATGAAAGGCAAGCAGCAAAGTTTGATGAGGATTTTCAAAAAGGAAAAAGAAATATTTCTTCCAAGTATTCCACTGATCTTAAATGATAAAAAAAAAAAAAGACTGATTATAGAACTAATCTTTATCTATATGGACATTATAGAACAACTATTTACCAAATTTAGTCTGGTTCAAGTTCACAGCAGTGAGACACACAGTGGGCTCACAAGACAGCTAAGCAGACATTTGAGTTTTTTGGGGTTTTTTTTAACCGCCTGAATGATTTTCAGTACAATTACAAAACTTTATTAATAACATTTGTACTTAAGAGAAAGATTAGAACAAACCTTTCAATATTTCTAATTTAAAAATAGAGGTTTAGATGTCAGAACTCTAGCCTGCAGTGAAGAACCAACTTTCCAAAATAGAGATTAAATTTTTCATTTAACCCATTTAAACTACTTTTGGAGGGGGGATTTTCAGTGCCAAAAATGGATTCAGCAGAAAAAAAAGTTATGACCAAAACAGATATTTAGTGCTCAGCATATATTTCCAAAAGCAGGTAACAATCAATTTTGCATATGAAAATAAAGTACGATTTATATACCATCCCCCAAAAACAATTTTCTTACATTTTGCCAATTTAAATTGGTTTGTAAATATTTGGGAACATACACTAAAAAGGTGAAAAAAAAAATTTGTCTTGGTCATGAATCAAAGTTGGGAAGGTCAAAGGCAAACGAGCTGGTAAAATATTGACTGAATTTGTTGTAAGGTTCCAAAATTCCCTTGACAGAGGTTATTTTTTAAAAGGATTGTCAAGTTAAACATCCTTGTCAATTAACATTCATTTCAACAAAATTAAAAAAAAAAAAAAAAAAAAAAAGTAATTATACAGCTGATCATCTAAAATTAAATGATTAACTTTTTTTTTTTTTTTTTTAAATCGGTTTCACCCCATGCAAGACAAAAGGGGTTATGAAAGAATTAGGAACAGAAACATTAATAATGAGCAGGAAGAGAAAAGAGTAATCAGGAGGATAGTAGATAGCGATTGACATTGCATTTAAATTTTTGAAGATTAAAGTTGGCTGGAAAGCATGGAGCCAGAAGGGAGTTCCACAAGTGAAAAGTTAGAGAAAAGAAACTGTCAGCATAGAATTTAAGGTTACATCTAGCCATCTCAATGGTAAATTGATGAGATCTCAATGTCAGTGTAGTACTGCGCATAAATTTTAAAAAGTCTAGGTACCATAGTGAAGAGCTCATCTGAACAATTACCATGAAAGTATTTATAAAAAAGGTACAGAAAGGCAACCTTACACTTAAACTATTCTGGGTAATATCTGGTTTTGTCATTATTGATTGGTTGGAAAGCATGGGGCCACAATTGAGAACTATGAGAAAAGAAACTGTTAGGATAGAATTTGCAGTTACTTCTTGCCAACTCATCTATAAACTGATAAAATCTCAATGTCAGTCTAGTACTGCGCTTAAATTCAAAAAGTCTAGGTACCATAGTGAAGAGCTCATCTGAACAATTACCATGAAAGTATTTATAGAAAAGGTACAGAAAGGCAACCTTACGGCAGTGGGAAAGAGACTGAAGAGGTGTCGCCAGATCAGAACCAATAATATTGCCAATTCTTTTGGCTCCTATCAAGGAGTTCAAGGTAAATAGCAGGGACACCAGAGCATATGTGGCAGCAATATTCTAAGCATGCACGAATGTTGGACTTATAGATATGTAAGATAGATTCTGGAGCTGAAAATTGTCAAGCACATTACAGTGAGCCAACTTTCTTAGCAGCTGACCTAGTAATGGATTCAATATAGACTTTCCACTTAATGTCAGCTGAAAACATTAGCCCAAGAAGGCACGAGTCACTTTCCTAGAGGTGAGCATGCTGATGGAAGCCAGAGGTGGGTCTCTCAGATTAATTGAGAGAAGTTTAGTTTTGGGCCACTATCCATTACTCAGATTGAGGAATCAGAGAACTGAGTTCAAATTCCAGTTGAATCCATTACATTCAGTTACATGTTAATACCCCTACCCCCAGCTATGGGTAAATAGCAGAACAGGCCTGGTTCTATATCTATATCCTAGTCTACCACAGAAAGAAATGGCAACCTACAGTGGGAAAAAAATCTCCCTCGTCATTCATGTATCAAAAGATACATGATCGCCTAAGTGTGTATCACGTATGGCACATAACCGACTTACTTTTGGGGGCGTTAAAATGATTAAGCCATCTTTTGCTTCAGTTAACAACAGACTTTAGGTCATTTTGGATATCAGCCACCATTTTGACCTTTAACCATAACTTGACAAATACTAGGGTTGAAGCTCAGACAAAGTTCTGAAATCCTGAGACTGTCTACTTTTAGAATACGACTTGGAAAAATGTTCCAAAAATGCCAAATGTCAACTTGCAAGCCCTCTGTGACCCAATGAGGAGAAAACTCACTAAACTAGAATATCTACTTGATGGTATATAAGACCCTCACCACCACCACATTGATTTGGTGGGGTATTAAGAAAACATTATTGGACAGAACATTGAATTTTACTGGAACTTTATCAATATTCTCAATTTGACCCAGTTCAAAACAAGTTTCTTTTTGTGCATTTATAACAAATTTATGAAATTAAAATGCTTGGGAAAACAAGTAGGTCTTATATGCCTTCAAATATGGATTTTACTAAACTTAGCTGAGGACTTATCAAATTAACTATGTTTTTTTTTTTTTTTACATTGATAATGGCTTACAAGAGAAGCAACAAAAATTGCTGTAAATGATTGGATAATTGATAACCTTGCAGTAAAATGAAACATTTTATTTGATGGTATATCAGACTCTACTCATTTCAACAGGGACTATTAATTCTGTTGTTAGACGCAGAAAGGAAACCACAAGAACTCCTACATAAAGTGATGAAGGAAAGCAAAAAGAAGGTCTGAGAACCCCTCGAGGTAGAGTTACATAGTAAAAGGCACACTTTATGCGAATATGTTTGGAAGATAATGGTTAACCCTAGACTTGAATAGGTTAAGATTGTAGTGATCAGGGAAAGCATTCTCTTGAGAGTTGGTTCCACAAAGCAGTAGTTTGTGGGAAGAAGCTGCTTGAGTGGAAGTTACATTTCACCAATGGAATGTGAATGTTTGGTTTGTTTTGTTTTACAGCATATCAACCTCAATGGGTTATTTAATGCTGACAACATTTTTATTACTCGTAATGTTTTTCTTCAAAAATCTATTTCTGGGAATCTTTTTCCTTGAAGAAATCTATAGCTGGCCATATTTTTTCCATATTTTTTTCAAAGAATGTATTGCTGTTTGTATTGCTGGTATTTTTTTTTTTTTTAAGTATTGCTGATAATAATTTTTCCTTCAAAAATTATTGCTGGTAATAACTTTTTTCATTACAAAGTATTTCTGGTATTAAAACCTATTTTTACACAAGTTTAGGGGTTAACTATTTGCCCATAGCTGGGACCCTAACAGGTGCTACCACCCTGGGTCAGGGTGGACCTGGGAACACCAGCAATTAAGAGGTGGTCCCACGCTTCCTCAAAACCTCCTGATCAGAGGCCTTGCTGTTGGATGTAGTTTATTGTCTTACCCAGGACGTGGATGTAGTTTATCGTAATACCCAGGATGGGCATTGTGAAGGGAATGAGGGTGGTTCACTACAATATGTGTAGCATGGTGAGTCTTAATGGAAGACATGTGCTCAGTGTTTCTAGGTTTTTAAAAATAAAACTAATCCATAAATTACTGTTAATTTCGGGACATATTGACCGAGAAATGCTGTTCTAAATTTATAAAATTCTAATGCTTGGGAAAACACTTGGGTTTTATGTGCCATCAAATATGGAATTTACTAAGCTTAGTCTGGCACAAGACTACAAATGCAGAGAACTAAGTGAGGTTGGTAATTCTGGCAAGCAAGCTAACCATTGTTCCAGATAAGGCATTCTTACAAGTACTATATTTAAAGATCTCCCACTCTTCACCTCAAAGAGAATATTAAGAAAATAATTATTATTGGAGGATACACTGAATGTTACTGTAATTCCATCATGTTCTCTATTTGGCCCAGTTCAAAACAAGTTTCTTTTTGTGCATTTATAACAAATTTATGTAATTCTAATATTTTATGAAAAAACGATTCCTACAGTTCAGGATTAGAGGCCTTGCTGTTGGATGTAGTTTATCATCTTAGCCAGGATGCATAGTTAAGTTGATTTCTACCATTCTCAAGAGTGTTTGTGCACAAACAAACATAACAAATCTGACTGGAATTGGAAAATGGCCCTCCAATTTCCAATTCCAAGCCATTATCCACAACATTACCTACATGTTTAAACTTACTGCATCTGGTATTCACTATTGGTTACCAATCTAGGTATTGACCAGACTCAACATTGCTTACTTCAGTCATCATACTATTTGCGAAGAAAAGTGGTTTGCTAAGATGGGAAAAATTTTCATATAAAAACCACAAATACTTCCCTGGTGTCACAAGTGTATGAATTTAAATGTGTTACTAGATTGACATCTAGGTCCCACCTGTTTACCTCTGAACTGACTTAAATGCAACAGTCACTTCTACTCCAACAGTTTCTTTTCTCACACTTCCCAATTGTGGAACTCCCTTCAGGTTTACTTGCTTCCCTGATAACTAAAATCTTAAAAAATTTAAATGCAACATCAATCATCATTTTCTATCTTCTTGAATCCCCATCATCTTTTGTCCTTTCCTCAATTCTCAGTTTTCTCTTTCACTTTCACTCCCTGTAACCCCCTGTGTACTAGTGGCATTCCTGCCTTGCTTGGGGTAAAATGATAAAAAAAACAAAAAAACATTGTATATGGTAGTTTGCAATACAAGATACCTTTATTCAATAATGGTTCTTCAAAAGGATGTCTTCAGACTAATGATGTTTTATCAATAGAATCTTATGTCAGGTGGATGAAATACAACAAATTCAGTTTAAAATTCTATATCAAGAAACATGGAAGATACAAAGACACCTGTAAAGTTTTAGCATCCAATGCAGCTAGATGCATAACAGTTGCCTTGGTTATGTTTACATCCATCCACAGAGATTGTAGATGGATGTAAACCTGAATTATATTACTTATAAAAAACAAAAACAATTTCTCAATGAATGATACTATGGACATCCATATAGAAAGGGAAGAGGTGGTCTTATCTTGATTTCAAGTGTTTCTGTTTGATTGACCCATTGATTGTTCCTTTTGAATCTTGGTCTGTTAAGTGGCATCCACTTTAAACAAAAGGTAACGCAAAAATAACAGAATGGATAAGAGGTTATTGCAAATCAAATTACAACTGGAAATGCAGTATATCCAGGTGTTATATTAACAGTCATGCCTGGAATCAAAGAGAGTTCTGGTTCACACTTGGCAGGAAACAGTCATGTTTGCCAAGTGGTTCCAAAGCCTCCATTTTGTATTGCCAGCCACGACATTGGAAGGAGTAGATGGGCAAGGAGCTAGTAGTGGTGGAGAGCTGACATAGCAGAAGTTGACCGACGTATCACCCACCTAGACGAACAGGTGACGCACTGATTAAAACATAATATTGAGAACAGGGTTTGCATTCTTATTTCTAAATATGGCATTTGTCTTTTGTGCTACTTTGTGAGCCTGCAGCAACCTCATCCCAAGTTTCCAGTGCACAATGACAGTATCAAGAATCAGAATGCAACATGGAGTAATCATTGGCTGGTCAATGGAAAGCTCAGGTGAGGGTCACATTGTATATTTACAAATTAAACTTTTCATTTAAATTAACAAAATTTAACAGGTAAATCACATAGGCTGCATTTCTATATGTTGCAGCCAGAGATGTTTAACCCTAGAACACCAACTATGGGTATATAGTACGCAGCGCAAATTTTCCTATGTTTAATTATTAGGTCGGTGCAAAAATAATGACGTAATAATGTCGTTTTTTTGACGTTAAAAATACGTCAAAAAACGACATTATTACGTCATTATTTTTGCACCACCCTAATAATTATTAGGTTGGTGCAAAAATAATTTCGTTTTCTCACATAGTAACATCTGTTAGAAAACGAAATTATTTTTGCACCAACCTAATACAATTTTTAGTACCTGATTTTCTTACCTAGATAATGTTTTTCAGTTCCTATTAATGTTAACTCAAAAGTACAAAGTTTGAAGTGCCTGTATGTAAAATATTTCAAATAAAGATTTATATTTAATATTTTTTTTTATATTTTCAAAATCAGGTATGATATACCCATGGTTAGGAGTGGTGTAACTTTAATTGATGTTTAGTGTTCTAGGGTTAAGGTGCTTCATTAACACATGGACTGCCATTTTTTATTATGATGCTGTTTACAAGTTATCTTGTGATTAGCATTTTCTGATACATTTTCATCTGTGCACATCGACAACTTTATTTGTAGTGATACTTTTAGCATGAAAACAATGTTAAGACTTCAGTTGACACTATAAAGCATCTCAAACATTTTTTATTGCTTAAGTTGGTTATTATAAAGTTAAGCAATGTTGAGAGTGGTCAGTACCTAGATAGGTGATCATTTGGGAATACCAGGTGCTGTAATCTTGAATGTACCATGTGTGGGCGGTGTAATGGATGATGGCTTGGAATGAGAAATCAGAGATCCAAGTTCAAATTCCAGTCAGGTTCATTACATTCATTTATAACACTGCATTCTTTTATATGTAAATGCTATATCTGCTCATATGTTAAATGTTTGCATAAAGCATGAATCAATTCTGATGCATTTCATAAATTCCATTAAAAGGTTACATATGCAATTTTCTAATAAATGACACTGAATAGAAACATTTGATTAATGGTCCTCTATTGTACCAATCAATAAAATAGTAATACAGGGTCTTGTTAAATTATTAACCAAACGTCAGATGAATAATTGGTTATGATTAGGTTTTTAAAAATTTTAAATAATTACTGCAAGAACCCCAATATTATGTGACTCTCTAAGCCTCTCTTAGTGCTTCCAAAGAGGCTCCTTGCTACCAATCGTGATGCAGCCAACCTGGTACCTTCAAAATTAAGAGTTGTAGTCTCCAGCTAGACATATTACCAAAAAGTTGTGACAGCAACTCTTATTAAAACCTCAGAAGATGGAACCAAAAATCCCATCCTAAAGAGAAAACAAGGGATAAAGCTCTACTCCTGTTCAAAAGATGGAGAAGGAGTTTGAATGGCAGTTTTTATTATGAGACCACCTAAGAGTTATCTCATTTCAACAACAAGTTTATTTCCATTGATACTTTTATGTTAAAACAAATGTATAGTTGAAGCTATAAATCAACTCATAAAATTTTTTTATTGCCTCAGTTGGCTTTTATAAAATTAGCATTTGAAGTCTGATTTCATAATTGACCTTTGGCAGTCAACATGTTAATAACATATCCCACAAAGAAAAAGTGTTTTAAAACTAAGCCAAATAATCCTACTTGTAGGGCAACATTTAATAATTGACATATCCTTGCATTATGTATATTTATGCATTGCACAAAATAAAGGTTAGTTTTCATTTCTTAGGTTAAAATAGCTCTGAAACATCTGCTTAGATACAGCTGCATTTCTTAAATACCCAGAGCCAATCTGTAGTTTATAGACCTGAGAAAAAGCAAGCACATAACACAGTGGGATCAACAGTTTGAACAAGGCCAGTACACTCAAACCCTCGGTCATGATGACTTTTTTCTAGTTTTGTCTACTATTAAGTTGGTGCAAAAATAATATCGTTTTTTGACGTATTTTTTAACGTCAAAAAACGATATTATTTTTGCACTAACCTAATAAATTTCACTTATAAGACTTAGGTCAACCTGTGGTATTGTTTCAGGCCCTTCCCAAGGGTGCCACATGCTAGGATCATCTCCCCAGGTGGATATCAAGAAGTCAACATCCTGATAAACTGACCATGGTGAGATTTGAACTCGGCTCTCATGGTCAGAATGCTAACATTCTAACCACTCAGACATATTTTAATTAAAGACAGTATAGATATAGAAAATAAAAGAATTTGCTCATCAAAATTATAGTTCTTTTATATATTAAATGAAGAAGAAAACTGAAACCCAAGTTTTAATAAATTTCCCAAAATACAAAATATTTACATTAGCATTACATTGGATGATAAATATGGAACAGGCACAAAAAATGTACTTAAAATAATATTTCAAACTTCACGACATATGATCACCCACATATTTACATATAATATTATAGTACTAATTTATCTATTCCAGGAAAAAAAAAGGTGGCAATATTTAAGTAATTCTGTAATTACATTGTAAAATATAAAAAACTCTAGTGCTCTGTATTTTTCTAGTTTATGTTATCATAGTCAGCTTTATTTTGTATCCAAGAACTTAATTTCTTTGCTGATTGCTTCCTTTATGATGATGGCTTTGATAATAAACAAGTGACATCTTTGTTCCTGTATATAAACACATGCAACAAAATACACCCTTACATTTGCCTTGATAAAGTCCCTCAGAAGATGAAATACTTTGGCTAAGAAGAATTGTTTTAATCATCTTTTTAATCATCTGAAAATAATTCGTATATATTTTTATCGCTTGAGAATAGAACGGAGCTATGGATTTTAGATTTAATTTTATAATTAAATTTAAAATTTTAGTTTCCGTTTTGAAAGATGGTAATTCCCGTGTAGTGATGGATCTATATTTTTAAAATAGAAAATAATTATAATACCATGCTCTACTGTTTTGAATCGAGCACTGTTTTTTTTTTTTAAATAAAAATAATGACTAAGAATACTGGATTGTAAATCTTACTGTTCTTTCTTATTTTAATATTATATATATACATATATATATATATATATACATACATACACACACACAGGGTGTCCATAAAGTTCGTGTGCACTTTAAAAAATTATAACTTTATTTTTATTTGTGATAGAAATAATCTGTAAAAAATGTTATAAAGTTTAATGTACCTAGTTTTAAGTATAGCTAAAATAACTAATGTGATTTCAGGCATTACTGTAAATCAGTTGGCAAATATTTTCCGTGAACTGCAAAATCATATTACCCTTTGTATTGCTAATGATGGAGGACATGTGGAAACAAATAAAATTTCAATAAAAGCTTAAAAAATATAGATTTACTTCTTTCTAATCCTTTTTACAAATTATTTCTATCACAAATAAAGTTATAAATTTTTTAAAGTGCATCCCAACTTTATGGACACCCTGTATATATATATAGATATATATATATATTATATATGAGGGAAAGAGGGAAATGTAGATTTAACTTTTTAACAAACAGATTGAAAAACTTGTAAAAGATGTTAGTAACACAAAACAAACTTTGAAGTTATCTACCCAAACAATACCTAGACATTAGCAATCAATTGGACCTTATTACAAAAAAAAAAAAAATAAAATAAAATACAGAATACCTCTCATAAATGTAAAGCTCAAAAACAGCTTAATTTATACAAAGAATCCATAGTCTTGGTCAAATTTTCTGACAAATTTCTGAACATACAACTTACTGAACATTAAATAGCACTTTAAATTTTGGAACAAACAGCCACATACAATAATAAATACATGACCAAACAAAGTGAAATAAAAAATCTCGTACAACAATAATGCAAACTTACAAAAAGATAACATTACCAATCCTTATACAAGACTATTAAAAACAAAATCTATCAAAAACAGGTATTTTAAAAACACTAATTCACTTTTAAACACCCCAAACATGAAAATAGTAGCATACAAACTCAAAAATCATCCCACCATTATTATAAGGAATATTTTCATAGGATTAAATAAAGATGAATATCACAAAAACCTATGGTTAATACAAGATGGTACCACAAAAACTTTTAAAAATAACACCAAAACAAGTTCCCAGCTGAAAACCCATGTAAATCAGCTAATAACTACAAATAATGTCAAAATTAGATCATTAAAATTTAAAAAAACTACTGGCAAATATTATCCTGGTTATTTATACAGGTATGTTAACCCTAGAACACTAACCATCAATTAAAGTTACACCACTACTAACCATGGGTATATCATACCCGATTTTGAAAATATCAAAAAAAATATTAAATATAAATCTTTATTTGAAATATTTTACATGCCGACACTTCAAACTTTGTACTTTGAGTTAACATTAATAGGAACTGAAAAATGTATTATTTAGGTAAGAAAATCAGGTACTGAAAATTGTAATTAAAAATAGGAAAATTTGCGCTGGGTACTATATACCCATGGTTAGTTTTCTAGGGTTAAAATCTGTAAATCAGGCAATCCACTCCACATCTCTGTATAAAAAATTTATTAGTTTTAATTCTTCCCTTCAAACCTACAACAGCGAATACCCTGAAAAATATAAAACTGCTGTCATTAATAAAGAAATTCAATGAGCTAAACTCATTTCCACAGGTAAGATAATTTTCCTTAAAATAAGTAAATATAAAACACTTATCAATAATGGTTATCCTAATTCTATAGTTGACAAGCAAATTTCATTTAAACAACAATAAAAACTAGTCATAAACATAATATTGATAATAATACTATTAAAATGTATTACCAAAATCAAGTGCACCACAATTACAAAAAGAGAAAACTATAATAAAAACATCATACACAGATATAAAAAACAGTCTCTCTCTCTCTCTCTATATATATATATATATATATATATATATACACACACACATGCATATATACCTAAGATTTATTATTTCCTACAAAAAAATTAAAAACATATCCCAAACTTCCACCCCTTTTTATAAGACCAATGAGTGTAGAAATATGCTTGCCCATTCAGAGAATGTTTATCTATAAATAAAAAAATTAAAAAAAAAAAAAAAAAAAACATACAAAACATCCTACATCGAATATACTACAACTACACTTTCACAAAGATTCACTTGCTACCTATTGGATCATAGTGCCATCAGACAACACATTAATAAGCAGTATAAGGATCATAGTAACATTAGACAACTACTCAGAATGCCAAAATACTAACTAAATCAAATAGTAAAAACAAACTTATGATCCTTGAAGCAATACTCGTACATCAAAAACAGCCATCAATAAAAAAAGAATTATAACTTAAGAGCCCGCATCCTTAAATGTATATATAAAAAAAAAAAAAAAAAACACACACACACATATCACACCTCGCTTACATCACAAAAATCATTAGTTTGATGACTTTAGTTCATCACTTCTAACAGCTTCTTTAAAAAAAAAAAAAAAAATATTGTTGTTATCCCATTTAAAATTTTGTCTACCTACCATGATGATGACTTAAAAAAAAAATTGAAAACTTGGAACATAGTCCCTGTACTTTTCTTCTGAAATGAACTTCAGGCAATTTCCTCCTTGTTTTGAGAAGGATTATCTATAAATTGGAAAAGTTGACCCTTAAAATTAATCGATATAAAAATGCCTGTTGTTTTTAATAGTGTTTGTCTTAAAAGTATATCTGCTGCCTAAATAGACTATACATGCATACATACATACATATAGAGAGATATATAGTTAAGATTGCAATGGTAATTGGATAAAGTGTCATATATAATTTAAAAACATTTCCACCCATTTGACAATTATCATCATGTAAGACTGCTATTTACATTCAATATTATGCAAATTGAAAGGATACGTAGTCTACAATTTCTGGGTAAATATATATATACCCCAACTTCCAAGTCCTGAAAGATTTCTCAGGTTAATTTTTGGGTAACCATGTTGGTTACCCAAAATTATAGGCAATCAAATATGGTAATGACATTGTTTACATGCAAAATGTGTGTGAAAAAAGAAAGAAAATACTAGAAATCAAAGTAAATTAAAAGCTTTACATCTTCATAAGATATAAATTGATTTTATGCCATGCAATACAGAAAAAATAAAAAAAAATTTGCTACCAGTTTTGTATTTATCCATATTAAATTTTTATTTTAACCTCATCAAATGTAACATTTTCTTTTTTAACTTCATATAAAATTCAAAATCTAACCTTCTTCCAAGACAGCCCATTCTAATTGAGAATACAAATAAATTTAACACCAAGAATGAAAAGATATATATTAAGACAAACTTTACCAACAAAACTGTACTAGATACCACAAACAGTACCACAAGCTGAAGGTTATTGGTGGTGAGAATCATGATACAAGAAAAAAAAATTAAAATATGCTACAAAGATAGTAAAGAAATAAAACAAAAAAGTTTTTATTGATAATAGAAATTACCTCGGTTGAAATCTAGGCAAATGGCTTCCTCAAAGTCATCATCTGTTTCCAGGTAAAACATATGTATAGCTTCCATCATCCACAGTTACAATATGAACATAAGGAGTTAAGATAAGAGAAGAAAACATCATCTGACAAGCAGCATTTCTGAGTCAATAAATAATCTACTAAATAAATAGATGAATTTAAAACCATCTCCCAGTCAAAGATAGATTATTTACTTTTCTCTGACAACACTAAAGAGTTATAAAAAACACTTTTTATGATAAACTTTGCAAATTGGACATTGACATGAGAGTAAACAAGAGAGAGAGAGAGAACTGCTAAGTATTTAATATGGTTCAAGTAACTTATAGCTCATGAGTAGGGGAGAGTAAAAGAAAGAAAGAAAGAAAGAAAGAACAGATGAACTGAAATACAAGTAATAAAAATTTGTTTCTCTAATATGGAAAAAATAAATAAAAGAAAAAAATTAACTTTCACTTACAAAGAGTCTTATACTCTTATTAACAGTTTTTTTTTTAACGTTAATAGAGAAATGGAAAATAAGTTTCTGTCTTAATTTCTGGGAAGAGTAGTTACCATTTATATTATATACAACTGTGACAATAACCGAGAGGATTAAAGTATTGGTTTGTGAGTTCAATCCCTGGTTGAGGTAGCACAGACTCAATGGAAACAGGACTAGCAATAACTGAGCAGTATTAAAAAAAAAAAAAAAAAAAAAAGATTCATTCTTTCATTTTTCACAGTTTATCAACCCTTTGCAGGTTATTTAAAGCCAGAAAACATTTTTAGATTGTAAGAATTTTTTTGGAGGTGGGGAGATAATAATCTGTTGGTTGTTTGATTTTTTTTTTTTTTTTTTTTTTTTTTTTTTTTAAATCAACATATCAACATCTATGGGTTATTTAATGTTGAAATCTAAATATTTTGTATGCAATTTTATTTTTTAGGGGAGATAAGGATTTAGTGATTCAAGTCTTACTAATTAACCTATAGAGGTAGTTTCATACCTTTGCCAAAAGTAGTTGCATATAAGTAAATATAACAAAATCAATGGAAATTGGAACATCTCTCCAATAAACAATTTCAAGCCATTATCCATTACACCACCTAGTATTCCCAGTGGTCACCCATCTAAGTACTGACCATACCCAACATTGCTTAACTTTGGTGATCATATGGGATTCGGTGCTGGAGTTAGCAATGGTTTAGTAATACAAGTCTAATTAACCAACAGCTTTCATTTAACTACCATTGGTAGTGGGTTATTGAAAGCGGAAAAATTTCATATTGCAAGAGGTTGCTAAAAGTACCTGGAATTTCCAAGTGGGTTCTCCATCTCAGTACTAACCAGGCTCAACACTGCTTGGTGATCGGACAAAAACAGAGGTTTTCAGCTTGATTTGATCATAACCTTTCAAAGTTAAACTTTCATTCAAGTTTTTATACTTAATAAAATTAAACTAAATATCTACACTATTTACATTATTTGGACTATTGTCCTAATCTTTGTTGCCATATTTATTATGTTTTGGCTGTTGTACGCTCCGGCTTTTTCAGGTGGTTGGAATGTTGAACTAAATCCTTCATTTCCTTCGAACGAAATAAAGGGTTCAGTTTGACATTCCAGAGAGAGTGAGAGAGAGAAAGAAATGGAAAGAGAGAGAAAGAAATGGAAAGAGAGAGAAAGAAATGGAAAGAGAGAGAAAGAAATGGAAAGAGAGAGAAAGAAATGGAAAGAGAGAGAAAGAAATGGAAAGAGAGAGAAAGAAATGGAAAGAGAGAGAAAGAAATGGAAAGAGAGAGAAAGAAATGGAAAGAGAGAGAAAGAAATGGAAAGAGAGAGAAAGAAATGGAAAGAGAGAGAAAGAAATGGAAAGAGAGAGAAAGAAATGGAAAGAGAGAGAAAGAAATGGAAAGAGAGAGAAAGAAATGGAAAGAGAGAGAAAGAAATGGAAAGAGAGAGAAAGAAATGGAAAGAGAGAGAAAGAAATGGAAAGAGAGAGAAAGAAATGGAAAGTAATATAGAGAGAAGGAAAAGAAAAAGAAAGAGAAAAGTAATAGAAAGAGCATCTAATGTCTTAACAGTAAATGACTTCTTCAGCAGATTTTCTCTAATGCACGATGAATATGGGTGGGTCAACCAGCAAGTATTCAACTTCGAGGAGCAGGCTCTGAAGATTTCTGCGTAACTCTCTCAAACCAATTTCTATGCATTTCATTAATACAGATTTCAGTCCAGGTGAGACATGATTAATTAACTTCTCAAACAAAGAACCTCCCATTATATAACCCAGATGGCCATACCATAAAGTGTATTTCAATTTGGGCCTGGATATCTAAGTTTCCCAAATTTACATTGAATTGAACATGAATATGTCTAATAGATTGCTAAAGAAACAAACCCTAAAGAGGATAACAATTTGAATAATGTAAATAAACCCTAAAGTTAACAAAAATCTTGTGGACTTTTAGCAAACTCATTAATCATAAGTCAACTTCCTTAGGATTATGAAGTTGAGCTGGGAGTGAGAGTTATGCTGAATCTTACTAAATCTTAGTTTAATTTGAGTTCAAATTTTTCTGAGGTCCTCCTTATAAATATTTTCTGAGTTTAAATTAACTAAACTTTTTTTCCACCAGACTCCAATCCAATTAAGCACTCTCCTATATTTTTCTCCTAATATCTTTACAGCTTCATTCAGAATTATCAAGTCTCTCAATACCTCAAGTCACTTATGACTTTCCATGCACTAGTAAGACTCAAATGAGGGCCACTGCCCTGTTACGCTTATAAAAGATACAATACAAAATTTATTGAGAAATATACGAAGATTCCCAGTGTTTCGGAGATCATTAAATATGTACATATGCTGACTTTGTTCTATGTAATTGTTTTGATTGTCTTCTTAGTCTTGGTAAACATAGAAAGAGAACAAATAGTGAGGACAGTACAAGCAGAAACAGTTTACAAAAGCAATTAGTTTCAAGTTACTGATCAGTCAAGTCAAAACAAAAGACTATCTTTTAATTACTAATTAAAAAGAAAACCTATTTTCTTTCTCAGCATCATTCACAGATTAAATGATTATCAAAATTAACAAGTTTAAAAGAAAAGAATTTACAAAAAAAAAAAAAAAAAAAAAAAAAGACAAAGACAACTTACGGACTATAAAAACTGCTAAATTTAAGCAACTGAACTTGATTCAATACAGCTGAGTACAGATATCAAATGGTAGCCTTTATTCCAAAGGTTATCAAAATATACAATTCTTGACATCCATACATAAACAATCTAAACAAATCTCACTAAAATTAGTAGACTATTGTTCATTTTAAACAAAAATATATTAAGAGTGACCTAATGGTAATCATGGTAAAACTAAGAACATCTACTTGAAATCAAAGATCAGACTGTTGTACATATTAGCCATCTTTCTCTATGCCTGCAACTCTTGGACATTAACAGCAGAATTATAGCAAAGGATCCAAGCATTTGAAATAAAATGCTACAGAACCATCCTAGGCATCTATATAAAATGCATCATAGTGCAAGAGACCAGACAAGAAAGAAACCCAATGGAAGACATCATATCCAGTGTTAAGAAGGGGAAGTTGAAATAATAAAGACAATCTTTCCAATGCCATTATAATAGGTTCTAAGGCCAGACAAGAAACAGGCCCAATGAAAGACCTCATATCCACTGTCAAGAAGTTGAAATAATAAAGACAATCTTTCCAATGCCATTATAATAGGTTCTAAGGCCAGACAAGAAACAGGCCCAATGAAAGACCTCATATCCACTGTCAAGAAGTTGAAATAATAAAGACAATCTTTCCAATGCCATTATAATAGGTTCTACCTCAGGCAAAAGAAGAGGCAGACAGAAAAGAAAAATGGTCTGACAATATCATCTAGTGGTGTATTGATTCTAATGACACAGAGTATAGGTGTGAACAAACTCAACATTACAGCTGCATTTAAAAGAATCCTATGAAACCAGGAAATAGCACGAGAGCTGATAAATCACCTAAATATTAGGTTGTTATATATATTCATTTGTTCATTCTGATGTACTGCAAATGATCTTGAAGAAAAATCTTTCGTAGTATTTTTTGCCTCTTAGTAACTCTGGTCATCTTGTGAAACTATTGCCTAATGTTCTTGAAATTTTATTTCAGATTAGACACCCCTTTTGAGATGGAATCCCAAGTAGATAACAATGGGCATGTTCAACATCTCTTTGCTTTTAATACAGGCCAAAAAGCTGCCAAAGCTGCTCGAGACATTTGTGCTGTATACAGAGATGACTTCATTACCAAGAGAATGGCACAGAAATGGTTTTCTCATTTCAAGGAGAAGTTCGAACCACAAACTCTGAACCACCTGTTCAGTTTTATGAGAACCAATTGTACACCCTCATCCTCTTCATTCAATGAGTAAAGTCCAGAAACACAGCACATGGGTGCCACAATCATTGATTGGGAGAAAACCCAAGCGCTCATCCACTTACTCGATACCAGGCTACTCATGACTACAAAAAAATAAAAAATTTTAAAAAAATAAAAAAAAAAAAATAAAAAATAAATAAAAAATAAATAAAAAATAATAAAAAATAAATAAAAAATAAAAAAAAATAAATAAAAAAAATAAAAAAAAAATAAAAAAAATAAAAAAAAAAAAATAAATAAATAAAAAAAATAAAAAAAAATAAAAAAAATAAAAAAAAATAAAAATAAAAAAAAATAAAAAAAATAAAAAAAAATAAAAAAAATAAAAAAAAATAAAAAAAATAAAAAAAAATAAAAAAAATAAAAAAAAATAAAAATAAAAAAAAATAAAAATAAAAAAAAATAAAAATAAAAAAAAATAAAAATAAAAAAAATTAAAAAAAAAAAAAAAAAAAAAAAAAAATATAAAAAAAAAATAAAAAAAAAATAAAAAAAAATAAATAAAAAAAAATAAATAAAAAAAAAATAAAATAAAAAATAAAAACACAGTTGGGAAGTTCTACTACACCCACCATATTCTCCCGATTGACCAGTTTCAGGCTACCACTTTTTCTAACAATCCAAGAAGTGTTTTGTTCAACATTGATATGGAGCTTAAAAGATGGCTTGATGATTTTTTCAGGTCAAAACCTAATGATTTCTACTGTAGAAGCATTGAACAAGTTAGTGAATCATTGGCAAGAGATTGTAAACAATGAAGGGGTATACATTGTTGAATGATTCATCAGAACTATTAATAAATAGTAAGTATTAAAATAAATTATAAAAAAAAAAACGAACGAATTTATGTAACAACCTAATAGTGGCAGAAACAAGAGAAGATTGTATTACAGAATTATTCAAAAGGGAGATAACCTGATATTTTATCTTATTTAAGCAAAAATGCTAGATACTGGCAATAATTTAGAAACAAGTGGAAAGAGTAGGTGGTGGTATTACTATTATCATATTAATAATAAAGTGACAAAGCAGGACAGAAATCAAAGGTTTTTTTTCTAGGTTAATGACTTTAAAAAATGTTAGAAACATTAAATGTGAATTTACTTCAAAACTTAGAGACGAAATAACCTTTTTGAAAATTGTGATTAAAATGTCGGATCACTTTAACATCCTCTGAGACTAGTTGAGGTAGGAGGATGTTTAAAGCCAGTAGACATTAAAACTCATGGCTGAAAATAAGTTTTAAGCCATCAATCATTCCCTGATTCTCAAAGGCCTTTTGCCATAAAGCAGCTTTTGAAATATAAATTTCAATCCTCTTTTTAAAGGAATTCCAACAAGAATTTATGGCATGACAGAGTTGGTGATAATGCATTTAAACAATATCTTTATTAATGAATAAAATTAATCCCTATAGTCTTTCTTTGTTTCCCTATATTATGACAGTTTACAATTGAAAATCCTTTAGACTATTTTAGAAAGGAGGGGAGGCTTTTTTGTTTTTCATTTCACCCCAAGCAAAGCAATAATGCTACGAGGAGTAAAAGAAAATGAGAAAACTTTAGTAAGGAGAAGTGAGGAAAGAACAATAAAGGAACAGATTCAGAAAGACAGAAGATGGCAATTGACACTGCATTTAGGTAACAAAGAAACAAAAAATTGGAAAGGTGTTCCAACCCCTAGAAATGCAAGAAAAACTATTGGAATAGAAGTGGCAGTTGAAGCTATCGAGTTCAACAGTAAAATGTGAGACCTAATCAGAGCAGATGCCATGAAAATATGTATAGAAAAGACAGAGCGAAGCCATGTTGCATTGATGAAAAAGTGACAGAAGTTGAGATGCCTGGTCAGGATCAATTACATTATAGATCCTTCTTTAGATTTTGTCAAGAATCTTGAGATGATGAGCAGGAACACTAAATATGGCAGCAGCAGTATCCAATGCATGGATGAATGATAGATTTCTAATGTGCAAGATGGATTCTGACAAGAAAAATTGTCTGGCACAATACAGTGAACCAACTTTCCTTGCAGTAGATGCAGCTATTGATTCAATGTAGTTCTTCCACTTCAAGCCAGTGGAAAACATGAGGGCACAAAGGCTCTGTATTGCTCTCCTGGAGTCTAGCATTAGCCATGCTGGTGGCAGGCAGGAAAGGTTCTCTACAGTGAAAGCAGTTTTGTTTTGAAGGCATTAAAATTTACAAGCAATTTCTTGCCCCAGTTAACCACCGATTTGAGGTCCTTTTCAAAAGCAGCTGTCAGGTTTACTTTGTCAGATCTGACAAATTTGTTATTAAGACATGAGTAAATAGTAGCATCATCTGTATAAATACATAGTGAACTAACCCATCAGCATCTCTGAACACTAAAATCAATTTTTTCGTTAACCCATACAACTCAAGCTTCACTTTAAACTGATGTCTTCTCTTTTTATATACAGTAAATGTTTATAGTTAAGATATATGGAAAAATAATGGTATCAGTTCAAACTGGCTCCAACAGGATAAAGGTTAAATAAAAACTATCCAAAAAGAGCAACTTCATTTTATTTAAACCATATCCTCCTCCTCCTGGCATCTTTTTTTTTTTTCATATATTGTGTTTGTTCTACTTAAAGTTGATATTTTTTATTTAATTTGATGGATTCATTTTACATGGTTTATCAACCCTTTGCAGGTTATTTAAAGCCAGAAATATATTTTTTAGATTGTAAGAATCTTTTTGTTATTCTTGGATATAAATGATTTAGTGATACAAGTCTTGCTAATTAACTCATAGCAGGGGGAAGTTCTGGTGGATTCATACTGTTCCCAAGGGTATTTTTGCATGTCAGTATACCGAACCCAACTGGAATTGGAACTATCTGATTAATACTGAGCCATTATCCATTACACCACCCACACACCCTGGAAATTCCATCTTATTATTAACCAGGCTTGACATAGGAACCAATGTTTCAAAGTGATATGGCCATAATCCAAAGTACACATTTTCTTGATTTCAGATAAAAAATTGGATATTTTCAGTTTCCAAAATAATTATATTTATAGTTCAATATAAAAATGAAAAAAACTTTCAGTTTAAACTGATGCCAAATGCATAAGGAGTTAAAAACTTGAAACAATCATGAAAAATTTTAGAGTTCATAAGCCAGGCACATAGCCTTAGAATAAATTATTAAAACGCACATTGACATCATCTTCTCTCTCAACAAATCTGTTTGGTCTTTAAACCCTTTAGAATTCAACCTACCCAAACTTGCCCCATAAATTATCAGTTCTCAATATTCAACCTGCCCCATGTATACCATAATATATGATGACATAATCACAAATAATGCAGGAAGACAGCCAATAGTTACAGGGCAGGTTTGTGTGTGCTGAATGCTAAAGGGTTCAACTAAGTGTGCCTTTCTATAAGCCTTTTGTTATGAACAGATTCCTATAAGTTGGCCTTAAGGTAAGGTGTATTTATATGTTTACAGTAATATGAAAATGTGTAATTAAAAATAAAATCTATTAATTATTGAGAGATATTTTTACATGGATTTTCTAATCCAGCATTATTTCTTAATACTATAAAACTTTTTTTTATTTTATATCATGGCTGCCATCAAATTTATATGAGAGATTTAACCCTTTAGCATTCAACCCGCCCAAACCTGCCACGTCAATATCAGTTATCCATGTTCAACACACTCCATGTATAGTCTGCCATAATATACGGCACTATCATTGCAAATAACACAGGAAGCCATGTAAGAAGATGAAATAAAACCATAAAGGAAAACAGATATACTCAAGAGACATTGAAATCTTTGTTTCACTAGTCACCATTAAAATAAACATCCATAGGAAGAGTGATCAATAATGGCAACAGTGCATTAAAAGATATAAGGTTGGATAGAGGAATCAACACTGCATGGTAACTGGCAGTTTCAAACCTTAAGTTATTATCAGACTATTTGTAACTCATGTGTATGTGTGTGTATGAGAGATTTATTCATTCATTTTCTACTGCTTATCAACATTTTGCAGGTTATTTAAACCCCAAAAATATTTTTAGATTGTAAGAATTTGGGAAGCGGGGGAGATAATGATTTTGCAGTACATGTTTTACTAATTAACCCATAGCTGAGGGAAGAAGAGATGGATTCATACATTTCCTCAGAGTATTTGTGTGCAAGTAAATAGAATGAAGCCAACTGGAATTGGAACTCGGTTCTCTGACTAACCAATTAACAATTCAGAGCCATTATCCATTACACCACCCGCACATCCAAGCGGACAGCACCTGGTATTCCCAAGTGGTCACCCACCTAGGTACTGACCAGTTTTGATATTACTTGTGTGTGTGTGTGTGTGTGTATATATATATATATATATATATATATATATTATTTTAATACCTATACTCAGCGATATAAAAAAAGAACAAAAAAAACAGATAATACAATTTGTAAATAAAAAAAATATCGAACAGATTCCAAGGAAAAAAAATCAATAAAAAGGAGAAAAGACTAAAAACCTCCATGATGATTGAAAATAATCAATCAGCACCCTTGTCAATTCACTTAATACTTCTCTAAAGATGACAATAGAGCAAAAATTACAGTGCAAATTTCTGATCCAAATTCATCAACAAACTTATCAAGACACTCTTGCATATTCTATATATTTTAGAAGAATATAGTAACAAGGAAGTTGTAGCAAATTTATTTTTATTTCAGTGTTTTGAAATAAAAATAAAATTTATAAAGGGATAACAACCTACTTGTTCACTATTATAATATTGTTATAAAGACTAATAACAGCACGAGACTAAATCTCTCGTATGTAAAATTATTACACTTTTACATTATTCAGACTATTGTCCTCATCTTTGTCGCCATGTTTATCACGTTTCGGCCATTGTATACTCCAGCCTTCTTCAGGTAGTTGGAATGTCAAACTGAACCCTTTATTTTGAGAGGGGAATTAACAGGAGATAAATGACATCCATTAGACACGGCTCATGGAACTAGAACAGTCTACCTGGAGCAAAATAAAGGGTTCAATTTGACATTCCAACCACCTGAAGAAGGCCGGAGTGTACAACGGCCGAAACATTGTGATAAACATTGTGACAAAGATGAGGACAATAGTCCAAATAATGTAAATAGTGTACATAATACCTCATCTCAGAAATATAGACAGATACTGAAAGGCCAAAACGTTGTAATAAATATGGTGACAAAGATGAGGACAATAGTCTGAATAATGTAAATAGTGTACATAATACCTCATCTCAGAAATATAGACAGATACTGAAAGACCGAAACGTTGTGATAAATATGGCGACAAAGATGAGGACAATAGTCCGAATAATGTAAATAGTGTACATAATACCTCATCTCAGAAATATAGACAGATACTGAAAGACCGAAACGTTGTGATAAATATGGCGACAAAGATGAGGACAATAGTCCGAATAACGTAAATAGTGTACATAATACCTCATCTCAGAAATATAGACAGATACTGAAAGGCCGAAACGTTGTAATAAATATGGCGACAAAGATGAGGACAATAGTCCGAATAATGTAAATAGTGTACATAATACCTCATCTCAGAAATATAGACAGATACTGAAAGACCGAAACGTTGTGATAAATATGGCGACAAAGATGAGGACAATAGTCCGAATAATGTAAATAGTGTACATAATAGCTCATCTCAGAAATATAGACAGATACTGAAAGACCGAAACGTTGTAATAAATATGGCGACAAAGATGAGGACAATAGTCCGAATAATGTAAATAGTGTACATAATAGCTCATCTCAGAAATATAGACAGATACTGAAAGACCGAAACGTTGTAATAAATATGGCGACAAAGATGAGGACAATAGTCCGAATAATGTAAATAGTGTACATAATACCTCATCTCAGAAATATAGACAGATACTGTAAAATTATTACTTGTTCATCACCTTATTTCATTAGTATTGGTGTTAAGGTACGTAGTATGTAGCCTTTCTTCAAAGATAAATTTTCTAAAAATGTAATGTTATCATTGTAAAGACTCAGAATGTAAGACTAAATTTCTCATATGTAAAATTATTTATTCACCCCCAGAATTTGCCAATTAATATTGGAATGAGAGCATGTGGTTGAGGGGGTGACTTTCTTCAAACATGGAGCATCATCTCACAAGGATCTAGGACATCAATCTTTTCCCCTCTCAGGTGGGCACTTATACAACTCCCTGCCATGCAGTTATATGTGTGCAGATCTTCAGTGCAGCTGGGTCAACAACCTCTTTAGATATCAAAAGAAGCTACTGGGTTTCTGTCAACCCTCTGATGACACTTGTCTTCCGAAGCTCTGGTATGACACCGAGTGCAAAGTCTACATTAGTATCTCTCAAGGTGAGCCCAAGCATCACATTTCTTTAAACAAAGTTTGTTTATTGACATTAGATTTGATTCAGCCCTCTGGTATTTCCTGGTGGGAATTTATAGACTAGTATTTCTCTTTGTTTTTTAAATCCTATTCAAAATATTTCAATGAGGAAATATTTCATCAAATCAAAGAATCAAGCAATTAGACAATGATTTACATAATATTCAAGCTTGAAATTGATATCACACTTTTAAGCATAAATATTCTTGAGACTGGTAAAAAAGCAACAACACAATGGGAGTTTTGTTCTAATCTATTTTTAACTTCACTATTAAAAACAATAACCAAGAACATCAAGTCACGTGTTCTACAGATTTTATTAGACGGAATAACACGTGAAAAAATATTCAATTTTACTTACAAGAAAAACAATATTCTGACAGTAAATTCGATTTTTATTAATCCAAACAAGAAAAAAAGAGAATTATTCTATTTTTTGTTTATATATTTCTCTCCATAAAATATATTTTATTTTTATAATATAGTTTTCAATATACAATATTTATATATAACAATAATATACATAATTGATATAATTTTCTATCCATAAAATATATTTTTTGTTTACATTTTTCTCCTTAAAATATAAACAGAGAGTAATAAAAACAACTCCAAGAATCAAGTTCAGACTTTAAACACATTATCAAATGTAAAATAAATAAAAATAAACTCATATTTAATCACTAACATAATACTCTACAACAACAAAAAAAAAAAAAAAAAAAAAAAAAAAGAAAATTTTAATTCATAATATATATATATAGTTGGATTGATGCGAATTAGTGACCCTTTGCAATCGTCAGACAAACTGATTAATTTTTAAATTTTTAAATTTTGGATTTATATATTGTTGCGTATATCAGTGTTTATATGGTAGTGGGAGGAAAGATTGTGGTCAGAAACTAACTCATACTTACACAAACATACATACACGCACGTTCACTCACTGATGTACGCAGACATACATACACACACACTCAATCATTAGAGCTCACACAAATATATGTGAACAGTTTGGGACTGGGCATATATGCATATCTGTGTGTCATTGCATACATACATACATACATACGCAATTGATCGCTGTATTCAATGTTGTATTGTATGGCGAATATCTTTCGTCAGTTGGTGTGTCAACACACAGACCGTTCGTCTATTTTGTTCGCTGAATAATGTTTTCTCACACACACATATGTATGTATGCACTCGCGTTCACACATCTATCCGTCCGTGTTTATTTTTTTTTTTATGGTGTGGTCTGTGTAAATCTATGGTAGGTAAAATTGCTATTATTTTTATTATTTAATGCTGTTTTGTTATTTTAAAGCCAGTTATTTGCTTGTTTTTTTAGCAATTGCGCATATGTAAATAGTAGACACTCTAGATTGTAATAATTATTAGTATTTATTCAGTGGTATTAATTTTGTTGGGGGTGGAGGAAATAAGTATAATTGTGCTGATACAGTAATGGTAATTGTGGTGCAGTGGTAATTGTGGACTAATGTGGCAATTGCAATTGTGATGCCGTAGTAATGGTGGGAAGGGGCGGGTGATGGCAATAACAATTGTAGTAGCAAATAGTTATTGTAAAGTGGTAGAAGTGATTGTAGTAATTGTGGTGGAATGGCAATAACATTAATTATAATTATTATAATGGTAGTTTGATCTAGAAAATAATTGATGGTGTTATGGTATCAGTGGTTTCTCTTTTCATGTTCATAGGATCAATAGGTTTATGTAGTAGTATTGGTTCTTTGGCATACATT
>OZ010604.1:54732220-54734720 GCA_963932145.1 Acanthosepion lycidas
ATATATTGTTATTCCTATCATAACAACAACGTAAAATCCAGCATTATCACTGGATTGTGCCTAAGAACATGCAGCTCAAATGATTTACACAAAGAAGAGAAATACATTGAAAACACTTCCAAACTTCTCCATTACACTACTTTATATTCAATTCAAAACAAAAGGCTAACAAAATATTCCAAAACAAAAAACAGACCCCCCTGAGCAACCCAATGAATTAAAAAAATATATTATCCTACTATCATATCTACAATCAAAAAGAATCTAAACTCAACATAAAAAGGTGTTACTAATACATCCAAAACAATAAAAGACTTAGCAAATACTAAACAAAACAATAAGCTAAAACCTGAAGGAGTTTACTTCATCACCTGTAATAATTGTTTAGAAAAAATTCATAGAATCTAAATAAAAGGTTATACCAACACAAAAGGGACATTTTACAAAATAATATGTCAAATGAATTGGTTGTCAACTGACCACAACTTTGACATAAAAAATATTACCAAAAGAGAAAATAATTCACTACGACATAAATGTCTACAGAGTGCTGAGGTCATCTACAGTAAATTTTCAACCTGGCTCTTAAAACATTTCACCATTCTTGGCAGATCTCCTAATATCACAGTGAAGAATACTTACTTACAAAAGTGATAGAGGGGGCAGGGGTGAAAAAGACTAAATTAATTCCGCTGACAAAAAAAAAAAAAAAATTTCTCAAATTCCAAACACCCCTCTGGCATGCACATGTGTAGTCCTACCAACATAACAAAATTAGTCTGATAAAGTTCTGAAGGCCGAAACACATCACAAGTAAACTTTTTCCACTTTGTCATGAAAGAGAGAGAGAGTATATAGAGAGTGAAATGGGTAAATTGCTGGAATTTTATATTTTTAATTTTGTGCATGCACATTGTATGTTCTTGATTTCACATGCGCGCACATATATATATATATATATATATATATATATATATATATATATATATATATATATATATATATATATATAGCAATGGGCAAATTGTTGCCATTTTATATATTTAATTTTGTGCATGAACATTGTTTGTTTTTTATTTTGTCGACTGCAGAGAATAGTAGGGTCAGCTGGGCACCATCTGTGAGCAAAAGATCACCATCATGCAATTCACTCTGTCAGAAATTTGAAAACTGTATGCTGTACTGCTTGGTATTCCCACCAGAATCTCTAATATGAACAATTCAGAGGATTCGGAAAGAGCTGGATGAGTCTAATGGTGATTACAAAAGGTACAGCAGCTTGGAAAACTCACTCTGATAGTTCTGATAAGAAAAGAACTCCGGAATTTGTTGGTGAGGGCCTCAGACTCAACATGGAGGCCTACATCAAGTTCCTTGAGGAGGTAGTACTGACCTGGGTCAAGAGGTCTGGCAACAGGACTCTGCACCATGCAAGACAAACAAGAGAACCCATTCATGAGTGTCAGACAATTTCTGCAACCACATCACCCCTTACATCTGGCCACCTAACTCTCCAGACTGTAATCCCTTTTATTATTATGTATGGGGCGCAGTTGAGTGAAAGACCAACAAAACTCCTTGTAACACCAAAGATGAACTGAAGGCAAAGATTATGGCAGCATTCACCAACTTAAACAGGAAGACCCTCCAAAAGAGTTGCAGGAGATTCCAAAATTGTCTGGAGGCTATGGTTGAAGTCAATGACAATTTTAGTGAATAAATTTACTTTTTAGTATTTCAAGATGTTTTTGTGTAATTTTGGTAAAAATATCTCTTAAAATGAGATGTCAATGTTATTATTATTCATTGAGCACCATTTCTAGCAGCACTCACTGTAGATGAATTAATTTTTTGTTTATGTATTAACTTTACTTACTTTTAACCCTTTAAATGTTAATAGCAGTTGATACACATATTGAAGTAGACATTCCATTTACTTTTTTTAAACAGTATTTCTTTTTGTCTACCAGAAATCTTACTAGAGAAAAATATGTCCTCCAGCACGATTCGAACCAGTATTCACCTTTGAAATGGAAACTGTTATTAGATCTGATGTGCTTTTAACCACTGCATTTTAAGCCCATCCTTCTCCTTCAGATTCTCAAATGTTTATAACTGCTCAGTTTCACATGCAAAATGTAAACAAAGCAATTTCTAAAGTGGGTGCAAAAAATGTCATATCAAAAGGAGTTTTTCTCTTGACACTGCTATTACTGTAAACTTCATTCACTCCTTTTGCAATGTTGTTTTAAAAAGCAATGATTAGAATTTAAAACCCAAACATATGAAAATGGATTTTTACATTTTCTTTGTTCTTGAGAATTGACAACAAAAATATTAAACACTATTTATTTATTAGATTGTTTATTTACAAGAATAATTTTGTTTACATTTTAATAATGTGAGCCAACTAATGCAATGCAATGTTTACCATTTTCCAACATTCATAAATTTATAAAAATATGTAAACCAACAAAAATAATATCTTTATTATTTAACA
>OZ010604.1:54739720-54889720 GCA_963932145.1 Acanthosepion lycidas
TACTACTCCACTCACTTTACACTCTGCGCTCAGTATCTAATTCTCACAGTTTGTATTTATGAGAGGAGGAAGAATTCATTATACTATAAGAGGGTTTACCACAACAGTAACCTACAGGGAATTCTGAACTGAACCCTTTATTTATTAGGTTGGTGCAAAAATAATGACGTTTTTTGACGTTAAAAAATACATCAAAAAACGACATTATTATGTCATTATTTTTGCACTAACCTAATAATCTATGGGGGTAAACTATTCTCATTCCACTGCTCATGTCTAGGGATAGTACTAAATAAAATAAGAACTAGATGATATCCCCAGATATGAGCAGTGGATTGAAAATAGTCTCCCTGCATAGATTAAATAAAGGGTTCATTCAGAATTCTCTGTAGGTTACCCAGATTGGTATACACATGAGGAAGGCCAGTAGCACAATGACTGAAACATTGTGATAACAACAACAAAGATGAGAACAATAGTTCAAATATAAATAGTGTAAATACCAATAACTCCTCATCCCAGAAATTCAAATAAAAAATGTTTTTTTATACTTTCCTATCATTTTGATTTTAGTTTGGGGGGGTTCACTATTTGCCCGTAGCTGGGACCCTAACAGGTACTACCACACCAGGTCAGAGTGGACCTGGGAACAACAACAACAATCAAGAGGTAGATGTGTAAGGTAGTAGAGAATTAAAGATAAATAATATTATAAACAAAGAAACAAATACTGAAATGTAATGTCTATCCTTCAATATGGCAGTAAAAGTCGAGCAGTTTTATCACAAAATATTGAGAATACCAAGTTTTAATATTTTAAAATCAATATGCCAATATACACACCCAAAGTGTAAAATCTCTGTAGAAATACTGCAAAAGAAGCGTCACTCAAAAGTCAAAACCAATATGGTAGTAGTCACTAATTATTAATCCCATCTTAGAGGGGAAAATGTTACAAGGACATTCTTTATTGGTCAAAAATATGCATGTACATTTTTCTATGGAGATTAAATTTCAGTTAAAAGAGTTTACATAAATTATAGTGTCTTTTTTGAATCCTATTCTTACTTTATTCCTCATACATGACTTTTCAAATTCAAAAGGAAGGCTAGAAATATTGTATACAAAAAAAAAAAAATCTAAGGAAAAATCTAAGGGAGGTAATTCATTGTTTGTGTTTTAAAATATTTTAGACTAGAGCTGTCAACTTGTGCTCAAACGTTGATAACTAAGTTCTTTTTTATCATCAAATTGACTTTGCTTAAAACTAGACATCAAATTATTTTCTAATACTTTAAAATATTCAGATGAATTTGGATAAAATCCATATGCCATCCGCTGAAGTTTAAAACAAGATTGTAGTGTAGAGAATGAAGAAATTTACTAGGAAGTAAGAAAAATAAAAAAAAATACAATTGACAAATTGTGAGCGATGTTTTCAAATTTATTTATAGATTGTAATTTAATTTTTAAATTAAATTATTAAGGTACTACTTAACAAAAAGAATATTAACTCAACTCATCTTTTAACCTGTTTTATACAAAGCGTCATGAGAAGAAAATACGCTTTTCCCTTGAAGCCTTGAAGGTAAATAAATACTGTTGTGTTGTTATAAAAAAAAAAAAAAAAAAAAAAACAATTGCGTATAAAATAAATTTTTAAAAAAAGTCTAGCTTGTCTAAGCCAAAAGTTACAAAATCTGCAAAATTAAGTTTTCGATTCTAAAAGATGGTTCCAGAGTGCTAGAAAAAGTCACTTCACGTACAATGATACTCCCACGACAATCATCAGCATCATCAGGTATAGATAGACAATCTGATGTGTGATCGTAAACAAATCAATAATTTGGTTCCCCAGTGCCCGCGACACGTGACACTAACTGAAGGTTACATAAAAAACTAGGAACGGAGGTAAACACTGGTCGTAGGGAAAAACGAGAGGACCAGAGTTGAAATTGGGAAGAGAAAATATAGAGAGCGAAAAAAATTATTATTATTATTTAAATCTAAACAGTTTTACTTTTACTTTTACCTTTATAAAGAGCTTTTTGATTAAATCTGCAAGTTTTTAAATAAACTAAGAGTGGACCAGTTTAAAGAAAAAAATGAGTACAAATTAAGAAGTAGATCAACTGAATCGAGTTTGTTAATTAAAAAAAAAAAAAAAAAAGTAATCAAAAACCAATGATGATAATTTAAAAAAAAAAAAAAAAAAAAAAAAGGTAATTACTTCAAGCAAACAAATACAAAAATACGATTCTGAAATAAATTCTCTTTAGCTTTAAAATATCTCTCTAGCTCCAAAAGATTTTATAATTTCACCGTAAGTTTATAAAAAAAAAAAAAAAAAAAAAAAGCACAAAAACATGAATAAGCAATTTTGCAATGCTTGTAGTAAATTAGTACAAGCATTGCAAAATTAATTACTTATGAAATATCCCAAGATTTTATCGGTAGGCAATTATTATTACATTTTAAATAATTATATCACAATTACAAGCATCATTGAATTTACAATAATATTCATAATGAAACAGAATCGCCTTTGGCTTTGTATCCCTTACGGTGAAGTGAGTTGATTGTCAATTTAAAAAAAATTATATCAGTCAGTTTCCTATTTATAAGCATAGGGTACTCATTGAGGGTCGAACTTACTACTACTCTCAGAGTAGTAAGTTTACGTTACGTTTGGATAAAGCGCTCAACACCTGTCTAGTTGAAAACTGGCTATAATTTTAAATCGAAACTAGTTAACAGAACTGTAGTAACTGTATATTCTCTTCTTAACCGAAATACAAAAAATATCATTATCGGAATATGAAATTTAATAAAGTTATTTAGGTGAAGATCATTTGGTTGAGTGAAAATATGTGTAAAAATTAAGTTTCTGGTTATCCCTCTTAGTCACCAGCTGAAGAAGTAGTAAAAAAATAAAAAATAAAAAAAACACGTTCAGAGTTTAACCGTTAACGATATAAATTACTTATTACTATGAAAATACTTTTTTTTTTGTATTCTGAATTAAATTGAAAAAGAAAAAAGACGAAATAGGTCTATGTAGTAGGAATTATTGCTTGTTTTACTTTTTTTTGTTGTCCACTTGTTGTACATCCGATCGCATTTTATTTCCGCAAAGATAATGTAAAAAAAAAAAAAAAAAAAAAAAAAAAATAGGGGTAAAAAGCGAGAAAGAGAAAACAAAAGTAAGAAGAAATGTGATCATTTTAGAAATCAAATTTTTCACTTTACTAACAAAAACAAAAAACAAAAACGTTTTTAAGGTCGTTGCACGATCAACAAAACCTTAATTATTTTATCATCGTTTAAAAGACCTGTTTACTTGGTTTAGATTTACAATTACATTTTAAGTTGATTTTGTTAGAAATTGATACCAAAATCGTTTTTCAGCCTTCGATGATCACTGAAAGGAATTTTTTTAAAATGTGTATTTCATCTCAAGATTCTGTAGAAAATTAATTTTTTAAAAATGTAAGCAGTGAATACGTTTATTATCTTGTTTTACTTCAAATCGAACCATAAATTTTTTTTATTAAAAATAAAATATTTGATGACCCGGAAAACTGGAAAAGTAAACAAACATCATAGGGTTTGTTTTTTTTTTATTATTATTTTTAATTTTTTTCATTGCTATACCACCCCTCACCCTTCCCCTCAAGTGACTTTTTTTTTTTTTTTGTGAGCTTAAGATTTTTAAATTTAAAAAGACAAGGTACCAAAATTTAAGCCTTTAATTTTAATTTGAACAGACAGAAAAAACTTAATCTGGGAAACCATTTTTATAAATTTGATTTTGAAATGAATTCATTTCACACACACAAGAAATCAACCTTTCAAGTTGAAATTGTGAAGTGTTTGGTCATGTGACTTCCGTGTCGTAAAAAGTACTGAAAACAAGCATATTTTAACCGGTGCTATGTTTGTTGTTTTTTCGTTTGTTTTTTTTCTTGTGAGTTATTCAAATTCTGTTATTTAATTTAAATAAATGAAATGGTTAGTGATGTCACCAGTTTGACAATTGTTTTTAATTCAGTTTCATAGCGGACATATACACAACCAGATATTTAAATAATAAACAAAGACTAATTAAAAAGTTAATAAAATATCATTTTTTTTTTTGTGGGAGGTGATTTTTTTAAACATAAACTAAATTCAAAGTTACGTTTCAAAAGTGGGATTTTTATTTTATTTTTTTACTTTAGAAAGCTTTAAAATAAAATAAAAAATTAATTGTATTTAACTATTTATTCTGGTAAACCGTAAAAAGATTATATTTTTTAGAAACAACTGCTAACTTAACTTAGAAACAAATTCTGACAGAGGAAGTCTTGTCCCAAACAAAAAAACTGTCAGTTCAGTTTATTTTTTGTTATTGTTGACTGAGTATTATTGTTAAATGTTAATGTTGACAAATACAAAAAAAATAACTGACAGGCTTTTTTAATATGTTTTTTTTTTTTATTTTAACCAAAGCATTTTTTCGTTTAGGAAAGACGTATTTTTTACTTTTAAATTATGAAATTTAAATTTAAAACTAGTCCATTTTTAAAAGAAAATAAATCACGTTTTTATATCATATTTCCATTTTTTTTTAATCTGATCTTTTTCTTAAGTTAAAATATAAGTCAAAAAACAAATTGCGTATGCAGTGAAAATAATTTATAATTAAAAAAGGAAAGCGATAATATTGTTGACTTTTTACAAGTAGAGGAAGATGAAGATTGAAGAGTGACTGAAGACTTTTTTTTTTTTACCAACTGTTGTTATTAAGTTAACTACATTAAGAAGACCAAGAAAACATCATAACCTTAATTCTTGTTAAAAACGTCAGAGCAACTGTAATTAAAATCAAAGCAAAAAATCCCTAAAATTCAGACTTCATAAAACTAAAAAGTATTCGACAGAGCAAAGATAGGATATGTAAACGTCTTTAAAAGTTGTTGCTATATTTTTTCATTACAAAGGTTTATCATTAGTTGCATCAATACAATGTAACTTTGATAAATACCCTCCATTTTAGAAAAGACAGATTATTTACATGTCCATGTAAATAATTCACATGCCCATTTCGTCTGTATCTAAACTGCTGAGTGGACCAATACTTTAAAAAATAATAATAATTTTAAAGTCAAGTTTATAAGTGTACTCACTACGAGAGAAATCCAATCGAACATTTTCCTCCCCGCTTTCATGCCGACCTGAAAAATAAAACGATATCATATATACCCAAGTAGCTTGCACATTATCTCAACAACGCAAAAATTTGTTTGTTGACATCGGAATCGATTTAAATACCTCGAAGACGTCCACTTCTTAGACTACGGCCGTGATGGCGAACCGAAAAGGTCGCCATATTACCCGGTGCTTTTTTTTTTTTTTTTTTCCTCCACTACATTACAGTTTATGATAAATAGTAAAATTCGCTTTCAAACGATCTTTTATTTATTAAATTAAAGCTTGAAACAATGTTTTCAGCGCTCGATACGATTAATTATTATGAGACATGAATTTAAATTATATAACGAAAATTAATATTTATTTATATATGCTACTGATAATTTTTGGTAACAATTAGATTGGATTATGGCAGAAGGTTGTTAATAAATACGACGAAACGAAACAACGGAGAAAATTTACCTTCTGTCGTTTTCTTTTAATAGGTGACTAAAACTTATTATGCATAATAAAGTAAACAGATTTTTTTGTTATTTAATTTTTTCAGTTAAACGTAAGGACGAAGCTGCTAAAAAATGGTTTTAAAAAAAATTATTTATTAAAGCTTTTTTAGTTTAACTTTCTTTAATTAAAAAAATTAAGACCACGTTTTTTTAGTTTTTATTTTCATATTTATTTATTTTATTGAAAAATGTATTTGAAATTTAAACATAATACACGACACTGAATTCTTTATATTTCATTAAAACATATTTTCCGTTTAAAAACAAAAAAAAAATTGCCGGCAAAAAGTGTTGGCACAACAGGTCAGACGAGTTGATTAGGGTTTTTTTTTTTTACTTTTTAAAAAAAAAAAAAAAAAAAAAAAAAGCAACATCTAAAAATATTGTTTTACTTTCTTTTTTTTTAAATAAAAAACAATGAAAAATATATCTCAGTTGTTTGTGTTTTGTGATTGTTTTTTTGTTTTTGGGGGGTGTCTTTGGCTTTAGTTTTATTTTTTAATAAAATCTCTAATTTCAAATCATTTTGATACTTTTTTTATTTGTAGGTTCATATGTGGACTTGGACATGAACGCAAAATTTTTTTTAGCTTTGCCTTGAGAAAACACTTACACAAAAAGCTCCTATCACAAAAGTTGCTATTTGTGACGAGGAATCATTACAAAATTTCTGGGAATCTAACTTCCAGATAGCACCTCCCCAGTGCACTAAAAATAGTTTTTTGGGGCGTATGACAATAAACCACAACCGGCAACAAAGCCTCTGATCAAGTAACTGAAGATTTTGGAGGAGCGTGGAACTACCTTTTAATTGCTTTTGTTCCCAGGTCCACCCTGGCCCGATGTGGTAGCACCTGTTAGGATCCCAGCTATGGGCAGATAGTGAACCCCCAAACAAAAATACATTTTAAAGTAAAAAATATCAGCAATATATTTTTAGGAAAAAAAAAAAACCAACAATGCATAGTAAAATGACAATGTAACACTAAAAAAGTATAAAAATACATTTTTATAGTAAAGTTACCAACAATATATTTTCATAAAAAAAATCCCAATAATACATTTTTATCATGTACAAAAACATACGTTTACCGTGAAAGTATAAAATTTATGCAAACTTTGTTGCCATGTTTATTAAAATGTTTTGGCCGTTGTACACTCCGGCCTTCTTCAGGTGGTTGGAATTTCGAACTGAACCCCTTATTTTGCTCACTGGGGTAGATTGTTCTAGTTCCACGTGCCATGTTTAATGGATGTCAGTTATCTCCTGTTAATTCCCCTCTCAAGTTCTCCACTGCCTTAACCAGGTATTGAACTCACACTCTTTGTGTTCTGTCACTAACTGACGCCCTTATCCACTGTGCCATGTATCCTTGAGGACATCTGTGTATGAATTTCTGGGTATTATGAGTAAACCTAATGTCTCCAGCACCATTTTTTACCAGTGCTCATATTGCAATTTTTTTTTATCGCTTTTCTCTGGCACTCCTTATTACTGGTTCCCATATTGTATTCATTTCTATGCTTGGTCGGCTCAGGAGATTTTTTGTGGCCTAGCATATGTGCTGATTCCTTAAGTTGTAAGAAAACGAAACGTTGTAATAAATATGGAGACAAAGATGAGGACAATAATCCGAATAATGTAAATAGTGTACATAATACCTCATCTCAGAAATATAGACAGAAAACATTTAGATTCCACTGTTATGTTCAAGAATGATGATGATATTTCATCATTCTAAAAATAAGCTTATCATCAGTGATGATTGAAAAGAAGGTTATTTCATCATCCTACCATCATCATTATAAAAACAACCCTTCCATCACAAAAAAGTCATTGGAATAGAGTAGATTAGTGTAGACTAGGGTACCCAGAGTAGTAGACTAGTAGATAAGTAATCAGTAGAAACTCATGTTTTTGCCAGCATTCCATGAGGATTGAAAACAGACAATTTCAAATGCCATCCTCACAAACAAAATTCTCAGAACTGAACCAAGTAAGCACTGACTTTTAAACAAAAGACACACTGAGAACATTTTTACACACACCCTACCTATACTCAGTAATTCACATCACAAAAAGAAAATACAAATTCTTGCTATTTATGTCAGCACATGACTCAACTTTTTATTGTTTATATCATTGTTGTACATTTTAATTAAATTGTGTTTTCAGTATAAAAAAAAGAGAAAACAATTCCTCCTACACTACAAATACATATAGCAATGGGGTAATTAATTTGACAACACTCAACAAACTATATGAACACCAACCCAAACTACCACACTGTTACACCGGCATTAAATAACCCATAGAGGTTGATATTCTACTACACAAAATCAACCAAACCGTTGCACTAAAAAAAAAAAAAGACTACATATTAGGTTGGTGCAAAAATAATGTCGTTTTCTCACATATGTTACTATGTGAGAAAACGACGTTATTTTTGCACCAACCTAATAGTTTTTTTGTTTGTTTGCTTTTTATGCCAGTTTGAACTAGGCAATTTTTTGTAGCTATCCACATATATGGGTTATGACTTAAAAGAAAAAGAGGTCATATGTCACAGTTAATTTGGAATGCAAAATGTACTTAGATGAAATACTGTGCTCCTGCTTAGAGGCCATTCCACAGAAAAGATGTTTGAAGCTTGCTTCTTCAGTGGTTATTTTATTAACACTGGTTGAAAGGAGGAAGCAGATATGAAAGAAACATTCAAATGAAGTTACCTTATTACTCCATATGAAATTCATTTCACCAGAGTACTTACATCAACTTCAAGGACATTCTAAGAACCTCTGAAGAAATTTTCAAGTACAGATATTAGGAAGAATTTCTTTGCCAAAAGAATTGTGAATAATCAGATTGATTGATTCATTCATTTTCTATGGTTTGTCAACTCATTGCAGGTTATTTAAAGCCAGAAAATATTTTTAGATTGTGAGAATTTTTGCTTTTGAAGATAATGATTTAGTGATACAAGTCTTACTAAGTGACCTATATAAAAATTTTATTTTTACTATTTTAAAAATGTTAGCCTTCTATAACTGTCTACATTTTTTAATACATATTCTTTTGAGAGAAGTGTATTTTTATGAAGGCCAGACTGTTTGGGTTAAGAATTGTTACAATTGTATATTTTTTCCGCTCAGAAGTTGAAACCCACCAAATTTGTGAAAGATCTATTTCCAGTTTATAGAAAATCATTTTTTTGTATAGACTGACCAATGAGAGACGTGCTCTCGAGCTTTAGTGACAACCCTAAGGCAGTGGGGTCGCTGGGTGGCTCTTGTGAACCTAATTTCCCAAATATATAGAGCTCAGGTCAGCCAGTCGATGCAAGAAATTTTGACAGCAAGGGGACAAGGCAGGTAAGCATCAGGGCAGAAAGCATTTGACATTAAGAATAGATCATTAAAGAAGCCAGCTTCAGAAAGACTAAAAAGAATTTTGAAGTTCAAGTGAAAATTCTATTGTGGTTGGACAGCTAAGAATGAAAAGAATTCTAAGAAATTTTCCTAAACGCAAACTGTGTGAAGTTAAAAGGGACTTTTCAAAGCATTGCTGTATGTCTCAGGCACTTGTGGGGCAAGTGAAAATAGATTTTTTTTGTTTTACACAAAGGCCATTGCACCTTTGTTTTCACTGATTTCATGTTTTTTCTTCTCTTTTAACCATTTAGTAACATCCCAAATAGTGGGGGGGCAGTTTGAGCCTGATTTTCTGAATAAAGAGAGCTTAGATCAGTAGATAGGGGGAAGAGAGAAGACTTTTTGATAGCAAGAGAACAAGGCAAGTCAACATCAAAGAAGGCATTTAACATCTAGACGAGAACATCAAAGCTGGCAACATTTCCTGACCAACTGCAGAGAGACTAAAAAGAATTTTGAATTTCAAGTGAAAATAGATTTTTTTTTTGTTTTTCTCAAAGGCTGTTGCACCTTTGTTTTTACTGCTTTCATGTATTGTTTTCTCTTTTAACCATTTAGTAACATCCCAAATAGTGGAGGGGCAGTTTGAGCTTGATTTTCTGAATAAAGAGATCCTAGGTCAGTAGATAGGAGGAAGAGAGAAGACTTTTTGACAGCAAGAGAACAAATCAAGTCAACTTCAAAGAAGGCATTTGACATCTAGAAGAGAACATCAAAGCTGGCAACATTTCCTGACCAACTGCAGAGAGACTAAAAAGAATTTTGAAGTTCAAGTGAAAATTCTCTTGTTGTTGGACAGCCAAGAATGAAAAGAATTCTAAGAAATTTTCCTAAATGCAAACTGTGTGAAGTTAAAAGGGACTTTTCAAAGCATTACTTTTTGTCCCAGATACGCTCGTGGAGCAAGTGAAAATAGATTTTTTTTTGTTTTTCTTAAGAAGGTGGTTGCACCTTTCTTTTTTACTGCCTTCTTGCATTGTTTTCTCTTTTTGCCATTTTTAAAATCCTTGTCTTTTTTTGCAAACTAATTTTTTCCATTTTTCAATGGCAACTTTTATCTGAAATTGTTATCCTGCCTTCATAGGCACACAAAAGGAAATTTTTGTGCAAACTTTAAATTTGAACTTGTTATATTTCATGCTAATAGGAATATATACTTGACAAACATGGTGGATAAAGTAAATAAGATTTATTGTAAAAACCAATACAATAAGAAATAAGGTAACAGTTATGTGCACGATCGTCATAAGTCAATCCAGTAGTGAGTGCTACTATTGGAAGGTCGGTAGTTCTTGCATAAGTCCGAGTCATACTCAACAGATAGATAGCTAGACCCCATAGTTCGTTGAATTACTGATACTTATAGTTAGTTACTACCTATAGTGTAGTCACTCATGGTGGTGACAAGTTATTCCATTACAACACCTCCCCCCACCGAGCTGAAATTTTCCTCTAGAAAATTAAGGTTTCTAATACTTTCTCTTTTTCGGGTCTGGACTTAACCGCACTGTGGGTTTTATTTTCCTTGTACTCTTTCGAGGTGAATAGCATTTCGATTCTATGGGCAAAGCTGGTGTAGGAGATGTATCCATACATTCTGATATGTTAATAGGGGGTGTTATTTCAAACATGTCATACAGGACATCCATCAGAGTTTCTTCATCATCCTGTTGAACGATTTCAGAGTATTTTGGTCTTAACTGGTTTACGTGCCTTTTGCATACATATCTTTTCCCTTTCACTGTATAGATAACTCTTCCAATTCTATTTGAAATAATTCCATCCTCCCAAAAACATTTTCCACCTCGGTAGTTCCTGAAGAAAACTTTTTCTTTGCACAGAAATTCTCTTTGTTATGCATTTTCTTTTTTAGACAAGGCAGCAATCTGTCAAATATTGATCTTATCTTTCTCGCAAACATCAATTCAGCAGTACTTTTACATAATTGTGTAATAAATGTGTTTCCCTTTTAAAATTTTACACAGTTGCTTGAGTCTTGCTTGTAATTTAGTACCTATTATAACTTGCTATTCCTACTAAGATTTTGTGTTTGACCAAGAAGTTTGATCTGGTAGGGAATAAAATTTTTATACCTATACTTGGTGGGAAAAGAGGTTGATTCTTGCCCTTTCCAAGGATTTGATAGAATATTCCATACATACCTGTCACCCCTCCAGGATAATGCACTTTTCACGCATAATCACCTCTTAACCAATCAGCATCTTAGTTTCAGCAAACTAGGTTTTTCATTGCCTGAGACCTTAAAACTGTAGCAAGTTTGAGCAAAAATACCTTTTCCCATGTACCGCTTTTGAGCCGATTCTGAGACCACAAACTCGGTAAATAGAAGCGTCTAAACAGTATTTATGAATCTCAATCCAACATCAAGACAACAGCCATTGGGCACATAACTCTTACAAACTTTGAACAGTAACTTTAACAAACACACACATACACACTAGTGACTGAACTCCCACAAAAGACATTTTGTAATACGATAAAACATCTTGTTTAATTTCATACACAAATCTTAACCACAAGCCTGCATATATTAAAACTCAGCATAATCCTTCTACATATTTTATTACAACTGGTCGCACTTGATCAGCAATCTCTATCTTGATTGTGTATGTTCAATTGATATAAAATGAATGTTTTTGTTAAACCTTTAATCACGTTGAACTCATTTTTGATTCCTCCTGAATGATTTTAACTTTCAATGTTCTTATTTTTATATTTGTTGTGGATGAATGTCTTGTGAACACCTACATTTCTAAGCCTTCTGATAACCTAACCTTCTAATACACAAAATACATTCACCAATCTGCAACAGATGTTTCTTCTTAAGTGAATATTGTAGTGCCACGCCTACATTTCTTCAATTTTGATTGGTCGATAAATACATACTAAAAATAATAGGACAATTTATTGATCGCATTTCACCATACTGAATTTTTTCCCACACTTTGCTCACAAACAAGTTTTGCTATAAAATCACTGATTGGTCCATTTTTCGTCCAATCGAGTATTTTTCTTGTACATTCAAAAATATATCCCGCATTTGTGCTGGGAGCCACCCTAAGTAATATAAATATTGGATGCATTCCAAAAAACCAGTAGTAGTAGTTCCAGCACCACAGTAGAGTACAAACCAGAGACAATAGATCTCAACTACTCACTTGTGTTATTCATCCTACTCCGTACGTACATACACACAGATACAGAACTTTATTTGATACACCACCAGTTCTTTGTGGACACCAAGTTATATCAACTTTGTAAGTTGCAACACAACTGAACAATTTCCTAAAAGAAATATTCTATTTCAACACTGAACTCTGAACTTTATACTCAGACAAATCTTCCTTAAAACATTTCCTTACAGCTAAAGGGAAGCTACTTTTTTCTCCCTATTTCACTCATATTACAACTACTTTGTATTATTGTTGAATTTTAATATATATATTTATTCGTTAAAACAAATTGGTTCTTCATTGTTTTTTCCTTGATATTTTAAATATTATGTATGAATGTTTATTGCCTTCTCAACACGCAGCCACATTTGTCTATTTAACCACTTCAACATTGGTGACTACAACACTCAAGAAAGCAAGCATTCTACATTGGCGACTTTCAACGTTCAGATTAACATTCTACAATATAATGAGTCCAACTGAAATTAGAACTCTGCTCTCCAATTAACAATTCTGAGCCATTATCCATCACACCATATCTCTTCTTGATTTCAGATGAAAATTTTCCAGCATATTTTAGTTAAATTTTCACTTTCCCAAATTATAATTTATAATTATAGTTTCGATACATGAAGGAAAAAAGATGACAATTTAGAACTGATTCCAATAGGATAAGATTAAAATAAAAATAATTAAAAAAGAACAACTTCAGCTTAGATAATGCATATCCTCCTGGCATCAGTTTAAGCTGACATCCATTTTTTTCCATATATTGTAATTGTTTTACTTAAAGTTCATATTTTTTTTTATATGACTAATTCATTTTCTATGGCTTATCAACCCTTTTCAGGTTATTTAAAGCCAGAAAATATTTTTAGATTGTAAGAATTGTTTTTGTTTTTTTAGATAATAATGATTTACTGACTCAAGTGTTACTAATTAACTCATAATTAGGGGGAAAAGAGGTGAATTCATATCTTTCTTAAAGGTATTTGCTCTTAAGTTGTTATGGAGTGGTTTCACAGTGGAGGCTTGTATTTGTACTAAGTTGGTCCTAAAATAGGTTCGACGTACAAAACATTAGGAACTTCATATAATAGGTATGATGCAGAGTAAATCTAGTTGTGGTTGCTGATACTTTAGTATCCGACTAACGGTCGTCCGACATTGACTGACTGACCGAACCACTGAGCGACTCACTTGTTACTCTTACTACTCCTACTTATTATAGGTGGGAGAGTCTATTAACTATAGAATAGGTGTGTTCCACTATAACATAAGTGAACATAAACCCAACTGGAACTTAACAATTTGGAACCATTATCCATTGCACCACCTGCCCATCCAAGCTTACAGCACCTGGTATTCCCAAGTGGTCACCCATCTAGGTACTGACCAGGCTCGACATTGCTTAACTTCAATAATCATACAGGAATCAATGTTTCAACATGATGTGGCTGTAAACCAGAATGATCAGAATAATCTACCTGGAATTATAGTAACTGCATCTTTGAGTGCCATTAGTTGGACATTGCATATTGACACATAATTAAGTTATTACCTATAGACAAAGAAAAGGAAAATGACTACCCCTAGACTTGTTTTTGGTGATAGTTTTGTAGTAGATCTGCCACTGACTAAGCTTCAATATCCCTAATCCCAGGGGACCTCTGAAGCACCTTTTTAATAAGTAACTAATAAGTGAGTGAATCTTTTAACAAAATCAATGGGTTCTTTTTAAGTGTTTTTTTTTTTAAAGTGTTTTAAAATAAGGCCATTTTAGTGATAAAATCATAAGCCAATGAGTTGATGTAGCTTGTAGGGATATTATTATTGTTACAAATAAATAAAATGATAATAATAAAAATTATAAATAAAATAAAATAAAACAACAATATTTAAACCTTGTTCAAAATAAATTAAATAAAAAATAAAAGTAATAAAATTATTCCCAGCATGCAACAAAACCTGTTCCTGCTGGAAATACGGAAATCCTGCCAAAAGATGTAGGATTCACTCTATTCACCCAAGAACTATCAGGATAACAACATATGTGTAACTTCCCTCCATGATAAAACTTGGGATATTAAGGAGTGACTTCCTCCCTTTTATTAAGATGAACATTATCACAATTGTAATGTAAAACACAGACACCAATACACACAAATACATAAATAAAATTGTATGAAATTAGCATACAATTTACCATGTATTTTTTTTATTGTTATTGTGTATGTCTGTTTGTACTGTTTTTCCTCATGAACACAAGCCCAAATTTATGACTCCTATGGCGTGAGTGAGTGAATACCCCCACAAATCAAGGTGATCACCAATGTGTACAAGAAAAACATACGAATATACCACAAATTATGGTGACCACTGACATGTACATGAAAAACATGAATACACACCACAAAGGACACATAACTCAGAATTAGAAAAAAGATTGCTGAAATTTCTTGGATATTTAATGAGATAGAAAGACTTATTGATTTGCTTTTTTATGACTTATCAACCCATTGTAGTTTATTTAAAACCAGAAAAATAAGGCCATTTTAGTGATAAAATCATAAGCCAATGAGTTGATGTAGCTTGTAGGGATATTATTATTGTTACAAATAAATAAAATGATAATAATAAAAACTATAAATAAAATAAATTAAAACAATAAATAAATTAAATAAAAAATAAAAGTAATAAAATTATTCCCAGCATGCAACAAAAACTGTTCTTGCTGGAAATATGGAAATCCCGCCAAAAGATGTAAGGCTCAATCTTTCCACCCAAGAACTATCAGGGTGACAACATATGTGTAACTTCCCTCCATGATGGGACTTGTGATATTATAGAGTGATTTACTCCTTTTTATAACATGCACATTATCACAACTGTAACGTAAAACACACACAAACACATAAATAAAATTGTATGAAATTAGGATACAATTATTCACGACTTCTCTGTATTGTTCACATCCATTTTTCTTGTCTTTATCTTCATAAAAACAAGCATAAAATTCTATTACCATTACTCATTTGGTGTGAGTGAATACCACAAGCTAATGTTGGCCTTAATGAGTGAGTGAATCTTACAAAATCAATGGGTTCGTTTTAAAGTGTTATTAAAATAAGACTATTTTAGTGATAAAACCATAACCTAATGGGCTGAAGTAGCTAATATTAGCCTTAATGAGTGAGTGAATCTTTCAACAAAATCAATGGGTTCTTTCTGAAGTGTTATTAAAATAAAACCATTTTAGTGATAGAATCATAAGCCAATGAATTGAAGTCACTAACATTGGCCTTAGAATATGCTCTAATACCTACTTCATATAGCCTCAAAATTTCCCTGTAATTGGTCAAATTTCAAAATTTTCTTGGGGGCTGACACTGTCCAACTCCTAGTTGTATGGGCTTGTCGAGCTAGTCAAAATCTTACATTTTGGCAGTTGGATCTTCAAATCTATTGTTGCTGGTTGTGAAGAAGACCCCATATCTGTTCAAGCTTCAGGGACTGTTGTGACCAAGTAAATGGTTAAAGAAATAACAAAAACCACGGTTGCAGATATATCATATATTATACAGTAAGTACAACAGAAGAGTATTACATGACTAGTGAGTGGGTGTCAGTTGACCAGTGTTCAATCTACTTGACTGTTCCCTGAAGGCCTTCTCTCCTACTAATTTTATTGTAAGTGGAAGAGTCCAACATAGACTCTTTAGAGGGAGGACACCACAACAGGGACCCTAAAATATAAGTCCGCCACTGGTGATAGAAGTAGTGGTGATTTATTTTCCCATTGTTTTGTATGTGTTTTACCGTTCAGTGCTTTTTCTGTTACTAAAAGTTTATATTTTCTTGAAAAGGATTGTTGATTGGTGTTTTGTTTTTTTTAACAGCTTATCAATCCTATGCGTGTTATTTAAAGCCATAACATTTGGAATTGTTAAAATATTTTTTTTTTCTGAATGAATATTGCATTGACAATGTTTGGAGATAGCAATATATTTTTTCTAGGTACAAGTCCTAAAATTTAACTCATAGCTGGGGGAAAAGAGATTGTGTCATACCTTTCCCAAGGGTATTAGTGCATAAGTGAATGTAATGAACTTGATTGGAATTCAAACTTGACTTTCTTATCCCGAGGCACTATCCATTACCCCACCCACACAATTCAAAGAGAACAAAATCAACATGTCGTGTTATATGATACCACAGGTGCATCTGGATTCATTATCTCCCATACTATACTAATGATGTCCAAGTGGCTGAAACCAGTGACAACGTGGAACACAACAATTAACACTTTGTGCATTTTCTTTTAATCATTAAGCAAAACCTATAGTAGATAGGTTCAGCTATTGTTCAGTTCACACTCCTTCCTGGTCTTTTGAACAGGAGTAGAGATTTATCCCTTGTTTCCAGTTCCTTCTAAAGTCTTTTCCTTCTCTTTCCAGTAGCCCCTTGCATCTTAGTAACATTATTATTTAGTAGCATGGATCTTAGGGGTTAAAATAAACATTTGATTTACCCATGCCAAGAAGATTAATGAAGGATGATAATGATATGGAATTTATTCACAAATCTATACGCTTGAAGTAGTGTCAGTAGCTCATTTTAGGAAAATAAACCAGAATTCATAAAGTCCGTAGTTTTAACATATTGTCATGAAGAGGAAATTCCCCATAGGTTACCCGGATTGATATGCACTGGATGAAAGACCGGAAAATACAACAATCCAGAATGTGATAACAATATCAAAGATGAAGACAATAGTCTGCATGTAAATATCTCCACATCCCAGAAATTCAGGAAGAAGGGAGTCAGGCGATAACAACAATAAAGATGAGGATATTAGTCTGAATGTAAATAACAATAATTCACATCCCAGAAATTCAGACAGAAATCACATTTTTATTTCTCCTGTTTTTTTGTAACTTTCCAGATTACTGATGTAACTATAATTGATTTGATGGAACTAAACTCTTAGTTTTACAAGGCAACGAATAACAGGAATTACAATTTTGTAGTTTTTATCATCTGGTTCACACTCCTTCCCGGTCTTTTGAACAGGAGTAGAGGTTTATCCCGGGTTTCCGGTTCCTTCTTCAGTCTAGTTCAGCTCTATACTTCTGACGTCTCCACCTAAACTCTCAAACTTTATTTACTATTTTTTTTTTTTACTCAATGGGAGTAAAAAGGTTCATCTCAATAGGAGTAAAAGGTTTGTCCAGTTCACACTCCTCCACAGTTTTTTGAACAGAGGTTTATCTCATTTCCTGTTTAGGATTACGTCTTATGTTCCTTCTAAAGTTTTTTCATTCTCTTTCACTCCCAGTCGCCCCTTGCATCTTAGTGGCATTATGTCCTTGCTTTGAGTGAATTGATTAAAAAAAAAGATATATAGTGGGAATGGACATTATCATAAGATAGCCTCCACCAGCCACTATAAATGTATGCACACCCAAACTTTAAAAAAAATTGCCTTATAACAAACTTCCAAATAAGTAGAGTCTATCTACATTTTTTTTATAGTGATGTTCACCCTGTACAAGGCCCAAAAGCCATTCACAGTAGAGTCTTACAGAGTAAGAGACACAGTTTATGAGGATATGTAAGGGAGATAATGATTAACCTTAGACTTGTACAGGTTAAAATTGTAATGATCGAGGAAGACATCTGGGAGCTTTTTCCACAGAACAGCAGTTCATGGGAAGAAGCTGCTTGAGTGGAACTTACATCTCACCAATGGAATATGAAAGGAATGATGGTAGTTCACTACTATGTGTGTAACATGGCAGGTCTTTGACCAAACAGCCAGTTGAAATTTATAAAATCTTTCACTTAAAACAATTTTTCATGAAAATAGATTTCTCAAGTCCAGTCACAATTATCACTCCTTCCAGTATTGATGAGGGCTTCCTTCCTAGCCTTTTGTTTAAAGTAGTGTGGAATGTCAACATTTTGATTGTGTCATTGTTGTCTCTCCACGTTACATGTGCTATCCGTTTTAGGTTCTTGCTTTTGTTGAAAGTCCTCAAGTGATGTGGTTTCTGTTATCTGGTACAGTTCTTTGTTTGTGATTCTGTAGCTCCAGTCCATGAGGTTTGAAGACAGGTGACCCTCTTTAAGAGCTGCAGGGTTCATTTGCTTAAAGCCATTTTTAACCATTGATCTGAGAAAGCGGTTATATGCCGCTGACAGTTTAGGTATTTCTGAACAAGTTTGGCATCATGTATGAGATCCATATGAAAGTCTTGATATGACAAAAGGTCATTTAAGAACATGACCTGAGTTTTTAGGCTAATGTTTTGGTTTTGTAGCATCTTGTGGTGTTGTGTGAAACCATTTCTAGGGCAGCCAATTCTATGTTCAATTTCCTTATCTCCTATACTAAATTTGTTATAACTGATTCATACACAGACATATTTGAAGTGTTTAGTATTTACTAATTCCACATCCCGAATTTTTATGATGGTTCAAAAAACAACACATTGAGTGAAATGTACATTTCTATTCTTAATTCCATATCTCTTTGAGAAAAGTTGGAAACATATCAACCAATATTCTTTTTTAAATGCTACATCCCTTCAAAGCTTCCTTTTCTTTATTATTTGCAAATTACCATTTCTTTTGGGAAAGATAGTGGAGTGGTTTTCCGATTAGGAAAGATAGTGGAGTGGTTTCCTTTCTCCATGGGTTTTGATTTAAGTGGTGTTTTTACCTGTAAATGGAAATATTATGTCCTAAAGATGACAATTTGAAATTGTCAAAAGTACTCGGCCAAGGATCATCAGTTCCATTTGACAACAATTCAAATATAAGGATCGTGTTATTCAAGGAATTGATAGTAAATTAATACCTCGTTAAGTCTTGTTAGCAAAGTGATTTTGTCATTAATCACATTAACATTGCTAATTAATTCTTTGTATAAATTGGCTCTTTATGATATATATATATATAGTGTATTTAGGCATCAATCCTTCATTTATGCATGTTTCATTAAAAACAACAGACAAAGTACTATGATTAAGCTTTTTATTTCATTTTTCTTGTGTTCGAAGAAGTGTTTTCTTTTCTAGACACAAAGTGTGTAGAAACTGCTCAAATGTTCTATAATTCTGAGCGCTTTCAGCTATACTTTTAGCCATTATCAAGGATTTTTTCAATTTAATTGATTGTGTGCATTGTGTGTATGTTTTTAGTGTTATAGAGATGTTTTATTTTCCGAACATAGTTGTGGCTGTGCTCATAGTTAGTATTGTTGAGTGTTGTCTGTGTCCAAAAAAGAAAGCACTTGTTCGAACACAAGAATAATTAAACAAAGAGCTTAATCATAGTACCTTGTCTGTCATTTTTAATGAAACATGCTTATATATATATATATATATATATATATATATATATATATATATATATATATATATATATATATATGTTGCTACAATTGAAAGAAAAGAGAAAAAGAGAAAAAAGAGGAAAAACTAAGGAGTGAGTGTAAGTGGAGAAAAAAAAGAAGAAAAGGTCAAATAATCCTAATACCCCACATGTACACACATCCATGCAGACAGGCGAACATGCATGAACACGCATCTGCACAGATGGGCACAAGGCCACATGAATGCAAACACACACATGGACACAAAGAATACAGAAAAAAACTTGCACCAATGATAAGTACATAAAAAAAGAAAATCAAGTAATATAAACAGTCAATTGCTGATACCCACTGAAGAATTTTATTTCATGGGTGAGTTTTGCTGGATTTCACAATTAATTTCGGTTATTCCCAAATTTATTTCCAAGTTGTAAAAATTGTTATTGTACAAAAAATCACGTAAAAAAAAAAAATGAAAAAAAAAATGCCCAAAACAATCACGATAATAAAAACTTAGGAATCTAAAAGTTCAAGATTGTGGGTTCGAATCCAACCTGGAATGCTTTTAATTTGCTCACGGAGTTGGCCTGATTCAAAAATGGTATGCTATGTTGGGCTACAACCTCTAGGAGTAAAGTTGACAAAGTGTGACACAATGACACACTGACATTCGCATTTATTATATAGATATATATTGTTTAAGATTTGCTATATTTATAGGGCAAAGTGCTCAATATCAGAGATAGAGCATTTGAAGATATAGATATAGGAATCAACACTGTATACATATAATCACCTTTAAAAGAAAAGATAAACTAAACAAAAAGTGAAACCTCATTTCCAAATGCAGATACAAAAACAAATTCCTACTGTCGTACCTACAACTACGTAAAAACTCCATTTTTTTCTTTTTTGACCAATTTTTGTTTCTGCAAGTTCACGTGAAACCTATTTTTCAAACTTTTGAATGTTTCTTAATATTTATTTACAATGTTAGTTCAATGATTTTTTTATTATTAATATTTGTTTTTTCTCCCTGTTGAAATGATATGTCAAGGTCTACTGCATTAGTGACCTTACCCACACTACATCACAGTCTGAAGGGGAAGACATTTGCTTTCAATATTTAATTGGGATTGAAGTGTAAAACCATTTTAGGTAATATGTTATCAGATGATTCAATGAGCTACGAAATTAGATTGCAGTCCCTTTAAAATTAGTAACTTGGTAAGCCTTTTTTTTTCTTGTGTGGCATTTCTAGAGATCTATCTTGCAGATGTTTGTTTCATTTCAAGTAACCTCTGCAAAACAACCAGGACTGAGCAGTTAAAAAAACAGTTGATTTTACTCTTTAAAATAGAAGAAGGGCAGAAAAGAGGAAGGTCAGGGGATGAAAACATTGTGATAACAACAACAAAGATGAGGATAACAGTTTGAGTAAATAATGTAAATAACAAGCTATGACTTTGCCTTGCATGTCTATGGAATAAAGTGTTTCTTTTTGGACTTCCTTTCAAGTTTAATATATCCTCCCAGACAGAACCAATTCAAGGGTCTCATGCCCATCCCCCATCTTTGATACAGGGCCCTGCCACTCTCAATTTTTATAAGGTAGAATTCATATAAAATACAAATTTTATTGTAACCTAATTACATACAATAATGGATCATATGCAATATAGATGAACAATTCAACTAGAAAAATTGAAAACAAATACAATGTATCTAAATGCAAATTAGAGACATGTCATAATAGATCATTTCATCTTAAAATAAATCAACAATGTTTCATAGCAATTTTTAACATCAACTTGAGATTTTTCTTGTTAACGAGTTGAATAATTTTAACGCATTCAGCATTATGGATGAAAAATAGTGAATTTTATATAGTGTTTTTTTTTTTTTTTAGATTTTTTATCCTTTAATAGTCAGTTGTGCTTAGTTTAATTTATAATGTATATAAATATAGATATAAAAAATGCAAATGTTGATAAGATAGCAAGGGTTACAAAGCACTGCTTGGGTCACAAAGCTCTGATCAGTTTCCTAATTAGGCTTCCCCTTCTGGTCCTGCTTCTACAATAGAATAAGGCTATTTGCTATTTTGCAAACAGATGCCAGCTTTTGACAGCTTTCCAAAAATTTTGTAAGAAAGCCTCTAATATTTTTCAGAGTTTAATCAATAAATCAAATGTCTGAAATGTTCTTATAATTACAGCATTGATTCTCCTGTTTCTAGGGTAAGAAACATGAAGAATTTGAAAGAAACAATGCCAGACTTTGATAAATGATGTTGGCACATTTGCTTTCTAAAAATAACTGTTGGACCCTCATATGTTGAAGGCAATTGGAGAGTTCATCACATACATCCGCACATATGGGGAGAGGACGTCAACAACTTTTTGGCTTGACTTATTTATCAAAATCAGTATTCTGAGATATATATATATATATATATATATATATATATATATATATATATATATATATATATATACATACACACACACACACACACAGCGTCTTGAATCATGAAGTCCATGTCTTAACATATTTATTTGCGGGATTTTGATCTGAAATTTTCACTGTATAATGTTCGAGCTGTATCATTAATGTAGAAACATTGAGTTAAGTGTATTAACAAGGAAGAATATTATATTAGAAAATAGTTATAAACTTATTGATTGATTTAGGCACATATATGAGGGGTGCTGAAAAGTCCTCAGCCTGACATAGAATGAATATAAGAAAAAAATTCTGATAATTGATTGTTTTTTTTTTTTTGCTTTGTTGTGGTAGGAAGTGAATTGAGCCAAAACCTTTTCATTGTGTGAGATTTTATATATATATATAAATTTAAGATATTCATGGAATTGTTATATATGTTTCATTAAATAATATAGACAAGTGTTGTCTATTTATTTTATGTAAATTATTTTATGTAAATAATTGGTAACAGAAGCCATTGGTTTATAACAACAGCTTTCCATACTTCTACAATTCACTCTCGTGTGGTCGTGTGTGATGTCATGAGATGCGGTGCGATTTTCGCTTCTAGCGTCTTATATGCACGTGTTTATCGTTGCTTAGAAATCATCTATGTAAACATTGACAGACTGTCATCACTGTCTTGTCCGTATATTGTTTAATATGTTGTAATTGACATCTTTGATAATGCTTAAAGTAAGCCAAAAGCTTAGATTGTATTAAAAGAAATATGGATCAATATTGTGAATTTCTTTCTTCGTTCAACGATAATGTTATTAAACTTATCAGATTTTATGAAAAAAATTTACATAAAATAAATAGACAACACTTGTCTATATTATTTAATGAAACGTGTATGAATGAAAAGATGCTGCCTAAATACACACAATATATATATATATATATATATATATATATAAAAGATATTTATGGAATTGTTCATGTGACATTATTTTAAATATTTTTTTAAGGGAGTTCACACCAAACAAGACAATAAAGCCCCTAAGAAACAATGCCAGACTTTGATAAATGACATTGGCTCATTTGCTTTTTAAAAATAATTTGACTAATGGGAGTCTGATAATAAAACCAAACATTTTGCAAGTCGCATGAAATAAATGCAGTATTTTTTAATTGATTTCCTGCCAAAACCCTTCATGAAATCCCAAAATGTTATAAATGAGTGAACATTTCTAAACATTTGTTGTTAGCAGAGTGGCACAATGAAAGCGTGCTGGGCTCATAGCTTGTAGATCGAGTGGCCATCATTAAATATAAATATAATAAATAAATGACAGAACTGTCCAACAAACAGATTTGACAAAGTTCGTAATAAGCAATAACAAGAAAAAGAAAAGAACGGGGTAAAAAAATAATACAAAGCAAGCAAACAATATATGCAAGGCAAATTTTACAGTAATATGGCAAAACAACAGTAGTATGGCAAAACGTTCACAATCTAAGAATTGGGGTTGACACACCAGAGCAAATTTGGATAAACAAATGCAGTATTCTAACAACAAGTCAAGACAGACTGAGAAAGACATTGGCCGAAATGTTGTGAATATGGCAATAAAGATGAAGACAACAGTCAGAATGATGTAAATAGTTACAATACTTCATCTCAGAAATATAGACAGATATAGCTATTATTAGGTTGGTGCAAAAATAATGACATTTTTTGACGTATTTTTAACGTCAAAAAACGTCATTATTTTTGCACCAACCTAATATTAGTAGTTAATCTTTTATTTGTTGGAATTGCTAGTGTACTAGAATACAACAGCTGAGCAAACAGTATTCTGGTACACTTGCATGTCTTTTAGTCTACCAACTGGTGTGTCTACTTACATTTATATCTTGGTCAGCCTATGAACCTTTCAGCTGACTCTCATAACTTTGACATATTTTGGAAGGATATTAGAATAATCCAGAACCTATACTGGCAGCAAATCGTCTGCATATGGATAGAAAATGAACTCAGTAAATGTACAAAAATAGAAAAGGATGTAAGACAAAGATGTGTCTTCTCACCAGATTTATTCAACCTATACAATGAGGTGATACTGAAAGAATTTGAAGTCCTACCAAGATTCATTATTGGTGGCTACAATGTTAACACCAAGATATGCAGATTGTTACTGCTCCTGAGGTTTTTCTCCTGGTAAAGACAACGCTAAAAAATGACTGATGCTTGACTGATGCATTACAAGCAACATTGTGTGTCGTCTAACCAGAATTTAATAGTAGGTGTGAATTTTACCAAGCTTCTTTTCTAATCAAGGTTACAGCAACTCTGGTTTTATTTTTCTCTGAGAAAATATAGCAGTTACCACAAGACTGGTGCAGATTGAATTATGGGATTCCTGTTAGTACCTAATACCCTTAAACCAGCTCCAAGACATCTACACTGATGACACAATGTTGATAGCAGACACCAAAAGAAACCTACAAGAACTCTTACAGAAAGTACTGAAGAAAAATAAGAAGAAAGGACTAAGTATCAGTTGTAAGAAGATTGAATGCATGGTGATCAGTGAAAGCCTTATAAAATTTATATATACCATTAGATGGTTTGATATTAAAAAAGGATGATAAATTCCATAACCAACCCTCTGCAGCTGTAAGACACCCCCCACTCCCGCCAATGGGGTGACCTGGATATGACAATAAACTACATGTGTGTACAGGGCAAGACGATAAACTACGTCCAACAGCAAGGAGGTTTTGAGGAGCATGGAACCACCTCTTAATTGTTGGTGTTCCCAGGTCCACTCTGACCTGGAGTGATAGCACCTGTTAGGGTCCCAGCTATGGGCAAATAGTAAACCCCGAAACCGAGTTAAAAAGCATTATAAAAATGTAAAAATAAGTTTTAATACCAGAAATACTTTGTAAAAAATTATTATCAGAAATAATTTTTTGAAGAAAAAACTATTACCAGCAAATATATTTTTGGAAAAAGATATCAGCAATACATTTTTGAAAAAAAAAATATTACCAGCAATACATGTGATTATACTGAAAAATATGAGTAATTGAAAAATGGTTCAAATATATATGTATACATACACATCTTTTTACCAAAATATCACTATGAATCTATTTCAAAAATTTTGTTTGCATTAAATGACCCACCGAGGTTTTGATATGCCATAAAACAAAACAACCAACCAAAATCCATAACCAACAACTATATATCTTCAACAGTTGATTGAAATACAGAAGGTTGGATTAAAAATTACAGTCCAATGCTTTCGCCTTTGCTTCCAGAAAATATTATTTTCTGTAGCAGGAATAATAACCCATCGGTTCAGCAGAGGAAGAGAACACGGATGTGTCTTGTCTGCCTGGATTGAACTCACGTCCTTCCGAATGCAGAAAACATAGTTTAAGCAAGTGTGATGTGGGACACATGGTTTGGTTCAGGTGCCTGGATATACAAAAAGCTGTGTGGCCTCTGGGGTAGATAAATAGACAGGCCAACAGACAGTGAGAGGAAGGTGTCTCGTGAGGGGCTCCCAGGATCCTTTCAGAGGGATTGGCAGAGGAGGAGAAGGGGGTTTTCACCAAGAGGATGGATGCTGCAGATGTAGTATCAAATTTTCCTACAAACTCAACCAATGTTTACATATAGACTCAAGTATAAGCCTATTCCCACATTTACCTATAGACTCAAGTATAAACCCAACCAATGTACTTAGTCAAGATTGAAATGCCATTGAGTACTGTGTGACTCTCACATTCACAATAATCAAGTAACAAGTTCAGTGAAGTCTTGCATCAGGACTTTTTGGCATTGCATCAACCAGATTTGTTAAACCCCTTCCTCTACACACAATACTACAGTTCCAATTGGGATTCCTATGATATCTGGCTTTTCATCAAGCTAAAACTAACATTGAATTGCAGTGGATGAGATTAAGGAGAATGTAATTATACAGCTGATAGCAATCGGGAAGGAGAGCTTTGTAGACTAATTTGAAATAGCGAAAGAGATGCTGGAATAAGTTTTTGAAGTATGAAGGGGAGTACAGAGGACAGAAAATACAATGTCATTGCGCACAAGCAGCTTTTCTTGATAATATATTAAATGGTTGGATACTTTCCGGACACACCATATAGATTTGAAAATAGTCAGTTTTATGACACATTTCTTCATTGGACATATGTTGTTTCCAGCTGACATTTGGAGCTCCTCTTAATATTCAAGTGGATGTACCATCTAAGTTTTTTGCCAGTGATTTTGTTAATATCTAAGTGCTTGATCGATATAAGAGGACAGTTTCTACTGTTGACCTAAGAAGATACACATTCAATTTTTTTTCATTTTGGACTTTCAAATGGTATTCTTTTTTGGATAGTTTTGTCCATACCATTACCATTCAAGTATTCATGTCTTTTTGTGAGGAGTTCAATCATGATCACAGATATTGAATGAATTGTGGTGCCTGCTTGGAGGAAAGTTGTATGTGCATCATGCAAAGACATTTTTTATCCTCTGAATCTATCTTGCATATTTATAAGTCTACCATTCTTCCATGCATTGAATATTACTGCCACATCTGATCTGATGCTTCTGCTATGTATTTAAAGATTCTAGATAAAATCCAAAGAAGAATCTGCAATATTATTGACCCTGACCTGGCATCTCAGCTTCAGTCACTTTCCCACCGCTGTAATGTAGCATCCATGTGTCTTTTCTATAAATATTTTCATGGTAATTGTTCTCTTTTATGCATTGTAAATACACACAGGGGTTAAATTTTAAATTTTTATTTATATTTCCCCTACCCACAGATAAATTGTACTTATGGGGACTACTTAAGACTTCATAGAGACTCTGAGGTATTATGGTGGCTGTGATAAGAATGTGCTATTTTGGTGTAAGAAATACTGTGGTATGTTTGAGTCAATGATTGTGGATAGTTAAGTTTAATTATAAGACAAGACCAGCCTTTCCCCCATCCCCCCTTTTGACCTTGTGCCACATTTTTTTATTTTACAAAAATACATATTTTTTTTCCTCTTCAATATGATGACTTTATGAATTTAAGCGCACTACTAGATTGGTAATAGGTCTCATCATTTTACAGTTGAAAATTGCTAGATATAACTATGCTAACAGTTTCTTCTCTCACACTTCTGACTTGTGGAAATCTCTTCTGGCTGATTGCTTTCAAGTCAACTTTGATCTTCAAAAATTTAAATGCAATGTCAATTGTTATTTTCTGTCTTCTTAATTCCTGTTCTTTTATCATTCTCTCAACCTATTTTTTTTCTTTTTCTCATGTTCTTTCACACTCAGTAACCCCTTGTGCCTTAGTGGCTTTATAGCCTTTCTTGGAGGTGAAATGATAAAATAAAATGAAAATGCTCAGTTTTGTTACTCTGTTCTTGATAATCTTTTACTATTTGCAAAAGTACCTACAATATTTTTAGCAACTAGAATCTGCTATAGCACAAGTTGGTAATAAAATAAGCACCCCCCCATCTCCCCTATTGTTTGTAACCATCTATTACAACAAAATAATCTTAAAGCTACTATATTACATTCTCCATAGAAATTAACTTAAACTAGAATTCATGTTTTTTAATCAAGCAGAAAATATAATATTCAAAGGTTGTAATCTAAATCAAGTGAATGATTTAATATTTATATAAAGATTTTTTTAACAACATGTATATATCAAGTATGCAAATTTTGTTTATATTTTATAGCTTTAAAAGATCAGTAGTTTATCAGATATGGCCAACTTGGCCCCTGCTCTAAAAATCACTTAAAGAAACAGTTTTGAGTTCAATCCAGGCAGGCAACACACAATAGTCAAAAGCAATGGCAGACTGGCCAGGCTGTCAGTTTGCAAGTGGGCCTATTGCACTGGTCCCACATTACTTTGCAAGTGGGCGTGTTGTGCTAGTCCCACATTACTTTGTGATATGTCCCAGAAAGGGATATATTTGATCAAAGAAGCTAAGTGGTTTTGGCTACTATAACCAAGTAGTACATGGTAGCAGTAATTGACTGGTACTCGTTGTAGTCGCAGGTAATAGGTGTAGACCAATAGGATAGCCAATGGCGTAGTCCAATGGGCGTCATCATAGACATAAACTCTGTCGTACCTACATGTCCATCTGTATTTATGACAGACACCAGCTAATCATATTCCAGTGAGGTGGAACTCAAGTGTATGCATATTCCATTATATCACTTTGCAAGTGGGGTTATTGTGCTAGTCCCATGTTACTTTGCAAGTTGGCCTATTGTGCTTGTCGCACGTTGCTTTGCAAGTGGGCCTATTGTGCTAGTCCCACGTTACTTTGCAAGTTGGCCTATTGTGCTAGTCCCACGTTACTTTGCAAGTGGGCCTATTGTGCTTGTCCCACGTTACTTTGCAAGTGGGCCTATTGTGCTAGTCCCACGTTACTTTGCAAGTTGGCCTATTGTGCTAGTCCCACGTTACTTTGCAAGTGGGCCTATTGTGCTTGTCCCACGTTACTTTGCAAGTGGGCCTATTGTGCTAGTCCCACATTACTTTGCAAGTGGGCCTATTGTGCTAGTCCCACGTTACTTTGCAAGTGGGCCTATTGTGCTTGTCCCACGTTACTTTGCAAGTGGGCCTATTGTGCTTGTCCCACGTTACTTTGCAAGTTGGCCTATTGTGCTAGTCCCACGTTACTTTGCAAGTGGGCCTATTGTGCTAGTCCCACGTTACTTTGCAAGTGGGCCTATTGTGCTAGTCCCACGTTACTTTGCAAGTGGGCCTATTGTGCTTGTCTCACGTTACTTTGGGACTAACATGAATAAGAATGAAAGCTTTATCAACATTTAATAAAGTTATTTATTCACATTTAAAAACATGAATACCACAATTAGCAAAAACACAATGTCCTTTCTCATATATAGAGAATATGTCAGGTGGACTTACCCATCTATTGGAGTGAAATATAACCAGACAACTTGTATCTTTAAACTCTTGGTAACTGGTATCATGGCAGTAGGGAAAATTCCTTGTGTGTTGCTTCAAATCAGGTTTAAATCGCTTCTCCTCATGGTCAATTTTTCCAAACCCACATTGTTTAATTAAGCAATGAGAGACTGCCTCATATCATGCGATATATCTCTATATATGAGAGCATGCAAATTTTACAGACCCAACAGTCCTATGATGAAGTGGGCCCCTGATATAATGGAATATGCGTACACCTGTGTTCCCCCCTCACTGGAATATGATTGGCTGGCGTCCGTCATAAATACCAACGGACATGTAGGTATGACAGAGTCAAAAGCCTTAGTCTGAGAGCTAAGTCTATTACGACGCCCATTGGACTACGCCATTGATCTACGCTTCTTACCTGCGACTACGACGCGTACCAGTCGATTACTGCTACAATATTCTACTTGGTTATAGTAGCCAAAACCACTTAGCTACTTTGTTCAAATATATCCCTTTCTGGGACATATCATCCCCTTATATCAAATAAACATACAATAAAGAAACAAATGTAGACAAATGATTTAGTAATAAAAAGAAATCACAACTTTATAAGGTCATCTGCACACCAGCAGTTACTCAAATCCAATGCAAGAGGACATTTTCAAAATTAATGACTATAAAGAAAAAGTTTAGAAACTTGCTGTCTGGTGAGAATTTGGAATCATACATATTAATAGCCATTGAAAAGGAATTATTAAATGAATTGGATGCAGAAGTAATTATTGGATAAAAGAAATAAAGCAAAAATACCTAACCTAGCATTTAATCTCCAACCCTCTCATCTGCTTACTAAATCATTACACTGGTTTAATGAATTGATTTTGCTTTCATAACAAAAATATCTAATAAATGTCAAGTATATGATGTTATATTCAAACTGAACTGAAGAGTCAAATTTCATTTAGAATATAATCTATGTGAATGACTTGACTGTTGGAATTATATAAGGAAAAGTTTATTTATCAGAGCAATGATATCAAACTGACACCAGTGGAAGACTGGCCAAGGTGTCAGCTTGCTTGATGGTGAATGGGCCCTCTATATCAAATACAATAAAAAAGACAATAAAGAAACAAACACAGACAAATGTTTTAGTAATAAAATGGAATAAAAATTTTATAAAGTCATTTGTATACTATCAGTTACTCACACCCAATGTGAGACGGACATTTTCAAAGCTAAAGATCATAAAGACAAGGTTAAGAAATTCGCTTTGATGATAATTTATAATCATACATTTTGCTATGAATTGAAAAGAAATAGTTACATGAAATGCAGGCAGAAACAATTATTGGCAGATGTGCACAATCATCTCCTAAACACAAACGATTGCTCTTAATATAGGGGACTGCATGCAATGCTCTATTATACTCTTCAAAGATCTGTCAATGTGTAAATTGTGCAGTAAACTATTTAAAAATATTAAACAATTACTTAAAATTTTAAAAAAATAAATAAAAATTTAAGGCATAACATTCTGTATTTACATTTAGTATCTACTGCCAGTAATATATACAGTACATGTACACTGTAGTTACACGGTAACCAAGAATGTCTTTGTTGATTTTGATTTATTAAAAGAAAAAAAGTATACAGCAAATACTGATGAAGTGGCTGCCTATATTTTAAATGAAGAAATAACACAGATAAATGTTTTAGAAATAAAAAAAGAATATGAACTTTATAAAGTCATCTGCACATTCTCAGTAACTCAAGTCCAATGTGAGAAGACATTTTCAAAACTAAAGATCATCACGACAAGGGTAAGAAATTCATTGTCTGAGGAGAATTTGGAATCATACATGTTGCTATCCATCAAAAATGAATTGTTAGATGAATTGGATGCCGAAGAAATTATTGGCAGATTCGAAAAATCATCTAATGAACACAAACGATTATTCTTAATATTGTGAACTGCATGCAATGCTTTGTTGTGCTTTTGATCCATTAATGTGTAAATTATGCATAAAAATGTTTAAAAATATCAACCAATTAAAAAAAAATAATTCAATTATAACATTATGTATTTACATTTGGTATTTACTGCCAGTAATATGTACAGTTCATGTACCCTGTAATTGCTAATACTCATTTTTCCGCAAACATTTTAATTATACCCTTTTTTTCACTATGTATTTTTTGTAAAATTTTATTTACTCGTTATGAAAAAAAAAAAAGCATTTTAGTTGTGGGTGAGCCCCCTTTGTTTCCTAGCAACCAATATTTTTAAACCCAATCTGTCATTGGTCAAAAGACAATGAAGACTTTTATATAAGAATAAGGTGTTGCGCGCCGACACTTGGGTTTGAACACAGATCACCAAAGAGCAAACACAGGCAATCCCATTTTGAAGAATTAGATCAAGTGATAGTAAAGGAAATGTATATATGGGAATTAGCATGATGTCAAAGTGATCACCATTTCTAATCTATTCTCTATTACTATATGGATCGTTATTCTCTATCCACTATACTATTTCTCTATACTGATCACTATATGGATTACTATTTGGATCACTATTCTGTGGTTACTTTTCAAGTGAGTATTATCAAGCAAGTTCTATTAGTGAGAGTCTTATTCAAAGGTGTCTGGCATCAGTATTGTTCAACAGTGTTACTATAGTTATATATGCAATTACAAACTCTCTACTACAACGACCATTACAAAAGTGACAACACATATTCATTGACATTACAAAATTGGCAACGAGTGTTCATTGACATCACAAAAAAGACAATGAAATTGATCTAAATAACTCAATGTATAATAATCACAAAATAAAAGTAAAAAAATATATATGATCTGCAAAAATCTTATAAAATTTATAATGTCAGTGTATATGTATATATAAATAAAAAGAAAGAACAGTAAGATATATAATCCGGTGTTCTTATTGATATTTTTATTTTTACAAGATAGTGCTCAATGTAAATTTAAATTTACAGAGCATTAATATTATAAATTAACTGATTTAATATTTGCATTAAGTCTTTATGTGGCTTACAGCCATATCAGGTTGTAACACTGGTTCTCATACAATCACTGAAGTTAAGCAATGTCTAGCCTGGTCAGTACCTAGATGGGTGGCCACTTGGAAATACCAGGTGCTGTAAGCTTGGATGTTCAGGTGGTGTAATGAATAACAGTTCAGAAACTGGAGCGCTGCGTTCCAATTCCAATCAGGTTCATTATATTCATTAATGTGCAAATACCATTGGTATTGGTATGAATCCACCTCATCTCTCCCCAGCTATGGGTTAATTAGTAGGGCTGCTATCAGAAAATTATTATTATCTCCCAAAATTATTACAATTTACAAATATTTTCTGGCTTTAAATAATCTGCAAAAGGTTGATAAGCCATAAAAAACAAAACAAATCACTGAAGCACACTCTTTATGTACTATTTATGTTAAATGGCCTGTTTGAAAAAAAAAAAAAATGAAAAATGTTTTTTCGAATAATTTTTGTAGATTAGCATCCATTAGACTATTATTAGAATCAGAATAAAAAAAAATATTGACTTTTTACCATATTACAAATGAGGTCCTGTTAATGATATAACACAATCACAAGTCCTATAGCCATGAGGGTCATAGGGGCCCCAACTACTGCAGTCATAGTAGCAGTGGTGTTCCTTGAGCAAGATAGCCTGATGGCGCCCAAACAGCTCTAGGTTGGTTTGAATTTAGAGTTTTTATTCTCCTAGACTAGTTGCCAAGGCTATAGGACACAGTCTGTTTTGCTATTTACCCATAGCGGGGGGAAAAGAGATGGATTCATAAATTTCCCAAGCAGGTAAGGGAATGTAATGAACTTCACTGGAATTCAAACTCAGCTTTCTAATTCTTCAGTCTGAGCTGCAATCAATTTTTCCACTGTGCCTAATATAAATGCAGTACCAAATTGCCAGAGTTATCTGTACTTTATCTTTATTTACAAATATTAAGTTTGAAACTGTGCTTATGTTATCAATAACTGTGTACTGATGTCCCTTTTCCCAATTCATAATCATATACAGTTATCAATGATGTAAGCACAATTTCAAACTAAACTATGTTTTGTAAATAACAACTATCATTGCCATATCTTTTAAAGTATATGCTGGGAAGCACAATGAATCAAGGATTTGAGAAAAGAAAAACAAGATTATTATTATTATTATTATTATTATTAAGGCAAACTTTGACCTTTGCAAAAAAAAGTGAAGTGCCAAAAGAACAGTTTTTCCCTTGATACCACTATTATTTTAAATATCTCCTCAGCAATGTTTGTTGTTTTAAAAAAGCAATAATTAGAATTGTAATAAAACCTAAAACATATGAAAATGAATTTAAACATTTTCTTTGTTCTTTAAAATTGACAACAAAAATAATAAAAACTATTTATTTATTAGATTGTTTATTGCAATAGTTGGCAAAACCTCAGATAATTGTCAATTGATTCAAACTTTATAAAATGGTAAATAATGAGGATTATCGATAGATGCATTCGTTCACATATTTCAATAGTTTAGTAAATGTTTATAAGTTTATGATTAAAAAATTGTTTTCATATTTATTTCTTTATAAATTAGTAAATGATAAATATTGCATTGCAGTAGTTTTAATTGCTATTAGTTTTTAGAATGTTGTAAATATAAAATTATTCTGGTAAAAAAATAATAAATAGTGTTTAATATTTTTGTTTTAAATTCTCAAAAACAAAACAATGTGTAAATTCACTTTCATCATATGTTTTGGTTTTATTAACTTTCTAACCATCATTTTTTAAAACAATAAACATTGCCGAGTAGTGAAGGTAGTTAAAATAATAGCAGTGTCAATGGAAAAACTTTTGACACTTTTTTTTTCAGGCATGAAGATCCAAGTTTGCTAATAATAATATGAAGTAGTCAGAGGAAAATTGACTCAAAATAGCCAAAAAACTGGACTATGATGAATAAAAGAAAAAACTAGAAGCTTCAAAAGATAACTTGAAAAACAATAATGAGGACACTCCTGAAGACAAACCAAAGAAATGGCAGATTAATTGATAGAGACATGGTTATGTAGAGGAGACCTTCAAAGAGAAACTGCGTTGCTCTTAATAGGGGTCCCCCCAAAAAAGCACTATAGGAACCATGTATATAAAGGCCAATGTAAATAAGACAGTAGATATAGATTATGTGGAAATAAAGACAGGAGAGTGAACCTCATAATCAATTTATGTTGTAAATTAGCCAATACTCTGTCATGACTTTTAAAGGCTGCTTGTTTATTTGGTTTGTTTAGTTTTGTTTTATGACATATCAACACATCAATGGGTTATTTAATGCCAACAAGATTTTTAGGATAGGTTCATATTAATAGAATCTGTATTCTTTGATTTTGTTTGGTTTATTTTGTTTTATGGCATATCGACACATCAATGGGTTATTAAATGCTGACAAGATTTTTAGGATAGATTCACATGAATAGAATATGTATTCTTTGGCTTAGTTTGGTTTGGTTTATTTTGTTTTACGGTATATCAATATATCAATGGGTTATTTAATGCTGACAAGATTTTTATTGCTGGTAATATTTTTCCCCAAAAATGTATTACTGGTAATATTTTCTATTTTTCAAAAATGTTTTGCTGGTAATAAAACCTATTTTTACACTTTCATAGTGTTTTGTACCCAGTTTGGGGTTAACTATTTACCCATAGCTGGGACCCAAAAAGATGCTATCACCCCAGGTCAGGGGAACGCCAGCAATTAAGAGGTGGTTCCACACTCCTCAAAACCTCCAACGTACCAATCATTCCTAAATTACTCTTCTGTTAACTTGGGACACACCTGGCTACTTTTCAGGGTGCATTAGTTTGCCCAGGTGCACAAATTGACAGAGGCTGGTCTAGACACATCAGGATGGAATAAAAAAAAAACAAAAAACAGAATGTGTTGAAATAGTATCTTTCTGAACATGAAATACGCTTCTGAGGTTACTGTTTATCTCTATCTATAAAAAGCAGGATGTGTGTGTGTGTGTGTAACAAATGCACGGCCACAATTTTTGATGGATTTGCACCAAAATTTACATGCACATGCTCCAAGTTAGCAGGAAGGCCAAGACCAATTTTGCATTTCCCAACTCCCATCGATAGTGGAAATAATCGATTGTTTTATGCTTTTATGGCAGTTTTCATGTAGTTTGCGGCCATTTTGTACTGACCAGAGTGAGAGCCAATAGCTGGCTGCCACAAATGTTAACTAGCATGCTCGCATGCAAAAAAAAAAAAAAAAAAAAAAAAAAAAAAAAAAAATCGATAGATGCATTCGTCACAAGTGGGAAAAATTTAAATCTGCATGGCACTTTACTCCAATTCTCTTGCTTAAACTCAACGTTGATTCTGATTCTGCAGAACTGGGTTGGGTGTGAAAAAGTATTTGTTGTTAACATTCTTTTTTCATTCGGTTTTTCCAGTTACGAATCCTTTTTTAAAGCTGATCGTTTTGTGTTCATTTTGTTTAGTTCTTTTTTCGTAATGTTTAGTATAGAGCTTAGAAAAAGTTTGCAGTGTGAGATAGGCAAGAAGTAAGGCATGTAGCAACATCAGCACGGAAAAGGGCACTCCTTTAAAGGCAAAGAAGGGCAAAAATATTTTAAGTCAAGTGATAGCGATTACTGTATGAGTCGTACGATTTTTGGATCAAGCACGGGCAACGCCGGACCATGCTGCTAGTTCATTATAAAATGTTTAAATGGCATTTTTCTCATTAAACAGCTAACTAAATATTATTGGTCTTAATCTGGCAGCTCAGCTTCAGTCACTTGCCCACCACCATTAGGTTGCCTCTCTGTGCCTTTTTTATAAATACTTTCATGGTATTTCTTTGCATGGAATAATTAGGTCTCAAGCATTGTCTAGTATGATGGTTCGTTTTACATGATACCATTGCAATACCAAATAACTTGTCTATATAGTTCTGCTACCAATATCTCCACCGTAACACTGGCAGATGCGGCTTCTGGGTGCGATGCCTTCCCAAAAGGCAACCCATGATTTGGTGCCAGGGCTACATATGGTTTTGAATTCAGAGTTTTCCTGCTCCCACCATGGCTAGAGACCCTAGTGTCTTGCTATTTAATCCACAACTAGGGGGAGAAAAGATGGATTTATACCTTTCCAAAGGATATTTACCTTGCCAAAAAGCAACTCATAATTTGGTCCCAGAGACACATATGGTTTTGAATTCAGAGTTGTCCTCCTTCTAGACTGATTGCCAATGATAGCTAGAGAGCCGAGTGTCTTGCTATTTAACTCACAGCTGGGGGAGAAAAGATGGATTCATACCTTTCCCATAACTGAATGCAATGAACTCAACTGGAATATGAACTTGATTCTCTGATTTTTCATTTCAAGCCACTAACCATTACACCATCTTCATATCCTTATACATTACTTAACATGTAAAGATTATCCCATACTGAATTTATAATATCTTTAATAAGTCGGGTATATCATTTATTTCAATTCAACACTTCAGGGAGACTGGATGAGATTACAACTGTTGTAATTAATATTTGAAACTTGTAGGCAGATATTGGCCTTTGAAAAACTGTATACGTGATATTCAAAATCTAGTTTACAGTTGCCTTTTTCCTCAATAAAATGGTATGACACTTCCAGACAAAATATCATATTATAATCCTGTTTGTCTCTCAGATAAATAATAGACCATTTTGTTTTGGTTCTTTTCTATAATTATTTTCATGTCAACTGTCGCAATGATCTCTACTCCCTGGAACATCAATTCCATGAATTTAAACCTTCTCAGGCAGTTCTGTGCCATGCGTGATACACGCTTAGGTGATCATGTATCTTTCGACACGTGACTGACAAGGCAGATTTTTTTCCTGCAGAAGGTTGCCATTTCTCTCTGTGGTAGACCAGATGCCATCCAAAGCGTTAGAACCCAGTCTGTCCTGCTATTTACCCATAGCTGGGGGGAGAAGAAGAGGATTCATATCTTTCCCAAGGGTATTAGCACGTAAATGAATGTAAGGGATTCAACTGGAATTTAAACTTGGCTCTCTGATTCCTCAATCTGAGTCGCTATCCATTACTCCACCATGTCTCACTTCATACATAAGTATTTCTTTTAAAGCTTGTATTTATAGATTAATAATGGACATTTCAAATATGCTGGTAACATGTTTTGAAACATTGAAGCATACGAGTCATTTACGTTAAGATTGAGACATGCACCTTTTCACTTATTCGGATTACTTACTATAATTGGTTTCAATTGGTTTAAGTTTTAACCTACTAATCAGTCAGTCAGTTATGTGCCATACGTGATACATGCTTAGGCGATCATGTATATTTCAATACATGACTGATGAGGCAGATTTTCTCACAGTAGATTGCCATTTCTTTCTGCGGTAGACCAGTTGCCATCCAAAGCTATAGAACCCGGTCTGTCCTGCTATTTACCCATAGTTGAGGGGAGAAGAAGAGGATTTATACCTTTCCCAAGAGTATTTGCACATAAGTGAATGTAATGGATTTGGCTGGAATTCAAACTCTGCTCTCCAATTCCTCAATCTGAGCTGCTATCCATTACTCAACTGTATCTCTTTACTATGAGATTGAAATAGAAAAATTTTGCTAGATATAAGGAAAAGAGTTCTAAACTGTTATGTGATATCTGTCTTTCTGTATGGCAGTAGATTTTTATTTATATTCCCTATCCTCCAAAAACAAAATTGTACATATGGGGACTACTTAGGACTTTATAGAGACTCTGAGGTATTATGGCGCCTGTAATAAGAATGGTAAGAATGTGTTGTTTTAGTGTAAGAAATACTGTGGTATGTTTGGGTCACTAATTGTGTCTAGTTGTTTAATTATAAGACAGATGAAGACCAGCCTTCCCCATCCCCCTGTTTTTGTTTTACAACAAAAATAAAAATTACTTTCCTCTTTTGTAACTAGGCTTAGGAATTCAAGCACACTAATGTTGATAGCAGACACAGAAAGGAAACTACAGAAGGTAGTGAAGGAAAGTGAGAAGAAAGGACTAAGTATAAAGTACAAGAAGACAGAATGCATTGTTATCAGCAAAAGGATGAGAAGAAAATGCAAATTACAAATCGGGATACTAAAATGAAACAAGTACAAAAATTTAAATATCTGGGAAGTGTTCTAAAAGTGCGACAATGTGATCCGAAGAAGTATTAGGATAACTAAAGATGCATCCCAAAAGCTAAGCAGAGTATTAAGAGACAGAAAATTTCAATAGAAACAAAGAAAAGAGTATTGAACTGTTATGTGATATCTGTCCTCCTGTATGGCAGTGAATGCTGGACAATCTCCTCAAGATGGAGAAGAGACTTCAGACAACAGAAACGAGGTTCTACAGAAGGATGCCAAGAATACCATGGATTGAAAATGTGAGCAACAACAAAGTTTTAGAGAAAATGGAAACAAAATGGAAACTTATACTTAACATCAGGAAGAGACAGTTGAGTTTTCTGGGACACATAATGAGGAAGGAAGGCTTGGAAAATCTGATACTCACAGAGTGGATTGAAGGCAAGGGAGATAGAGGAAACAATGCATAACATACTTAATGTGCTTGTGTAAATAGATGGCGGAAAAGGGTTTAAGAGAAAAAGCAGAAAGACAAAATTTATTAAGAGCTAAATGTGTAGGAAGTTGTGGAAAGCCATAATCGCCCACATCCTGAGGGGACATAGCACATAAAGAGGAACTAAATTGAATGTGCATTTTGATGCAATGGATGTCGGGACAGAATTAGAAATCAGAGAGCTGAGTTCGAATTCCAGTCAGGTCACATTACATTCACTTATGAACAGATGCCTTTGGGAAAGGTATGAATACATCTCTTCTCCCTCAGTTATGGATTAAATATCAGGACAGACTTGGTTCTATGGTATTGCTTTGCAACCAGCCTACAGTAGAAAGAAATGGCAACCTAATGTGTGAAAATCTTCTGCCTAGTCAGTCATAAATTGAAAGAAACATGATCACCCAAGTGTGTATCACGGATGACACTTAACTGACTGATGGACTAGATTGAGTATCAGGCTACACCATTTTACTGTTGAAATAGCTAGCTGTAGCCCTAAGTTCTATTTTAATAGTATCTTTTCTCACACTTCTCACCTGTGGAACTCTTTTCTGATTTCTTCCTTCCCTGTCACCTTCAAAAACTTAAATGCAACATCAATCACTATCCTCTGCCTTCCTGAAATCTGTTCTTTTATTGTCCTTTCTTTTCAATAATGTCTTCTCATTTTCTTCCACACCCAGTAACCCCTTGCACCTTAGTGTCATTATCACCCCACTTGGAGTGAAATGATTAATATGTATGTAAAGGCTGGTCACTCATATGCCTGTTTGGTAGGGTGACTAGCCAATCCCTATTGTAGATGCCTACTCAGGCACTTTTGTGCTTGTTCAACACTCACAGAACCCATCTGAGGTTTATACTGCAACTATGCCGAGCCCACCTTAACTTACAGTTTCTGGGAGAGAGCACATTATCTGCCGTATGCTCAAACCCTCAGTCACAGCGACTTGTGATTTCATGCTAGCTCAACCATTGGTGGCTCCCAAATAGTTCCATCTACCCACAAGGCTTGGGTTAACCTGTGGTATGGTTTTTCAGGCAATTTCCAATGGTGTCACACACTGTGGTCGCTTTTACAGGCTGATAACATCAGGAAGTCTCCTTCCTGACAAATCGACCATAGTGTGATTTGAACCTGGGTCTCATGGTCAGAAAGTGAATGTTCTAACCACTTGGCCATATATATCAGGTGTTTTAATGAACCAATGTATTTTAGGACTTTTAGGAATTTATCTAAAATTGCCATGGTTAGACAGGAAGTGCCAGTTGTTTGAGGACAAGGTTTTAGTTTGCATTACTTTGTGCTATCACACAGTTAAGTTGCATACTGTCTTTCAGACTAGACTTGTGTTTCCATCCTTTAATAAAGATTGGTTATCCTATTTTCAGAATAGCTCTGTTATATACAAATTTAAATGTGATTGTGATGCAGTATATATAGGAAGGACCAATCAAACATTGGAAACTCGCATTACGCAACACTTGCCTGCTTATTTACAATCCAGTAGTCAGTGTTGTCTATTGAGAACTACTCAATCTGTTCACAACTTGTCCATTGGGCAACATTCATTAGATAATATGGTCTGTGCTGCTGAATATAATGACACATTTTTCTCTATTTTACATAGAGCTCGCTCTGTCCACAAACTTAGAGTTCTCAAGGCTGCATACATCACTTAATTCATTCCTTATGTTTGTTCAGGGGAATATGAGTAAAATATTTTTCTATTTTATACTCTTTTTGGAACCTTTTATTAACTGCTTTTAAATGTCAATTTCTTTACAATTAAACTGTATTTTAATCATATTTCTATTTCTCCTCCTCATTCACTATTTCTGCAATTGTGTCTACATTATTTTTTTTCTATTTGCCAACATCTACCTTTTGATAAAGTGTTGGCCAAAAGGGTTTACTTCAAGATGTAATGAAATCTTCCTTATATATATATATATATATATATATATATATATATAAAGAAATATAGTTTTAAGATATGCTATAATTATGGGATAAGTGTTCAATATCAGAGATAGAGTTTATGTAAATACAAACGTGAACATTGAAGTCAACACTCAGAGGTGACAGACTGTTTTATGCTAAACACAATCATCAGACCACTGGTGGCAGGAAAGAGTCTGTCTGTTACCTCTGAGTGTTGACTTCAATGTTCACACATATATATATATATATATATATATATATATATAAAACATATGCATAGAAATTCATCTACTGAAGAACTCAGAGAAATGAAAAAATTAACTTTTGGAAAAGGCATAAATAGTTTGACTGGAACTTTGACAAAAGAATATTTGGCAAAGTTTAATGTTTGTGCCAAAAAAAAAAAAAAAAAGCACTATGTCAAAAGGACAGTTTTTCTGTTGATAACACTATTACTTAAAACTACCGAGACTCTCTCCACAATATTTATTTACAACATTGTAAAAATATGTAAATCGGGTAAAATGTGATATTTATCATCTACTATTTTATAAGGGAAACTGAAAGGGAATCTTTTTATTTAAAAGTTTATAAAAATCTACAAAATTTTCAACAAATTGCATTCTTTGGAATGGTCGGCAAAAGATTAATGAATTACAAATCAATTCAAACTTTATAAAATTGTAAATAATGAAGAGTTCATTATATTTGGGTCACATATTTTTATGATTTAGTAAATTTTTAGAAATTTCTGAATAAAAATTGTTTTCATATTTATTTCTTTACAAATTTGTAAATTATAAACATTGCATTGTATTAATTGGTTCACATTTTTAAGGGTGGCATTTTTGTGGTTCACATTTTTAGAATGTTGTAAATATAAAATTATTCTTGTCAATATACAAATTAATAAATAGATGATGCTCAATATTTTTGTCATAAATTCTAAAAGAACAAAGAAAATGTATAAATTTACTAACATGTGTTCAGGCTTTATCAAAATTCTAATCATAGTTTTTTAAAACAATAAACTCTGCCGAGTCATAAATATAGTACAAAATAATAGTGGTGTTAAGGAAAAAAACGTCCTTTTGACAGACCATTTTATTGCAGGCATGAAGGCTAAACTTTGATGAAATAGATATATCAGAAACACTGTTTGGTTTTAATGGGGAAAAGAGAGCATACATACTAATAATAAAGAAAGAAAGGGAAATAGAGGAAGTGATAATGCTCTCATGTGTTTAACGTCTGCTTCAGGGAAATAGAAAACCTTGTCAATTTTTTCATTTGTAATCCCTTCTTTAAATAATGATCCGCATTTATATTTATAGTTGTTATTACAATATTTTGTTAATGTTTTTAATTCAAATATTTAGCAACACAATTAGAACTTTCCATGTCTATTTTAAAGTTGTGGAACTCACAATGAGCTTATTTGGTCATTAACTTAAGAATTATGATTAATTAGAAAATTCAGATTGGAAAAGCGTAACATTTTCGCGGGTGTTGCTAGTAGAGTAAAATTAGGGAAAGATTAAAGTCAGGCAGTAGGTATAGCGTTTCGGTACTCACTGAGTACTACTCAGTAACAGCTGTGAAAGAATTCAATTGAACTATGTTTATAACGGTAAGTTCAGACAATTTTTTTTTTTTTTTTTTTTTTTTGTTACTTACATAAAAATTGTTCATTTTTGTCTAAGATCATAGCAATGTTATTTGCCTACCCCAGCATATTTTTTCAGGACACTCCAATGAGGACACGATACATGTACGAGAGAAAGAACCGGTAGCATTTATCATGACGGAAATTACAACAGAGAGTGCAATATTGAGAAATGCGGAGAAAACAGCCCACAGTTACTGGATAGGTGAATATCATCATTAAAATCTGATCAAGAAGCTAAGATATTTGGAATTTGTTCGTGGCGGGCGTTTTGGTGTTTGACGTAAAAAAGTGAGGAGCGGAATTAAAAAAACATTTGATCTCCCGTCCGGTTAACAAAAAATAAATAAATAAATAAACGTAATATTTCCAATGTTGTTTTAGCTTGTTTCTTGTTTTGTTAGTAACTTTATTTTATTTTATTTCCAGCAAGGCAAAAATGATGTCGACAATGACAACTCAAAAATTTCCAAAGAGAACAAGGTAAATTTCTCTTTGCTTTACAGAAACGGGACGACAATGAAAAAAATTAATGAATTAAAACTTTAAATTTAAATAAAAAAATCAAAAAAATCAAGAAGCTTCTGAAGTAATATTTAATTTCTAAGAAATGTATTTAATTTTTTTTTTTAATTTTCGTGAATTTTCTTGACCTTACTGTACCTACGCACTAGTAATTACTTTTTGCTTTTTTTTTTTTTTGCATCATAAAACTTTTTTTTTAACATCAATAAGCTAAGCACAATAGGCATTTATTAAATTTAAAATTGAATTAGATTACATTTTGAAAGTGGAAAATTCATGTCTTCTCTTCTTTTCTTTTTTTTTTATTTATCTTTTTTTAAAACAGGTAGTTTGTTTAAATTGCGAAATTACATAATAACATCTCTATTTCCGCTTTGTAATTAGTAAGTAAAAGTACGTACTACTTACTTTTACTTTATTATTCACATTATTATTCCTTCCTATCAAAAAATATAATTTCTAAATTTCATTCCTGATTCTTCGACCAGAATTGTCCAAAACCATTTTCATTTTCTTTTTAATTTGCAATACTAAAAAGGAAGAGCTGATCTGTAACAGATTTTTTTCCGTCGACAAAACTGTTTATTTTTTATTTTTTGTTAATTAAGAAGGGTGAGGTGTATTTTCTTCTCTCATCCATCAGATCTACAAGTCGGATTAATAACAAAAAAATCCTACCAACAACAGAGACTACTACTACAAATTCATTGATAACTGTTAGTGAGTGTTAGTGTTTAGTTTTTTTAGTGAACCACGTTTTTCCTATCATTTTTTTTTTTTTTTTTTTTTTTGAGATATCGTACACAAAACTTGATTCAGTTTTTACCTGAAGAAGTGTGCATGACGTTATACATCTGAGCCTCTCTCTCTGCCAAACGGCTTTTCACTGGTCTATACAACTCCTTCTCCATCCTTTAGGTCCCGCTGTTGCGTTCGCCATCCCAGAAGTGTGGACTGCATTTGCTGATTTGTAAAAAAAAAAAAAAAGCCAGAGAGAAAAAAAGAGGGGGCGGAGAAAATAGCCTGGCAGTCACACACACACACTTTTGTTTCTGGTCCAGAATGACTTCAAGACCAAGAAGGAACTACTTGTTCGGATCAGTCTATTCCACGTGTATGTATGCCACGAACTACAGTCACAACGCGCTCGCAGAAATCGATGGGAGAGAAAGTGAAAACGGGAAATAACCTCAACAGCAACATTTGATGGTGATGAGAACCACGATCAGAACAATGATAATGGTGTTGGTGATGATGATGTTATGAGGGCTGCTGCTATTTGTAACTACACACAACACTCGCAATTTAGAAAGAAAAAAGAAAGAGAGGGAGAGAAAACAAGAGACAGAAAGAAAAAAGACAGAAAGAAAAAAGACAGAAAGAAAAGAAAGAGAGAGAGAAAGAGCAAAAGAAGGAAAGAAATACAGAAAACAAAAGAAAAGAAGAAAGAAAGAGACAGAGAAAACAAAAGAAAGAAAGAGTGAGAATAAACAAGAGAAAGAAAGAAAAAGAAAGAGATGGAGAGAAAACAAGTGAAAGAAAGAGAGAGAGAGAACAAAAGAAAGACAGAAAGAGACGGGGAAAACAAAGGAAAGAAAGATAAAGAGAGTAAAAAAGAAAAAGAAAGAAGGCAAGAGAGGGAGAGAAAACAAAAAAGAAAGAAAGAGGGAAAATAAAAGAAACAAAGAAAAAGAAACAGAGGGAGTGAAAACAAGAGAAACAAACAAACAAACAAAAAGAAGAAAAGAAAGAATGAAAGAGAGGGAGAGAAAACAAGAGAAAGAAAGAAAAAAGAAAAAACGAAAGAAAGAAAAAGAATAAGGAGGAGGGAAAAGAAAATCTGGTTTTCTTCGGCAGTTTGATAAAAAGGAAGAAACCCCGAAGAAACAACGAAGCAAGAATATTATCAATTGATGATATCGAATGATCGATCGAATTACTGATTCGTTTTTGCTGAATATTTTTCCTCTTCACTGCAAAAATCCAAAACATGGCTTGAAGTATTTTCAAAAATCACCCCTTTTATGAATCAAAGAAGGAATACTTGTAGGAGGAAAAAAAACTGAAAGAAAGAGAGAGTGAGGGAGAAAAAAAAAAAGAAAGACTGTGTATAAGAAGAAAGAAAGAAAGAAATATTCGCATGTGTTCAAAATATGTTCTCAAAGTGACATTTAGCAAAATCTAAAACATTTCATGTTTTAATTGCAGTATGACTAAATGTATAATGTTTTCCTCGTGGCGTAGTTCTAATAGCAGACATAAAAAGAAAATATCAGGAACTCCTACAAAAGGTAGTAAAAGGAAAACAAGAAGAAAGGACTATCCCCCAATTGAAAGCAGAATTTGTGTTTGTCAACAAAAGGAACAGCCCAAAATGCGATATGTCTAAATGAAGAATTTACGAACATTTAAATATCTGGGAAGTGGTCTAACAGAAGGCAGGAACGTGACAGCAAAAGATGCTTTCCCAAAAAAGCAAAGTATTAAGAAACAGTGAAGTTTAGTTAGAAACAAAGACAAGAATATTAAACTATTAAGCAATATCATTCCTCTTATATGGCAATGAATACTGGACAATCTGCTCGCAAAAAAGACAGATTCGAGGCAAAAGAATTACAGTTCAATGCTGAGAATCCCATGGACTGAACATGTGAGTAATGAGCAAGTTTTAAGGAAAATGGAAACAAAGCGGACGTTTATATTTAAAATCGGAAAAAGACAGTTGAAACTTCTAGAATACGTTGAGAAAAGAGGCTTGAAGAGTTTAACACTCACAGGACATATTGACATGTGGAATAGAGAAAAGCTGCGAATAAGCTACCTCGCTTGTGCAAATGGATGGCGGAAAAGGTATTGGGTAAGATAACGAAAAAGCAAAACTTACTAAGAAGCAACGAAGGATAGGAAGTTTTGGAGGACTATGATTGCTCACATCTTGAATGGACATGGCGTATAGAAGAATTTCCCCATGCCAAGTTCGACAACCAGTCTCGGAAAAGGATAATTCTAAATTCAAAACAGTCTATAAGGCAATGGGAAATGACGCCACTACATCGAGTTATGGCAATTTAAAATTTACAGAGATTAAAGAAGTTCGGCTATGTTCTAAAGTAGGACTCTGCAACCCCCAGCCTGATGGCTACATACAGCCCGCGAAGGATTTTTGTCCGGCCCGCCAACTTTAACACCTGGACACAAATTATTTAATTAAGTTGTGGTGCAGTTGGAGTTAATCAACTTAAAATGCGACAAATTTTTTAAACCAAAATATAATTGCGAATCCACTGCTGACTTCTACAAGAAATATGTTTTGCCAAGCAGAAAATATAAAAGCCTATTGAATGGTATCATTATTTGGAAGTACATATGCTTGTGAACAACTTTTTGGAAAATGAAATATACTAAAATCGTTTTTCGAACAAGGTTGGGTGATAACCACCTGGATGATGTTTTGTACCTGTCATCAACAAATATTTCACCTGATGTGGAGAAGTTATCGAACAATAAGCAGAAACAAGTATCTCATTAAATAATTTGCCATTTTAACTGCATTTCATTTGTAGTAAGGAATTTGCATTTCTGTTTATAATGCTAGCTGTTATCCTGTTATAGTAAAATGAGGAAACTTGTTTAAATATAACATTAACTTCGTTGTTTTTCTTTAAACCTCCAGACCAAGGCAGTTTTCTAAATGTAACGGTCAGGGATCAAGAAATTATTATAGTAAATTTGATATCATAGACCTCCTCCAAAACACTGCATGGCCCTCTCACTCCAAAAGGTTGCCAACCCCTGTTCGAAAGGGTGATGGTTTTTAAAGAGAGAAATTATAGTAAATTTGATATCATAGACCTCCTCCAAAACACTGCATGGCCCTCTCACTCCAAAAGGTTGCCGACCCCTGTTCTAAAGTGTGATGGTTTTTAAAGAGAGAAATTATAGTAAATTTGATATCATAGACCTCCTCCAAGACACTGCATGGCCCTCTCACTCCAAAAGGTTTTCGATTCCTGTTCTAAAGGGTGATGGTTTTTAAAGAGAGAAAATAAAAGATTTAGTTGGTTAAATTTATAGTAGGTTGTCAGTTATAATGAAGTGTATGAGTGTTGAAACTGATTAGTTTGATTTGGCCTTGTTAGTTAGATAGCCCACCATAAGAGTGGTATAAAACAAGAAAATCAAATTGTAAAGAGAAACAACAAACTTATATAAATATAAATCAATTTATGACTTTACAAATAAAATTAATGCATTTTGATTGATACAAGGTCGTCAAAATGTTCGTAGTAGTCCTTGCAAGAATGAGTTCATGCGTACGTAGGCAGGAACCTATGTATGTATGTATGTATGAGCGTTATCGTAGAGTAGAAATGTCTTTGAAGTAATTGCTCAGTCTTAAAATGTTCCTTTCATTTAACAAGTATAAAAGAGGTGAGGGAGAAAGGTAGAGATAATAATAACAGTCGCTTGACGTTTGTCAAGGGACGTATTAATATCTCTTTCTCTCTGGTGACAGGCTAACTTGCCCGTCTTTTATTTTGTTCGTGGGGCTTGAAAAAGTCATTTGGGAATTCACTCCTGGATATGATTCGGGCTTTTCCATTGGACAATGAACAAATTTTTGCGTCGGCTCGCGAAAAGGTCCGTAAAAGAATTTGTTTCTGAGAATTGAAGATTATTTGAATCTTGTTTTTAAATGTTCCCGAGTTAAATGAAAAAAATTTCGCATCAAGGTGTCAAATTTTACGTATTTTGTTTTGAATTCGCTTTTGCATGAGTGTTAAGCAAAGTTTGTAAATTCGAGTCTTTTTAATTTTTAACAAAATCAATGAGTCAGTGCTTAGCATTTGAATTTTAAATCTAGATCTTGTTTTGTTCACTACAAATCCCTTACAGAGTGGAATGCAGTCCTATTGGTCGGATACTTACATTTACGTTCTTGTCTCTAGTGAAAATAAGACGTATGCCTATAACGCTTTACCCAGTGATTGATTCTGGGTCAGCCTGGTCAGCAGTGACCAGACGTTCTGATCCTTGCTACACAATGCCTATACCAGAATATGTCTTGGTCCTCAGGGTCGTAGGACGACAAATTGATTGCAGGGCTATTCCCACGTTGTTCAATACTGTCGTGGTTCAATGGTCGTTGGTCGCTATCCATTCAGTCAACACCCCATTCCGCCTACGCTGTGTTTCTTGATCACAGAGCTGGTAGGGATCGATTAATCATCAATATCATAGCGTTGATTCAAACCACGGCGAGCTGTGCTATGATGAAAACATAGAAATGTATTTTTGCAGACGTAATAAAAACGAACAAAAAGTATTCAGATCAATTCTCGATTTGGTTTATATAGTCCTTGGTATAACAAATTTAACCCTTTCCATTAAAATTTCTTTAGTGAAACTTTTGTCTATCAGTGCGAATTTCTTGGAGCAAGGCTCAAAGTCAGGGATTTTTGTGGTAGTACGTTACGTGGGCTTCAGCAGCTCCTTCGTCTCATCTTCTGTTTGCAACGCCAACTGCAACTGCTTGAGTCGCTCGAACATTCCGCTTATATTTACTTTGGTTCAAAATCGGAGAGGGGGGAATTTAGGGTTTCTCCAGGTTTCTGTAACGATTACAACAAAAGTTCTTTGTTGTCTAGTTTGTAATATTAATTATTTCTCTGTTCTTACAGACAGTGGTTTCAGGTATTGGCCCCACCAGTATAACTAATTCCTTCTCTTATCTATGTCTTGCATCATTACTTCCAAATGAGCGGAGATAATTTCTTCATCTCTAATAGTATCTCAACTCTGCCTGCCACCTTAGCTATTTCTTTGACAAACTCCGATTTTCAAACTGCGTGGACAGAAAGGCGGTCTTAAATTTTAGTCATTAATTCTACTTAACCTTTTAATTTTCAATAATAGTACTGATGAACCCCAAAGGCTCATTCCCTATCTGAATTCCTTCAATGCAGGATAAAATCCTAAGGTCGGCGAGGCTATTTCCGTCTGCTGACAGACAGGCATTGGCCAGTCTCTTGATTCTGCCTTTTCCCCCCCAAATTATCAAATATTAGGTTGGTGCAAAAATAATGACGTAATAATGTCCTTTTTTGACGTAACGTCAAAAAACAACATTATTACGTCATTATTAGAATGTCGAGGTAGAATGTTACAGAGCGGTAGACACAGTTTATGGGGCTATGTGGGGAAGATAATGGTTAAACATACACTTGAATAGGTGAAGATTGTTACTCGAGGTAGAATGTAAAGAACAGTAGACACAGATTATGGGGCTATGTTGGGAAGATAATCGTTAACCATAAACTTGTATATGTTAAGATGGTTACTCGAGGTAGAATGTTGCAGAGCAGTAGACACAGTTTATGAGGCTATGTAGAGAAGATAACGGTTAACCATAAACTTGAATAGGTTAAGTTTGTTACTCGAGGTAGAATGTTACAGAGGAGTAAACAGAGTTTATGGAGCTATGTGGGGAAGATAATGGTTAGCTACAGACTTTAAGAGTTTAAAATTGTTACTCGAGGTAGAGTAGTAGTTTATGGGGCTACGTGGGGAAGATGACGATTAACCATAGACTTGAATAGGTGAAGTTTGTTACTCATAGTAGAGAGTTACAGAGCAGTAGACATAGTTTATGGGGCTATGTGAGGAAGATAACGGTTAACCATAGACTTAAATGGGTTAATATTGTTACTCGAGGGAGAATGTCACAGAGCAGTAGACACAGTTTATGGGCTATATGGGGAAGATAATGGTTAACCATCGACTTAAATGGGATAAGATTGTTACTCGAGTTAGAATGTTACAGTTGTAGACATAGTTTATGGGGCTATGTGGAGAAGATGATGTTAACCATGGAATTGAATGGGTTAAGATTGTTACTTGAGGTAGAATGTTACAGAGCAGTAGACACAGTTTATTGGGCTATGTTGCGAAGATGACATTAACCATGGACTTGAATAGGTTAAGATTGTTACTCGAGGTAGAGGGTTACAGAGCAGCAGGCGCAGTTTATGGGCTATGTGGTGAAGATAACGGTTAAACATAGACTTAAATGGGTTAAGTTTGTTACTTGACGTAGAGTGTTACAGAGCAGTAGATACAATGTATGGGGCTATGTGTGGAAGATAACGGTTAACCATAGACTTGAATAGCTTAACATTGTTACTCGAGGTAGAGTGTTACAGACCTGTAGAAACAGTTTATGAGGCTATTTGGGGAAGATAATGGTTTACCATAGACTTGAATGGGTTAAGTTTGTTACTTGAGGTAGAATGTTACAGAGCAGTAGACAGAGTTTATGGGGCTCTGTGGGGAAGATTATGGTTAACCATAGACTTGAATATTTTAAGATTCTTACTCGAGGTAGAGTGTTACAGTAGTGACACAGTTTTTGGGGCTATGTGGGGAAAATGACGGTTAATAATTGACTTGAATGGGTTAACATTGCTACTCAAGGTAGAGTATTACAGAGCAGTAGACGCAGTTTAATGGGCAATGTGGGGAAGATAACGGTTAACCATAGACTTAAATGGGTTAAGATTGTTACTAGAAGTAGAGTGTTACAGTAGTAGACACAGTTTATGGGGCTATGTGGGGAAGATAACAGTTAACCATAGACTTGAATAGGTTAAGTTTGTTACTCGAGGTAAAATGTTACAGAGCATTAAATAAAGTTTATGGGGCTATATGGGGAAGATAATGGTTAACCATAGACTTGAATAGTTTATGATTGTTACTCGAGGTAGAGTGTTACAGTAGTAGACACATTTTGTCGGGCTATGTGGGAAAGATAACGGTTAACCATAGACTTGAATAGGTTAGGATTGTTACTCGAGGTAGAGGGTTACACTGCAGTAGAACAGTTTATGGGGCTATGTGGGGAAGATAACGATTTACAATAGACTTGAATGGGTTAATATTGTTACTCGAGGTAGAGTGTTTTTTTCCAGCATCTTCAGCATTGTATCATATGTATGATTTGAGGTTTCGGTTGAGCTGAAGTCCCAAGAGCCGTTCAAGGCAGACTCCCTCCTCCTGAGAGAATACCTGTTCATCGTGATATGCGAAAATTCCGGGTCCGCTGTGGGACGATGGATCGTCATTAGATTGGTTTTTGAGACATTAAATGTGACCAGCCATTTCTTCACCCACTGAACTCTTAAAGGTAGATCAGGGGAGAGATCAGTTGCCAAGCTCTGTTCATTTATAGTTTTGAAGGTGCAATCGTATACCCTTGTATCATCAGTATAGATATGCTCAAATGATCGGAGTATACTCTTAGGCAGATCATTTATGTAAAGTAGAAAGAACATTGAATCAAGATGCGTCCCTTGGGAGATGTCTGCCTTAATCAATTGGGCCTCAGTGGACTGACCATCAACAACTACCTTCAGGGAAAGGACTTTATAACTCAGGAGATACTTCCAGTAACTCCATAGCTAGAGAGCTTGAGTAGTAGCCCTTTATTCAAGATCTTGTTAAAGGCCTTTGAAATATCTAAATGCAACTGTTTGTGATGTATTTGTTGTCTATTACCTCACCGATTCTGTGAGTAATCACAGTGTGTACATCAGCAGTAGACTGAGCAGATCAAAATCCATACTGAGTGTCGCTGAGGAGTTTTTACATATTGAGATTATCAATAACGTTCTTATTGGTTATAGCTTCAAAGAGTTTACTGATGACACTGAGGACAGCAATTGGTTTATACTGTGAGTGGGGTGAGCGCTTGAATTGAAAAATGTGCATTTGTCACCTGTCAAAGTCCATTGAAATATCTAATGCCGTTGTCCTTGAGATGTATTTATTGTCTCGTGTCTTAATGATTCTGTGAGTAATGACAGGATATCAGCAGTGGACTCAGCAGATCGATATCCTTACTTTTTGTGATATAAGATTTATATGAGATATTAATAATTCAAGAAAAGTTTAAATTAACAAACCTAACCTAATATTATTTGTGCGGTTGATTTTTCTTTGAAATTTCACAAATATAAATCTTCAGGTATCACCGAGTAAACCTGATTCTGACAGTGGTATAAAAATTAAATTGCAAAATAAATAAATAAAAAATAATTGACTGTTGACCAGCTATCTTCATCTCTGCTGAAAACGCTTTAAGATACATATGCATGGCCTTGGTGGTTACATCTTAAAAAATCTTCCAATGGCAAGTGAATCGTGACTTGTGTCCACGGATGATTCTTTCACGTGCTTTCGACTTTCTTTATTGCACTCTGTTAGCTATCTCTTTTTCCTTTATCGACCCTCTCTGCTCAGGAATGTAACATATTAGATGAAGTATCTGACAATGCAGAAACCTCTCTCTCTCTCTCTCTACATTCATCTGCGAACATTTTTGTGTTTCATGATTTTAATCAAGTGGCTTAATCATTTTAATATTATTTATATTGCCGGTATTCAGGCTTTCAGTTTTTCTGTTGCCCAGTTTCTCAGTCAAATAATGGATTTACCTATTCGTTTCCCTAATTCTGATCAACATGTTTCTTTACTTGATGTATTTCTTACCACCTCTCTTGGCTCTTGTTGAGCATCGCAACTCTCTATGTTTAAAAGAAAAATGTATGCTTTTGCCCTTGATTTTCTCCGGATATATATATACATTTAAAATTATAACATATGCATGTTATAACATCACTACAAAATTACAATTTTTTGTAGTGATGCTATAACATGCATATGTTATAATTCTGAATAAATATTATTTGCTCTACTTGGTATTGAGCACTCTTTTAAAAACAGTGTTTTTCGTTATCAGAATTCTATTCCATCTGTACCGACCCTGTACTCATATATATATATATATATATATATATATATAGGGTGCGATGGATAAATTGTTGCCTAAATTACGCCAAAAAAAAAAAAAAATGAAAATAGCACTGACACCTCATTTTAACAGATATATTTACCAAAAATACACAAAATATCTTGAAATGCTAAAGAGGAAATTTGTTCAATAATATTGCCGTTGGCTTCAACCACGGCCTCTAAACGACTTCTGAATCTCCTGCAACTCTTCTGGACTGCATCTTTGTTTGTTGGTGAATGTTGCCGTAATCTTTGCCATCAGTTCATCTTTGGTGTTACAAGGAATTTTGTTGGTCTCCTGCTCAAATTTGCCCCACACATAATAATCAAGGGGTGGGTGCAGTTTGGGGAGTTAGGTTGCCAGTGGTAAGGATTGATGTGGTCACAGAAATTGTCTGACAGCTCTGACTAGGTTCTCCTGCTTGTGTGGCGTGGTGCAGAATCCTGTTTCCAGACATAGGTTCTTCCAGCAGCCGCCCTTTTGACCCATGGCAGCACTACCTCCTCAAGGCATTTGATGTAGGCCTCCGTGTTGAGTCTGAGGCCCTCACAAACATATTCTGAAGTTCTTTTCTTATCAGAACGATCAGAGTGAGTTTTCCGAACTGCCGTACATTTGGAATCACCATTAGACTAATCCAGCTCTTTTGAATCCTATGCACTGTCCTCAGATTGACACCCAAACACACTGAAATGTTAGAATTGTATCTTCCGGCGCGAATGCCAAGCAGTACACCAAGCCGTTTCCAAATTTCTGTTAGAGCTAATTGAGTCAAGGAGCTCGTTTTCTCACAGATGGTGCCCAGCTGACCCTACTATTCTGTGCAGTCGACAAAATCAAAAACAAACAACGCGCAATTTACCCATCGCACCCTTTATGTGTATATATATATATATATATATATATATATGTGTGTGTGTGTGTGTGTGTGTGTGTGTGTGTGGCACGTGAGTGATTTATCAATGTTATACACACTTGCAAATTAGATCTCTCTGATTTTCTCTATATGTTGGTCGAATGTGAACGCTAAGAAAGTAAAACAAAAAAATAAAAAGTCGCCCTCTGTTTAGGGGCTCTGTTCATCACATCAGGCCCACAAAAATTTCCCTAAATATAGGAAATACGACATAAACGAAACCAAACAAACCTTACCCACAAAGAAACTTCCGCTCACATCCTGTCTATCGGCAATACAATGGAATTTATATTCTTGCCTTCTTTCCCTTTTGCCTCACCGGCGGTACTTTGCTTCTTCTCTCGTGTTACCATACGCGTGTTTATAACACCAGGTAATAATCAGGCTAAGTTTTACACAGATTTAATTGTATGATTTCGATTTCGTTGTGATTCCAAAATCATACAGATTTTTGTCCCAAAAGAAATTGTGGATACAAGCGATTGTCATCGTCAGATTTTGGCACAAATATTTGGCTACCTTTTTCTTCCAAGTTGTTCATAATCTATTTACCAGAATGTAGGAGAACTTTTAAAATGTTTTATTAAAAAAAAGATCTTTCAAATAAAATATTTTTATTTTTATATAAATTGTTATATTTTATTGATAAAAATAAATACATTTTTGTATGAAATTTTTATTTTCATTTTTCAAACATCTTTTTCTCAGTAAATTCTGGTAGTAATGCTCGGGAAACATTGAAGAAACGTCTAAAATCGTTGAACCCTGATACCTGACCCCTTGCCAATTGATAATCCTTAGCTATTTCAGTTAATATAATCTATTTGTTGTTGTTGGAGATGATTCGATTGAAGTCGCTGACTGGTCGGCCATGCTGTTGTTGTTGTAGTTGATTCGTTTGAAGTCGTCGACATGTTTCTTTCAATACGCGCTAGTAGGAGACGGTCGTATCTCTGCTCGTTGAATGTCGAAATATGTGACTTTTTATTTAAAAAATTCCCGAAAGTAGGCTCGAAAAAAATAGTGTTTTAGTTTTCTTTGATTGGTCAAATATTTCACATAGTGATAGTATAACCAATAGACACTTTGATTTAAACGGTGTGTGTTGTCTTTTTGGCATGTTAGTAACTATTGTCTGTTATTAGGTAGAAAATAAAGTTTGGGTGTGTGTTTAATATGGGATGTATGCGGATATGTAATTGTGTTCGAAATAAGATTTATTTCCTATAAGTTAATAAAATTCAGACGTATATCCATTGACAAATCAATGAGATTTGTATATAGGAAATAAATTAAAAGTAAATGCAAATATGGTGATTTGACACAGAAAAATATGATATATATTATTCTGCTTTCACAATTGAATACATGGTAGATAAGACTCACCTTTTGTGCATATACATGTTTCTGTGACCATAATTACTAGAAGCAGTGAGATCTCAGGTTTATATTGTAGTTTTGTTGAAGTTATATTTTGGAATACAGCTTGTTTTCTTTCAGAACTTATAAGATATTACATGGATTAATGTCATGAAAGAATTCTTTCATGTTGGTTGTTTGGTTGATTTTGTTTAGCGGTATATCAACCTCCATGGGTTATTTAATACCAAAATCTAAATATTTTGAACATAATTTTATGACTTCAACTAAATACATTTTGAATGAAATTGTATGTGTAGCGGACCCCTCGAGCGCCCCTGTATCGCAAGAGGGGGATGAGGTCACAAGAGGCCCGCTAACATTTTCGAAGACTTTAAATCTGACAAGGTGAAACAACATAGACGACAGAACGAGGATATATAAGATATAAGCTAATTTATTCTAGAAAAGTAATAAAGAAATAAAAGTGGTCGGAACGGTAGAGATGCAGATGTTCCGGTGCAGGCATTGATGGTTGAGGTTGGTCGTTACAGGTGTCGTTACAGATGATCGCTGCTGGTCATGCAGGTGGTCGCTGCTGGCCATTGTAGTTTGAGGTTGATGTTGGTCGTTGCAGATAATCGCTGCTGGTCATTGTAGTTTGAGGTTGATGTTGGTCGTGGCCGGGATGCCAACTTGACGTGTTGGGAAGGAAAGAGGAGCTGGCGTTGCGATGTTGTTCGGGCATATCAAAAGTCCAGTGCAGGCGTTGCGTGTCTGCCGGTCGAGTCCGATATTAGTAACCTCCCGTAATAATTACAAACGTAGTGTACGGGAAAGGATATGGACGACGTACAGGCATCCAGAGAGTCAGACATTGGCAAGGAGCCAGAAGCAAGAGGTGAAGTAGAGAGAGAAAGAAAGTTCCCAACTATCGTCAAGTTGGCAGACAAAAAGACATGGGAGCGTAACTCAATACACAGCCCGGTGATCGACGTCCTGGCCACGGAGGCCGGAGCCTGCGTACCGATCGTTTCAGTCGCCGACCCTAAATTTAGCGAGAAGTCACTGTCTTGTGGTAAGGGAGACTAGCAAGAAAATTGGTAAGCTAACACAGTAAAGTCTATCTAAAAAAATAAATGAGTCGAGATTAGCTAAAAGGAAACCATGGCCTAAAAATGACTAGAAGTATATTACGACCAGGTTCGTAATATAACTAAACTGAAAAGGTAACTTGCTAGTCTCTACCTCGGGTTAACAGGGTGTAGGGAGCACAACCGAAAGGTAAAGGTCGAAATGATCTGTTCCCTTCCGGTTTAAGGAGCCGAGGAGGAGCTAACTCCGACATATGCCTTCAACTACAGATAATATATATTGAACTCTGTTTTAAATTTAATACTACTGGCAGTACTCTCGAAAATTTCAATTTTCCTTTGAATTTTCTAATGAATCATAATTCTTATTAATTTAATAACTGAATATGCTCCTTGTGAATTCCAGGACTATAAAATACCCACGGAATTTCCCCTATTGCATCGTTAAATGTTTGAGTTTAACAACTTTAGCAAAAGAATCAAAAGTATGAGTTCCGGTTATTATTTAAAGAAGTTTGGTTGATTTTTGTTTAGCGACATATCAACCTCTAAGGGTTATTTAATACCAAAATCTAAATATTTCGAACATAATTTTATGGCTTCAACTAAATATATTTTGAATGAAATTGTATGCCTTCAACTACAGATAACATATATTGAACTCTATTTTAAATTTAATACTAGAAGTACTTTCGAAAATTTCAATTTTTCTCTCAATTTTCTTATGAATCATAATTCTTAATAACTGAACATGCTCCTTGTGAGTTCCAGGACTATAAAATACTCATGGAATTTTCAATATTGCATCGTTAAATAGGGTTTTCGTTTTCTCTAATTGGTCAAATATTTCTCGTGATTATGTTAATTTTTAACCGATAGACACTTTGATTTAAACGGTGTGTGTTGTATTGTAGAATCTTTTTGGCATGTTTGTAAATATTGTCTTATGAGTAGAAAATAAAGTTTGCGAATGTTTTAATATATCGTAATTCCCCATGTATAATACACCTTCATCCATAATACGCATCTCTAAAATTATGCCGAAAGTGTAGGAAAATGCTTCTACTGATGCGGAATACGCACCCTTTGTTTGGAAATCAAACTCTAAAAAATTGTACAGTGTAACCCGGATATAAGAGAGTTGTCGGGACAGGAGTAGAAGTCTCTTATATCCAGGTTTCTCTTATATCCGGATTTCTCTTATATCCGGGTTTGGTCTATTTTGTTTAGGTAAGTATGGCTCTAATTTGGGACCAGAGAAAATCTCTCTTATATCCGAGTTTCTCTTATATCCGGGTCTCTTATATCCGGGTTACACTGTACCTCTCCAATTTCATTACGGTCAGCGTTTCCTACTCTTATTAAAAAATGGTTTTAAACATAGAATAATATTATTATAATTTAGTTTTATGCTCTAATTCTTATTTTATTTTACATTTGTAAGTCTTATTATGAACATATGATTATACAGTATAACCCGGTTATAAGAGAAACCCGGATATAAGAGAGTTTTATCTGGTCCCAAATTAGAGCCATACTTACCTAAACAAAATAGACCAAAACCTGATATAAGAGAAACCCGGATATAAGAGATTTCTTCTCCGGTCCCGACAACTCTCTTATATCCGGGTTACACTGTATTTGACATCCTTATGGGGTCGCAATTGCTGAATGTTAGTGTCAAATTGTCGTATGTTTGTGGTGAGTAGTCATTTTCGCAACTGAAATCGACCTAGGAAACTTTTTTCATGTTTTTTTGTAGCTGTGCATAATACGCACCCCTAATTTTGCTTATTATTCTTAGAAAAAATAATGTGTATTATAAATGGGGAATTACAGTAATTTATATGTGGATAATGTAGTTGTGTTGGAAATTGAGTTTATTTCTTCTATTAATTCCCCAAATTTTTGAGATCTGCTGAATGAAACAAAATATGATTTTTGTCTGCTTCAGTATCTAATGAAATATGACAGAACACCGTAATTATACGTATATTATACGCACTAGTGTGTGGGGTTCAGCGTACCCGGATTAAAGGGAGAATTTAATACGGGATACCCTGCCCACAAAATACAACACAAATTTCAAGAAGAAACAACATGATAAGGAACATTTGTAGAAAATAGAACATTGTATATTTATTATCTTGTGAATAGGGTAAAAAAGATTAATGCTTTAGTTCGTTTAAGCAAAAATGTGATTTTTACAAAAATGTCTGTGTTCGCTGTCTTTCAACAGAGTAGCAGAGTAATGTCTGTTCCTTTTGTTTTTTGTATAGTTGTAAAGGAAAAAGGGGCGATCAATTTAAGTTGAAAAAGAGAGTGTGGATGAGGAATAAAAGATAAAAGGAAAGTGTACTTATGAATTGTTTTAGAGTCAGTTGTAAATTTGTTGTTTTCCTTTCCTAATCCACTTTCGGCTCTTAGTGTCGGGTTGAGTCAGTGATGGAATTTACTGTCAGTCTTCTATGATCGCTGCGCCCTTCTGACTCGATTGACTTGAGATTCTCTATTGTTGACTTTTTTTTCACACTGGCTCGTTATCTTTTTTTTAGTTTAGCAAATCGCCTCCTTTCATTGGTCAGAAAATTAATTTCACACCTTATTGCGAAATCTGTTTTTAGTCGTTTTGATCCGATTTTGCGGGTGTGCAAATCTACTTTGTGTTTTTTAGTCATTTGTTGGAATAATATAGGATTTGTATCCTATAAGTGTTTTTATCTCTAAAACAAAAGTGGATATTACTACAACTTCCTTTTTGTGGAAGAATGACAAAATGACTCTGTGGACGACGACATCTACTACGCTGACAACATCGATGAAACTGCCAGGACGTCGAGCTTTGAAGCAGGCTAAAATGTAATATCTACAAATAAAAAAATTAAATAGTTTTCAGTTAGATATTTGATTAGTTTGTTTTTTACGGCTTATAAATCTTTTACAGATTATTTAAAGGTGAAACATGTTTTTGAACTGTAAGGGGGCGGGTGAAAAATAAAGACTTTTTGACACAAGCCCTACTAATTAATCCATAGCTGGGCGGAGAAGTGGATTCATTCCAAGGGTATTTGTATGTAAGTGGATATAACGAACCCGACTGGAATTTGAACTCGACTCTCTGATTTCTCATTCGAGGCCATTATCCATTACACTACTCTCATACCCAAGTTTATGGCACCTGGTATTCCCAAGCAGTCGCCCATCTAGGTACTGAACAGGCTCGACATTGCTGAACTTCGGTGATCGGAGGAGAACAGGTGTTTCAACGTGATATAGCCGTAAGCCTAGTTATTAGAACTCACTGCTAAACATAACTTAGTTTGGACAACTGAAATAACATACTTTCGTTCATATCGTGCCGAATATGGCTATGGAATTGGCCGGAAAAACGTTATTATTTACTTCTCGTGTATAATACGCACCCCTAACATTTCAGCTTACAAATCTGAAAAAATGTGAATATTATAAATTTCTTTCTTTCAAACACTTTCTTTCTTTCTTAATTGTACAAGCGTTCTTCCTTTCTCCTACAAAATTTTTCTTTCTCCCATCCCTTTTCTTTCTTTCTTTCTTTCTTTCTTCTACACACTTTCTTTCTTTCTTTCTTTCTTTCTTTCTTTCTTTCTTTCTTGTATAAGCTTTCTCCCTTTCTCCTACAAAATTTCTTTCTTTCTCCTACACGCTTTTCTTTCTTTCTTTCTTTCTATTTATTTATGCCTTTCGCAAGGGAATGAGTTCGAAATGAATGCAATCACTTCCGCCTGGAGTTTGAACTCAGTTTCTCAGTTCTATTAACTGTGAAGCCACGCGCACTTCTTTACGCCTCACGGTGATACTTAAATCCTTTACGTCACATGCTGAGAAAAATCCATCCATTTTCTCCCTGCCAGATACAAACTGCTGATATTTTTTCTCCGCATATTTCTCAAGATGTTTAGATATTTTGCGTTTATCAAAAACAGTTTTTTTCCGGATTTTTTAGATAACGTATCATTAATATTCTGTGATTATTTTGGAATATCATTCGTATCTTCTTTATTTCTTTTTATCACAACACTTTATCTGAGAGTTTTCTGCCTGTATTTTTTAGATAAGCTTTTCTTTCTTTGTTTGTTACCGAACTGTTACTTAACATCAGTCCTCCTCAAAAATCAAGAAGAGACTTGAATCAACAGAAATGTGGTTCTACAGAACAATGCTGAGAATAACATGGGCTGAACATGTGAACAACGAGGAAGTTTTCGAGAAAATGGAGGCAAAAAGGACACTTGAAGTTTCTGGGGCACCTATTGAGAAAAGAAGGTTTAGAAAATTTGATACTCACGGGACATATTGAAGGAAAGGGGCAAAGTAAGCCAACGCCTAACCCACTTAACAACCTTGTGTAAATGGTTGCCAAAACAGGGATTAGGAGAGATAGCGAAAAGACAAAATTTACTAAAAGCTACAAAAGATAGGAAATTGTGGAGAGCCATGATCACCCACATCCTAAAGAGATACGGCACATAGAAGAAGATTGTTATGATTCGGCAAATTCTTTTAACTAACATACTTATTTTGTTTCTTTTTATCACAAGATGAAACATTGAAACTAACCCATTGTGAGTGTATATATGGAATACTTTAAGATATTAATGAAATATTTTATTGCTTTTTGGAATCGCAAATCTAGCTTTTTTTTTAGTGATTAGCCGCTCCCATATATTATTTATATCTCCACTTGGCTTGCTGATTGTATGAGTTACAGTATGTGTGCAGATTCTTTCAACCATCTTCTCTGTCAATCGTTTTAAACTTATTCCACAGAGGTTTGTGAGTTATAATCTCTCTTTCTCTTTACACATGATCAGCCATTACCGATTTTAAAGTCTGTGCACATTTTACAGCTTTCAGACGCGCCTTAAGTTTAATTTTTTTTTATAGAAGATGAGAAAAGAAATTATAAATTTTAACTTTCCAAAATGTACAAAGACTTCGTGTGTAACCATCCTGGGTATGACGATAAAGTACATCCGCCTCCTGGGTATGACGATAAAGTACATCCGCCTCCTGGGTATGACGGTAAACTACGTCCAACAGCAAGGCCTCTGATCAGGAGGTTTCGAGGAGCGTGGAACCACCTCTTAATTGTTGGCGTTTCCAGGTCCACTCTGACCCGGGGTGGTAGCACCTGTTAGGATCCCAACTATGGGCAAATAGTTAACCTCCAAACTGGGGTCAAAACACTAAGAAAGTGTAAAAATAGGTTTCAATACCAGCAATACATTTTTGAAGGAAATAAATATTACCAGCAATACATTTTTGTAAATAATTATTACCAGCAATACATTTTTGAAGGAAAAAAATATTACCAGCAATACATTTTTGTAAATAATTATTACCAGCAATACATTATTACCAGCAATAAAAATCTTGTCGCTAATAAATAGCCCATTGATGTTGATATGCCGTAAAACAAAACAAACCAAACCAAACCATCGAGTGTAATGTATCTGAAATGGAATGCGCATGCTCAAGTGGAGGAATATTCAGTATTTAAAGATAAAACCGGAAAACGAGGAATATGAGGCTATTTATATGGAAGAAATATTGATATATAGTGTAATGAAGCAGTGCTATAGATTAATAATGGATGAGGTTGCTACTGGTCACCAGTTTGTAGTGGTAGGAGTCACGACCTGTTTCTGACGAGGATGAACACTTTCAAAATAAATGAGGAAACTTCTCCGATCACTAAAATCTTAACCTGTTCAAGTCTAGGGTTAACCGTTATTTCCTCCACATATCCCCATAAACAGTACCTTCTACTCTTTAACCATCTATCTGGAGTGGCTCTTGTGCCTTGTACATTGTAAAAAATGTTATACATAAATTTATATAGATCAATATAGTTCCCAAAAGGAGAGAAAGATAATTATAATTATGTCTCGCGTTAACCGTTTTCTTCTCCTATCCATATCAACTACCCTTTAACGTAACCCTCTTCCTCGAGTGGCTCCCGGGCCTTGTACAGGATGAACCTTATTGTAAAACAAAAAATCTGTACAGATAATTAAAAATTGGAAAGAAAACATATTATAGTGTGTTTGCGCACGCGCGTGTGCAATATGAAGCGCCACGTGGTGGTGTAAATTCAAGAAGTCTGCTAATCAGGGAACATCTTCCTGGAATGGAAGAATCTTGTTTTTATTGTTATATTCAAGAGCAAGAGAGAGAGAGAGAGAGAGAGAGAGAGAGAGAGAGGGTAGAGAGATCTGTATACTGGTTAAGTGGCACTTTATTCAAGACTATATGTCTTGAATAGAAAGCCACTTAGCCATCATCTTGGTAGACAAGATGGTTTCATCCTCACAGCAGAATTCTTGAGTTTTTAGTTCTTGAACTCCCTTGTCCATTTACCCAGACCCCTAACTTAACCATTATATTACAGTGCTGTTAATCTGTCAACTTAAATCTTAAGTGTTTGATAGCTGATTTTGTGCCAGGAGATTTTAAACTGAATTCCCTTTTGTTTAATTCATAGCATTCTATACTACATACCAATTTGGGCCCTTCAGAGCGGTGTAATGGCTATAAAACTTGTCCCGATAGATCAATTACGGCTGAGTAGCGAGCTCGATCCTCACTTGGTGCTCCATATATTCGGCCTTGTGCCACATCAAAGCTATGGTTAGTAAATCATTATACTACAGATTCATCGTGCAGCTAAAGTCCAGAGCTGAAGGCATATTTCAAAAGCTTCTAGTGAAACAAGAGCAATGCATTTTAAAGAAAATACTTCCATGACTGAATAAAGTTGCTTTGAATTTATATAAAAAAAAAAAAAAAAATGGTGATAAAATCAATACTGGAATCTTTTGCATCAATCAAAGATGGTCTACATAGTTTATCTGAAATGTGATGTAAGGTCATAGAAATCGATGGAGAATAGTTCCATAACTGAATAATAATGCTACGAATTTATATGAATAAAATATTTTGTCAGAAAACAATGCTGGAGACTTTTATCTCAACATAAGATTATATTGTACACAATTCAGCTGAAAGGTAATGTAAGGCCAAAGAAAATAATTTAATGGCTGAATAATGATGCTATGAAGTTTTTACGAATAAAAGATTTGATCAAAAAACAACGTTGGAAATTCACAACAACCCCAGAAGGTGGAATACACACTCTCGCTAAAAGATAGTGTAAAATCATAAAAAGCCAATGAAAATACTTTGATGACTGAATAATGATGCTATGAATTTATATGAATAAAATATTTTATCAGAAAATAATGCTGGAAATTTTCGCAACAACCTAAGATTATGGAATACAAACACATTTAGTAAGCACAGAAACAGTGTTTCCTCTTGTCCGGTAACGAGCTCACATTGCTACAGATGGAACTTGCTCTCAAAGCAAAGAATTATCCACGCAGCATGTAACCTTCAATACATTCGCACAACAGACTGGGTAGTGAAAGATGGCGTGCTCAATAGTTTCTACCATTTTCACCGCAACGGACACACTCCGGCGAAGTGGCCAGTCCTGCTGCAAAAAACTTTTTGCCGACCCAGAGTACATTCCAAATCATCAGCCTAGTGGTTGATATTGGGGAGACATTTCAACCTAGCCTCAACACCCATGGTAATTTTTCTTTCTTTTATGTGCCGTGTCCCTTCAGGACGTAGGCCATCATGGCTCTTCACTTCCTCCTGTCTCTTGTAGCGTTCAAATTTTTTACCCTCCCGTTATCTCTCCCAGACTCCGTTCCGCCATCTACTTGCTTAAACCCGTTAAATATGCCACGCGTTGCTTTCCCTTGTCCCTATTTCCCTCTATTCGTCCAGTGAGTAACAGATTTTCCAAGCCCACCTTTCTCATTACGTGTCCCATAATTTTCAGCTGCCACTTCCTGATGTTAAGTATGTTTCCTCTGTGTTTGCATCCTTTCCAAAACCTCATCGTTGCTTACATTTTCGGTCCATGATATCCTTAGCATCTTTCTGTAGAACCACATCTCTATGGCCTCGAGTCTCTTCTTCATCTTTGTGGAGATTGTCCAACATTCACTGCCGTAGAGGAGGACAGATAGCACGTAGCAGTTCAGTACTTTATTGTTCGTTACCAACAAAACCCTCCTGTCTCGTAATAATCTGACTAGCTTTTGGAATGCGTCCTTGGCTATCCCAATGCGCTTTCGGATCTCAGCGTCGCATTTTCCGTCTTCTGTCAGAAAGGTTCCCAGTTATTTAAATTTTCGCACCTTGTTGATTTTAATGTCCCAGATGTGTAAATCGCATTTCGGGCTCATATTTTTGCTGATGACCTTCCATTTTGTCTTGTACCTTATGCTTAGTCCTTTTTTCTCGCTCTCATTCGCTACCTTCCGTAGGAAGTTTTGTAGTTTCCGAGTCTACTATCAGCAGTGTGTCATCTACGTATCTTATTAACATTGTGGCCGCCAATGATGAATCCGATGGCAAAAAGGAGCGAAATTGCCTTCTTGCCAAACTGAGCACCTCGATCAATTCGTCGAAAACAGCACCATTGACTAATACACGACATAATGCTTCTCTAGACAATGGTTGGATATCAGACGATAAGGAGCGAAATTACCTTCTTATCAAACTCAGCACCCCGACCAATTCGTCGAAAACAGCTCCATTGACTAATACACGACATAATGCTTCTCTAGACAATGGTTGGATATCAGACGATAAGGAGCGAAATTACCTACTTGTCAAACTTAGTACCTCGATCAATTCGTCGAAAACAGCTCCATTGACTAATACATGACATAATGCCTCTCTAGACAATGGTTGGATATCACTCATCTACAAACGAGGAAAAGAAACAAGTGACATCTGGGGCTATCCCATCGACATCTGGAACTTACTCCTTCCTTGTATAATCAATATTCATGAGTACATGAGACTAACCCAATAATATGCGGTATTTACTCTGTCCCCCCACTTGGACGAGATGTGACACAAGGTCTATTTTTAGGTGGGGACCCGATCGCGTACGCCCGGGACAAGAACAAAAATTCCCATCAGCCCCCGCAACCGTCGGGTGCGCCGGCCTCGGTGCTAGCACCGATCCCTCGCTCTGGTACAATGGGAGGGCGCGGCCTTGGCTGGGCACCTCCTCAGTATTATTTTCCTCGGTTGCACCTCTGTCCTTTGACAGAGAAGCTCCTGAGCGCAATCTGTCCAAAGACAGAGACGCAACTGAGAGATGATAAGACATGCATGAGAAACTACTCCAAGGAGAAATTTATACGCTATATATAATAATATGTTCCCCACCACTGGTGAAGCCAGTTGAACTAATAGTTCTCAATGTCTCTTGGGTATGTCCGTTTTCTTTTTCTTGCCAAAAAGTAAGTTAGGGCAAGTAGTTATAAGAATGGTTATAATGGTCGAACTCAAGTCAGCTTTGAGCTGAGTTGGAACAACCAAAGTAAAGGTTGTACTTACTTCATCGGTACAGGTTTTGTGAAACACGTCCGAAGGCTATTGCTTGAAAATGTGTGTGAGAGTGAGTGAGAGAGAGAGAGAGAGAGAGAGAGAGAGAGAGAGAGAAAGTTAGGAGGAGGAGGAGGAGGAGGAGGAGGAGAGAGTGCAAGAGAGATTGGTTTTGTACATTCCAGAAGTAAAGTCATAAAATTGCGCATATGACCTTTCCGGTTCCTTTATTATCATCTAGCATCATGGGAAGATGTATTTCTCTTTTTAAATTCTTTATTGTTATCTTATTTATTGATTTTCTTTCATTTTCCTTCAAGTCCATGTCCAACAGACCATAAAGGTAAAAGTATTTCCAATGTAAGAAATACTCCTGGCAATCCCTCAAGATCGTGTGGCACTTGCGAAAATGAATTTGCTAAATTTTTTATGGCAATTGCTCTGACGAGCTTTTTTCCCTCGTGCCACAACTACATGAATTTAAGCATGCTATTAGATTGGCAACTAAGTCCCACTGTTTTTAACGTTGAAATAACTAAATGCAAGCACCACTTCTACTCCAAAAGTTTCTTTTCTCGCACTTCCCGCCTATGGAGCACCCTTCCGTTTCCTTGCTTCCCTGATAGCTACAATCTTCAATGCAACGTTAATCACCATCTTCTGTCTTCTTGGACTCTGTTCATTTTCTTCTGTCCTTTCTTCAATCCTCCCTACTATCAGTCTTCTCTTTCTCTTTCACTTTCACTTTCGCTCCCTATAACCCTCTGCGTGTTAGTGGCATTACCGGCTTGCTTAGGGTGAAATAATTCAAAAAGACAAAATATTTTCATCGTAATTGTTCTGGTGAACTTTCCTCTTTGTTATCTCAACTTTATAAATTTAAGCGTACTACTAAATTGGCAGTAGGTCTCATCATTTTATAGTTGAAATTGCTAGAGGCAACCGTAAGTTCTATGCTAACAGTTTCTTTTTTGTCACTCCTCGTTTATGGAAATCTTTTCCGCTTTCTTGCTTTCCGTTTAACTTTGATCTTCAAAGATTTAAATGCAATTTTAATCTTTATGTTCTTAATTTTTATTTTTTTTTATTGTCATCGCTCCTTAATAGTAGTTTTTCTCATATTCTCTAACACACAGTAATCTCTTGCGTCATACTGGCTTCATTGCCTTGCTTGGGAGTGAAATGACTAAAAACATAATTAATGCGTAATAAAAGTAGAATATCTAGGACAAAGGAGAACGTGTGTGGCCATTTATGATGTTTCAAGTTTCATTACAGGACAACAAGTTGGCGTATTTTCTCAACAATATGAAGAAATTGCTGTGGTTAACCATGGCAAGAAGACAGGAGAATAACACTTTAACTTCGCCTTATGTAAGATCCTAAAATTTTTTGTGCCAGTTCTAATTGGTTGGATAAAGACAACCGGAAGCTGTATAACATCTGTCCTGACCCCATCGATGTACGAGGGTCATTCAATAAATAAGGTGATTTTTTTTTAGGTATAAGGACTTCTAAAACAGATAGAAACTTACTTTTTTTTTTCAACGTAGTCTCCCAGCACTGTGACACACTTTCCCCATCTGGAAATAATGTAATAATGTCGTTTTTTGACGTTAAAAAATAAGTCAAAAAACGACATTATTACGTCATTATTTTTACACCAACCTCATAGTATAGCACGCTATGAATTAAACAAAAGGGAAGTCAGTTTAAAATCTCCTGGCACAAAATCAGCTATCAAATATTCATCTAAGATTTAAGTTGACCGATTAACCGCACTGTAATATAATGGCTAGGTTATGCCTTCGGTTCTGGACCTTAGTTGCACCATGAATCTGTAGTAGATTTACTAAGCATAGTTTAGATGTGGCACAAGGCCAACAGTATGAAGCATTAAGTGCAGATCGAGCTCACTACTGAGTCGTAATTGTATGTGTGTGTGTATATATATATACAGAGTGTTTCACAATTGTTGAAACAAAGCAGCGGCTTCTCAGATGGGTAGAGCTCGATGAGGGTGAGGACCTTCATGAGGGGGAACACTTGTTCCAGCAGGATAGAGCTCCTCCTAACACTGCTAAGGTTACCATTGCATTGCTCCTTGAAAAGTTTGGTGAGCGTCTTATCAACCGCAAAACTGAAGTGGAATGGGTACCTCACACGCCTGATCTGAACACCACCCCCCGATTTCATCCTCTGGGGGTTCTTCAAGGAAAACATCTAACAGGCAACCCTCGCACCATGACCGCATTGAAAGCAGTCATCACTGACAAGATTTAAACGATCACCCAAGAGGAATGTGCAAGCGTTAACAACTTTGCATTCAATAGTGCCATCATCTGAACGGCGGACATCTGGAGCCCCTACTCTCGGGTTCCTCTTGACATTTTTGGTTCATGTTTGAGACAAAAAGGTTGAAGATCCTAAAATATTATCCTTTGACCATTCAATAAATGTAATTTCCATTACTCTATCATTTGTGCCCGATCATTTTGTTTGAAAAATTGTGAAACATCTTGTATATACAGGGCACAATGTCGTCTAAATTACGAAAAATTTAAAATAACATTGATTTTAACAGATATATTTACAAAAATTATATAAAAATATCTTGAAATACTAAAGAGTAAATGTATTCAATAACATTGCCATTGGCTTCAACCACGGCCTTCGGACGACTTTGGAATCCCCTGCATCTCTTCTGGACGGTCTCTATGTTTAAGTTAGTGAATGCTTTCATAATCCTTGCCTTCAGTTCATCTTTGGTGTTAGAAAGTGTTTTGTTGGTCTCTGGCTCAACCTCGCCCCATATATCATAATCAAAGGGGTGAGGTTAGGGGAGTTAGGTGGCCAGATGTAAGAGGTGATATGGTCGCAGAAAGTATCTGATAGTCATGACTAGGTTCTCCTGCTTGTGTGGTATAGTGTAGAGTCCTGTTACCATAGATAGGGTCTTTCAGCAGTCATCCTCTTGACCCTGGGAAGCACGCATGTCTTAATTAGTTTTTTTTTTTAGTTTTTTTAGTTTTTTTTTTACGAATTGGTCAAACCGAAACTCAAACAAAAACATTGTTTTCAATCGTTATGAGTCTACTGATTGAATAGAATTTTTCAATTTTATTATAAACAATTGTCTTGTAAATGGAATTTTAAAAACATTCTGAATGTAAAAATAAAGAAAAAAGTGTGCAAGACAATAAGAAACACTACCTGCCAAAAAAAAAGTGAAGTTTTGTTGAAATCGGTTGAAAAATGTAGGAAATCCGATCCCATATATAAACGAACACACACACAAACAACTTGGGTTTTATAAGTATAACTCGATATGAGTTGTCCCCCTTTCATTCTCGAAACAGCGATGCCTCTTAATTGTGTTTTCAAATTGATTTCGTGCAAAAACAATTGTGTTTTTCCATTTTTTGGCACTGTCAGAACCACCGCAAGGTAATTTTACGTAGTCCTGTGAAGTTTTGTTGAAATCGGTTGAAAAATATAGGAAATCCGATCCAATGTATAAACGAACAGACACACAACCTGGGTTTTATAATAAGTATGATAAGAACCCGGGCAGTGAACACCAACAGAGAGAGAGAGAGAGAGAGGAAGAGAGAGAGAGAGAGAGATTTCACGCATGCATGGCTGACTGTCCGTCCGACCATTAGGCTTTGTAAACGACCTCCTGTAAACACAGTAAATGAACGGGCCATATCAACGCGAAAAGCACAAAGCGATAACTTCCAAGCAGTCAAGTCAGTCGGTATTTAAGCATACCCATTTTCACGCTCTCACATCACACCTAGTACACCGCACATTCAACCCTCTGCAGTATACCACATACCAGAGACATTTTTATAACTTGTATATAAAAATAAATCTTTGGTCATTTATCTAAACAAGCGTCCAAGTTAGTTTCTTCTACTTTAACCAACGTTCAACAGAGAGACACAGGAGCACATCAAAGAAAAAAAAAAGAACAATGTTGAAATACAATATACAGTGCCAGATTAACTCTGCAACAATGAGGGTTGCCAGCCGTCCTTTATTTAAAAGGAATGCCTTTTATTTAGCTCTCTCTTCTCATGTCCTTTATTGAATTTGGATGTTTGGTTGGTTTATTTGTTTAATGACATATCAACTCCTTATGGGTCATTTAATGCCAAAATTTAATTTTCTTGATGTTGAGGGGTTCTCCCCTTTTTACACAAATGGACTCACCCAGGGTATACATATGCTGCTGCTGGTAAGTGTCCGGGAGAAGAACGAGAAAGAGCGACGAACGAGCACGAACGTAACGAGCAAGAGTCACAGTGAGCAAGCACGTAGACTCAGTAAGAAGTCATACAGTGATACGTCGACACCAAAGACTGTATATATATTTTGCTACTAACCCGCATTCCTGGAACTACTAACCTGCATTACCAGTTTGTATTATTACATTAATACATTTATTTTCCTATATTCCTTCTTGGCGTTTGTTATTTATTGGTACCGGATTTCATCTCGGAATCCACAACACTTGGGAACTTTGGCAAATTTATTTTTACTATTAAAATTTATTGTTAGTATTTTATTATAAAATGTATTTTTATGCTTTCATAGTGTTTTGATTCCAGGTTTTGCGTTCACTATTTGCCCATAGCTGGGACCCTAACAGGTACTACCACTTGAGTTAGGGTGGACTTGAGAATAATAACAATTAAAAGGTGGTCCCACGCTTATCACCCCCCGATCAGAGGCCTTGTTGCCGTATGTTGTTTATCATCATAGCCAGGACGGAATTAATTTGTAAGTTATAATTTTGAATTTTGAAGATTGTAGTTGGCTGGGGAACAAAACATCTGAAGGGAATTCGACACGCGAGAAAGGATATTATCAGAATATAACTGATGGTTGCATCTATCCTGTTCAACAGTAAGACAGTGAGACCTAGTTGCCAATCTAGTAGCAGACTTAAGTTCGTGTAGGCAAGGCACTAAGAAAAAAAAAGAGCTCATTAGAACAGTTGCCATGAAAATATTTGCAGAAAAGACAGAGGGAAGCCATGTCACGTCGGTGAGAAAGTGACTAAAGTCGAGATGCCATTTCAGGACCGATTATATTACAGACGCTTCTTTGAATTTTGTCAAGAATCTCAAGATTAGGTTCACCAGACCAGGAATGGCAGCAATATTTAACGCACGGACGAATGGTAGATTTAAAAATATGCAAGATGGATTCTGACGAACAAAATTGTCTAGCACGTCACAGTAAGCCATCTTTCCTAGAAGTAGACCTAGTAATATAGTTACTTTATGTTTTTTATTGGACATTTTTTTTATTGTTGTGGGGGTTAACTCTATTGTTGCGAGGTTTGAACGTTTTTTCGTGAATATGTAATGTCTTCTGGAACATTAATTATTAAGAATGTACTTGTTTGTGTGTGTATGTACGTGTGTTTGTGTGATAGTTCAGTTGGAAGTGAACGAAGGAAACAAACGCCTCCCAGTGGGTACGCACTTATCTACGTTCTGCTCCATCTTGGAAGAAGAAAGTTTATTAATTACATTATTTTGGGGCAAAAGGCCGAGTGGTAAAGTGAAAAAAAGGCTGGTTGTCACTGACTATCCTATACCTGGCTAATTCACAACCCACTTATCCTTACAATTGACTTATTCATCACAAGAACACATTCTTCCACAACCAATCTGACATTTACCAAAATACCATATATTCGCAGGGATCCTACAAAAAACCTCATGACATAAAAATTTGATGACATATATACGTCATGAAATAAGTGGGGGGGAGGATGAATGCAATGACGGAAATAAAATACAACGAAACATTCAAACTAAAATAAAATATGTTAGTAAGACTTCTCCCAACACCACCACAGAAAAATAAGAGTGGGCACTGTATTCTGCCCGTAAGCAGAATCAGTCAGCTCACTCACTAGAGGCAAAGGAAGGGCAGAAATAAATTACGAAATGGGAAAATCAAAGGATGATCCACTCTAGATAAAAAGGTGACAAAACAAACTGGGGAGGTTGGGAATCTTGACTAGGGACATACCAAAGAGAATGCCAAGGACAGGACGGGAGCTACAATTACTCACATTAACTAGGTAAACAAAAGTCTAGCTTAACCAGAAATGGGATCCGTCATGAATCTGCCGCGTTGTGCCTATAAGTGACTAAAAAAGAAAATGAAAAAACTGTCCCGATTCAGTCGAACCAAGCCCACAACTTTTACCCACCTTTCGCTGAAATCTGCCGCGATCAAATGCTTTCTATCAGATCTGATCTTCATCCTGAGCTGATGCCTAAATAAACCAATCAGATCCTGATGAGAATAACGTTCAAAACGTAAAGTTCCCTCCATCCGCGTCGCCCACAGCACCATCCTTGCCATGGCTAGCAGCATTAGAAAAACCACCTGTTTCACCCTAGACCATGGGAGATGGCACATTATCGCACACGTATCCGGGATCGATGAACACATGATACTCGGGATCAATACGAGCTCTCAACTCGCCGGCATGATCTCAGAACGAGCAGACATGAGGACAGTAGAAGAAGGCGTGTACCACCGTTTCTTTTACACTACTATCACACTAGTGACAATCAGGCATATCTGCTCAGCCCCCTCTGAAAGTCATGTCATTGAGAAAAAGCACGTTCCGGATCAATCGCAACGTAAGTGAAAACTAAGGGTTTCTGAGGTAATTTGCCGCTGGCGCCCAGAACCAGAAATAGCGCAACCCAGTTACGGACAAGTCGAGCCGCCCCACAAGGTGGGCCCGACACCCCCATCCCCATTAGTTCCCGATGCAATGCTTTCCTAGGCCGTGAGAGGTCACTAGACCAAGAAGTAGCACGCAAAGCCTCTCGCCACTCGGTGAAGCACTCAGACTGAATCCGAGGTTTAAAACGGCATTCAACCTCGGAACAGACAGGTGTGGTGATAAGACTAGGGAAGGTGTTCCTAACACCCCTCGCCAACAGTGAATCTTCTGTCAACGTGCGGCGTAAGAAAACCAACCTCGAGGCTTGTCGGCGACTCACCACGTGTGGCATTCCCAGCCCTTCCACCATCACACGGATGCTGGACAGACGACTGCGGACCTGTGGCTTGCCTCCGCCCCACAAGAAGAAGAAGAAGAAGAAGAAGAAGAAGAGCAAGCGTTCGATCGCCTTCTAGCGGTCCTTGCAAAGGTGGATTACTGACAGTCGGTTAAGGATGAAGGGAAAGGTGTACACGGAGCACATCGCAGCCCTATCCTTTAAGGAAAACTGCCTTCAGAGCCAAGTCCGGACCGACTACTCCTACCTCGGACCAATTCTGCTCCAGTAATGATTCTTTTCTTTTTCTGTGCCGTCTCCTCTCAGGATGTAGGCGATCATGGCTCTCCTCTTCCTCCTATCTCTTGTATCTATCAATAAGTTTCGTTCCTCTCCCACCTCCCCCAGACCACATTCTGTCATCTACTTGCTCAAGCCCCCCCCTCCAGGTATGTCATACGTTGCTTTCTTTTGTCTCTCTTTCCCTCTATTCTATCTGTGAGTATCAGATTCTCCAGACCCTCCTTTCTCATTACGTGTCCCAGAAACTTCAACTGCCTCTTCCTAATGTTTAAGTATAAGCCTCCACCTTGTTTGTATCCTTTCCAAGATCTCATCGTTGCTCACACGCTCGGTCCATGATATCCTCAGCATCTTTCTGTAGAAGCATATCTTCGTCGCCTTGAGTCTCTTCTTCATCTTTGAGGAGATCGTCCAACATTCACTGCCGTAAAGGAGGGCAGATGTCATGTAACAGCTCAGTACTCTTTTCTTTGTTACCAAAGAAATCCTCCTGTCTTGCTTTTGGAATGCGTTCTTGGCCATCCCAATACGTCTACGGATCTCAGTGTCGCACTTACCGTCCGCTGTCAAAACACTTCCGAGATATTTAAACTTCCGCATCTGCTTGCTTTTTAGTGTCTCCGACCTGCAAATCGCATTTCGGGCTCATTTTTTTTTTTTTACTGGTGATCATGCATTGTCTTTTTGTAGTTTATTATAGTTAGTGACTAACTATTAGTACCTTCTATCATTTCTGTAGGAGGATTAATAATTTCTTTTCCGTGTCTGCTATCAGTACTGTGTCATCTGCGTATTTTATATTGTTAGTAGCCGCCAAAGCTGAATCCCGGTGATTTCCATCAGTCTAATCAGTTGTTGTACTAAGTTCGATCCTCATTCTCTAAAACGTCCTGCTTGGAGGCTTCGTACTAGAGACTGAGAAAAACTTCTTTCTGCTAAAAATGTATTATTCACTCTACCTACTCAAACTCTGTTTTAGATTTAACGAAGAAAAATAAACCTTTATCTTTTGGCTTTGAGTGTGTTACTGTTAACTTAAAATTGGGTAAACAAAAATATATATTACACTACAGTGTAACACGGATATAAGAGACCCTGATATAAGAGAAACCCGGATATAAGAGATATTTTATCTGGTCCCAAATTAGAGCCATACGTACCTAAACAAAATAGACCATACCCTGATATAAGAGAAACCCGTATATAAGAGATTTCTACTCCGGTCCCGCCAACTCTCTTATATCCGGGTTACACTGTAACATTTTAAACTTGCCGCGCAAGATGTTCTGAAATTAGTTTTATGCTTTATTTTGTACGAGACTATAATGGTGTCCTGCAACTTTTAAAAAAATTATTATAAAGCGGATCGAACCTCTTACTGAAGTTAGCGTTGAAAACAATATAATCTTTATTGCGTGTATTGGCAACCGTAGTAAGTATTAACTGAACGTCAAGCTTTCAATGGCGGGTACTGAACAAGAACGATAACTCTTTCAAATAATAATTCAAAATGGCCGCTCCGAAACAAATCAAGAGAAAAAGAGAACTCGACGACGAGGAAGAAGATGAATTTACAAAGAGATTTTTGAAAGCTGATGAATGTATGTCAAAATTTATTACAATTTTTGAAAAAAAACAATGTTTTTGATTGGTTTTGATTTAGCGCTAAGAATAGAGCAAATTGACTAGAGGCATTACTAGAATTACCGGTGTGATTTTTATGTTGTATTTTTAAATAGTTTTCGTTTTTAAATAAGTAAAAAGTATATCTATAGTTTCTTTTCTCTTTTTGTGAACTTTGAACCGTTATTAGACACAGTTACTTTTTTTTTTTTAGTCTGATTATGTCTTTGACAACCGGTATTGACCAGAATGAATGGATTTGTCCGTTTTTGGTAGGGAAATTGATTAAGCTATTTTCTTTCAAAAGAAAAAAGATATATTTTTTGTTATTCTGTTTAAGATTTTTGGGGTGGTCATCTAAGTTTTGTTTTAATTAATTAGAGAGAGTTTAAAAGGCAATCTTCTTCTTTAAAGCATTACAAAAAAAATTTGAAAATTAAATAGACTCTTTTTACTTTGCTTATTTTTTAGTTTCTATGCAAAACATTAAGTAATTTTCTTTTGATTATTTTTCCCCATTTTTTTTTCCTTTTTTTCAAAAAGCTAATTTTGTAGATTTTTTTTTTATCTTGATGAATTTATTAAGTTGTGATGTAAATTAATTTGTCGGTCTTGCTAAGTAAAAATTGATTTGTTTATGTTGTGTATGTCATGTCATCTTTTTAGTTTTTTTATGACATTTTTCAATTGTTTTTGTGTTTATCAAATTGTTTATTTTCCTTAATTTTATTGGAACTTCATGAGGAATTAAAAAAAAGCATTTAAAACTATAATTACAATAGTATTTGCAGAAAACGTAATGGCAATAATAATAATAATAATGGGTTTTAAAAAGAATGCTTTTTTGTTTAAAATTTGTAAATTTTACAATCTGTGTGGCTTCAATTTTTCTCTTTGTTTCATATTGCAATCAACTTTTGTTAAACTTTTGACAGCATTAATATTTGTTTGAAAAAAAAAAACAATAATAATACACTTTGAAAGTGTTTTATTATATTTTAAAGATTTCTTAAAGTTAAAAATATTTTTTTTTAAATTACTTTTATTTATCGAAGTAAGGATTTATTTTAATTTAAAATTTGACAATTTTCAAACAAACATACTGTTGTGTTCAACAAATTAGGGTAGATTTCTAATTATGAGGCTGGCTAAAAAATACTATAATAATTTTTTAGATAAAACTTCATTAAAAAAAATGAAATAAAAAAACTAGAAGAAAAAGATTTTTTTTTTTTTTGTATTAAAATTGACACTACGTTTGATATGGTTATGTAAGTTATGTATTTTAAATTTCGATTTTTGGACAGTTTTCCAAATTTGACTTGAGAAGATCTTGAAACTTGCATAAAGTTAAAGATAATATAATTATATATTTTTGTACTTTATTTATTATTTCACTTACATGCTTTAGTTTTCTCAAATGTTTATTCACACTGTAAAAATTCGTTTTAAAGGAACATTTCCACTATATTAGCAAAATAGACAAAAATTGTGACCATATTGTTGATAAAAAATTTTCAATCATGACAAAAAAAAATGCTATTTGTAATAAATTTTAATTTTGAGTGCTACTCCCTTTTTTTAAAAAAAAAATTCATGATAAAAAAACAAATCAGTCCTAAAGATTCAGCCTATTTTGATAGAAGATAATTCTCAAAGATGAAAATTTTTTCCAACAGAAATAATTATTTAATAATATTGCAGACTACAGAAAAAAAAAAAAAAAAAAAAAGTGCACATAATGAATGCTCCAAAAGTAATGCTTCCTATTTATTTGCACATAAAACAAAAAACTGATTCAGGGAGCAAATTAACACTATAGTATAGAGCAAGTTTTCATAAAAAAAAAGCAATCATTTTCTGCATGGTCATCTCTATTAGCGATGCATTTTTGAGGTGCTTTTGAGGATTGACAACTGCCCAGAATGTTCCTCATCATGCACATCACTCTTGCCGCTGCTGACAAACATTAACCTCCACCTAATTCTAACTGTGTTTACATCCATTCTTTGGATACTTTGAGGCAAAAAAAAAAAAAAAAAAAAATGCTTACAGAGAATAATGACACATTCAAGATCCTGATGTTCCACACTACTTTGACCAAAATTATGTGATGTGCAGACAATGTAATGGATAAAAGCTTGGAATAAGAAATCAGAAAGCCCCAAGTTCAAATTCCAGTCAAGTGCATTACATTCACTTACACACAAATATCCTTAGAAAAGGTATTACTATTAATCCATCTTTTCTCCCAATAGCTATGGATTCAACAGCAGCAATAGGTTCTAGAGTTCATTAAATGTTATCACTCTTTCTAGTATTGATGTGGGCTTACTTCCTAGTAGGTACCTCCAAAATCTTTCTAAAAAAAGAGCATATCATGATAAAAAAAAGGCTACAAACGTGACAAAAACAAAGTTTTATTGCCAAAATATTTATCTTATTATAGAGGGAAGACCAAAGTATTTCTTGTGTCAACGGGTGAGCCAAAGATTAGTATAGGGATTTTTACCCATTTTTTTCTAGCAAAAATCAAATTATTGTTGGATTTTCAGGACTTAAAAATGAATGAAATTATTGTTGAAATTTTTTTTACATTTGTTATCCATCTTAGAATTAAAGAAATTTTGAGAAATTAAAATTCTAGCCTCTTCCTATTTATATTAGTTAAAATCAAGACTCCATGGACAATTTACATCATCAATTTGTTTTTATCAAACAGAAACACCATTTACCGAAAATCTGCTCTGAATCATAAAATAAAAAATGTAATAAAACTATCTAATTATTAGAAAAGCTTTTAATTGCTTTTATAAATAAGATTTATTAAGGGCAGTATTGTGTTAAGGAAAACTTTTTTAATGAATAATGAATTTTTACAAGAATTATTTTCATTTTTAAAAATTTTGATTAGAAAAATTTATGAAATTTTAAATCTTAAAATCCTGTATTAATTTCAGCCATTTAGCTGATATTATTATTAAGTGAAAACAATATCTACTAATCATAAATGGAGAAGCTTATTACAAGTCATCAGACACCAATATTTTAAAAAGTATTTTGAATTTTTTTTCTGTGTGTGTCAATTTTTGTAAGTATGGGTGACCATACACAATATTAGAAAATAAGTAATAACTATAGTAAATTTAAAGTCAGCATTTCTAAAATTCATTAAAACATTAGATTGCAAAGATATTTTTCCTAAATTTTTAAGATTACTTGAAAATTTATATAAAAAAAGTGCTCTATTTTAAACTTTAAGTAAATAATATTAGTTTTAAATCAGCTAATATTCCTCAAATAAAGTTTCAGAAAAGTACATTTTATTTTTGGAAGATTTTTAACAAAGGCAATTACATTACAATGAAAGATAACTAAAAATGGTTGCTAATCAGCTATTTTTAACAAAAAAAGAAAAGAAATTCTTTCCAGTCAATTATTTTTTGAAGTGCATTAAAATATTTTGCTTATTGGAAATATTAGATTTAATCTATTAGTTTGAAATTAAAACTAAAAATAAAAGCTTCAAGAAAGATTTTTCATTTTTAAAAATTCATTTTAAACCTTAGGTATCATGTTTTATTGTGGAGGTCTCAAAATCAAAGTTGTTACATCTGGATATTTATCTGTGTGCAGGTGGTAAAACAGTTATTAGTGTGGATTTAATCCATTTCTCCTCCACCATCTATGGGTTAAATAGCAGCATAGATTGGGCTCTCTAACTTTTTATGGTGTGAATGATTCCATTAATAACTCCTTATTTATCTCAAATATTCAGAAATTTTTACATGAGAAATTTTTCTTATCTTTTTTTTTTTTTTCAGTAACTCGTATGGGAAAACTCAAAAAAAAAGTTCTAAAATTTGAAGAATTGGATGATGAGGCTTCTCGAGAATCTGAACTGACAAAATCAGGAAGGGTAAGCATATCTTTGAAATTTTTGATCATTTTGCTGTTAGATACTTGTTTTCTGGCTGATACAACCTTCCATTTTTTTTCTCTCTCAAACAAATTCTATAATATTGGAAATCTTTTTTGTTTTATTGGTGCTATCTTCTTGGAGTCTTGTGACGCATAAGGTCTCTTTGAGGTTTCTGTAATCAAATTGTTTCATGAAGTAGGATGATTGGCCTTATGCCTGACCTCTCTACCCTAACCAAGAGCTGGTTTCTTAGCTAGTTTCTGTGTTAACAAGTATGTGTTTTGAATTTAGAGTTACCCTTATCTTAGATTTGATTGCCAAATACAGTTAGAGGGTTCAGTCTGCCTTGTTATTTAACCTATAGATGGGAGGAGAAGAGATGGATTCATACCTTTCCCAAATGTGTAAAAGTGAATGCAATGAACTTGACTGGAATTTGAACTCAACTCACTGACTTTTTATTTCATGCCACTAACCATTGCACCACCTGCACATCCCTGCATTTATTGACTCTGATATAATATCACATTTTGATGCTCTCTTCTAGGGCAAGCAAATTTAACAGATTATTATGACCATATATTGAGTTTGATATTCATTATTATAGAATTTAGGCCTTAGACTGGATAAGTTTAATACATGTATAACTTTGTGTTTTATTTGAGGTAAAAAGTGGATTCTAATTTGACATCAATGGAAATGTGTTCAGCTTATTAAAAAAAACTTTAAAAAATTCTTTTTTGAGGAATGTCTTTTTTTATATAAATTCATAGCCTCATTATTCAGTCATGAAAGTATTTTATTTATTTATTTATTTTTTTTTTTTTATGATTTTGCACCACCTTTTTATTAGGTTGGTGCAAAAATAATATCGTTTTTTGACGTATTTTTTAATGTCAAAAACCGACATTATTTTTGCACCAACCTAATAGCTACATTATGTATTCCATCCTCTTAGGTCATTGCAAAAGTTTCTAGCATTGTTTTCTGATAACTGTTTATTCATATAAATTGTTCCATGAAGTGGGATGATTGGCCTTATGCCTAACCTCTCTACCCTGACCAAGAGCTGTTTCTTAGATGACCACGTGTTTCTATGCTAACAAGGATGTGCCCACTTCCACCAGGGCCACATAAATTTTTGAATTTGGAGTTACTTTTCTCTTAGACTGGTTGCCAAATACAGTTAGAGGGTTTAGTCTGCCTTGTTATTTAACCTATAGATTGGGGGGGGGGAAGAAATGGATTCATACCTTTTCCAAATGTGTAAAAGTGAATGTAATGTACTTGACTGGAATTTGAACTTGGCTCACTGATTTTTTAATTCCAAGCCAATAGCCATTGCACCACCTGCACACCACTGCATTTATTATTCAGTCAAGAAACTTTTCTTTAGCTTTCTATAATCTTGCATCACCTTTTAGCTAAATTGTGTATTTCATCATCTTAGGTTGTTGCAAAAGCTTCCAGCATTGTTTTCTGGTAGATTTATTCATATAAATTCATAGTCTCATTATTCAGTCAAAAAACTATTTTCTTTGGTTTTCTTTTGTCTTTTTCTACCTTTCAGTTAAATTGCATGTTGCTAATTATATAAGACAATTTGAAAAATTTCTACATTGGTCTTTCATTGAAAAACCAGTGTCACGATGAAAAGAGTTTTTATTTTGCACAAACAAAATCTATATTATCAAGACAAAACAGGATTCATGTTAAGCAGCAGATTGCTTGATTTTTACTTAAACTGTATTGTTGTAGAAACTAGATTTTAACAAATTTAAACTTGGTTTTCAATATTATTTATTCATTTTTATTATTTATCTTTATTTTTCAAGGTTTACGTATCTCCTTCAATTAATATACGACTGGGGCTTACAGCCATATCACATTGAACAACCAGTTAAGCAACGACGAGCCTGGTCAGTACCTAGATGGGTGACCACTTGGGAATGCCAGGTGCTGTAAGCTTGGATGTGCGTGTGCTGTAATGGATAAAGGCTTGGAATTGGAAATCGGTGAGCCGAATTTCAATTCCAGTCAGGTTCGTTATATTCACTTATGTGCAGATACGTTTGGGAAAGGTATGAATCCGTCTCTTCTCTCCCCCAGCTATGGGTTAATTAGTAGGACTTGTATCAGTAAAAATCGTTATTATCTCCAAAGAATTCTTACCATGTAAAAATATTTTCTGGCTTTAAATAACTGGCAAATAGTTGATAAGCTTTAAAAAAAAAACCCCCTAAAAAACAAACAAATCAATAAATCAAAACATATATATGACTGGGTTATTTGTCCCCTGTTCTTATTAATTGTGTGTACTGCCCTATGGTTATCAGCATAGAATATATATATATATATATATATATATATTTTATCAGTATGCTGAGTTCAAATTCCAGTCACATACACACTTGGGAAAGAGATAAACCCATTTCTTCTACCTCTAGTCATGCACTCGTTGCTTCTGTAGTTTTCATAGCAAGCAGTAGGTTTTTATGTGATGGAGTTACTAATCCCATGCTCAATGTAGTCCTGGGTATGATGATAAACTACCTCCAGCAACAAGACTGGGAGATTAGAGGTTTTGAGGAGATTTGGAACCACCCCTTAATTGTTGTTGTTCTCAGTTCCACCCTGCCCTGTAATGGTAGCACCTGTTAGGGTCCAGTTATGGGCAAATAGTGAACCCCCACCAAACAAAAACAAAACACTATGAAAGTATAAAAATACATTTTTATAGTAAAATGACCAAAAATGCATTTTTAAAGCAAAATGGCCAGCAATACATATTATCTGTAGTTGAAGGCATACAATTGCATTCAAAATATATTTAGTTGAAGCCATAAAATTATGTTCAAAATATTTAGATTTCGACATTAAATAACCCTTAGAGGTTGATATGTCGCTAAACAAAAATCAACCAAACTTCTTTAAATAATAACCGGAAATCATACTTTTGATTCTAATTGCAATATTTTGCTAATTTGTGTTGTTGCGTACCTACGGACAATAATGGGTATGCCTCCATCTCCATAAATACAGTAGTGAATACTGTATGTGTGGGTCTGCGGTTGGAGATTCATTGTGGAATTTGCTTGACTAACTTCTAGCAGTTGACTACTAGCTCTATGTGCTGCTGGCAAATCTTATATGTGTTGTTCTTGTCCTAAGTATTATTGTTCATTACCAACCTTTGTGTGATTATTCTAGTCAGTAACCTTCCCTAGTTTACAACATTTTGGTGACAAGGATTAGCCAAAATTACAACATTTTGGTATCAAGCATTAATCAAAATAGAACATTTTGACAAGGATTGGCCAAAATACAACATTTTTGTGACAAGGATTTACTCAAATCAGAAAATGTCACTAGTGCAGCATTTTGGCTGCAAATCAAGGAAACGTTCTCCAGCACAACTTTGGTGAAAAAAGATATTGCCAAAATCACATGTTAAAATTCACTGAGTCTTCACTGGGAAGAAATCAAAATGGAGGACTTTAAAATGATACAATTTGAAATAGTCAAATGGCAAGGCGAACAGAAAAAATGGTACAAACAAAAATTCAAAAAACTCGTGGAAATGTTGGTAGAACAGCAGAAAATGCTCACAAATAATAAGAATGGATATTCTGAAGACGTTATTGTAAATGTGGCAATTGTGGCATTTCACTATCTACCAGAAAAAGAGTTAACTTTTTCGTTGTATTTCTGTAGATCTTGTCTGATGATAAAAAGGTCAGAATTTTGCTAAGGAAATTAGGCGCTGTCAAACACACTAACTTCGTAAACTATATATTACCAAACGAGACTAGTGACCTAACAATTACACAAATGGTTATTTTGCTTTTGGAAGTTTTCAGCCTCAGAACGTCTTTGTTACATCAAAGATGGAAATGTATGAATTTAGTGAAAAACGAAGATGATGTCCTCACAACATTCACAAGCATTGTGAGCAAAAATTGTGAAAAGTTCAAATTGGTGGAATTAAGACCTGACAGTTTTAAATGCTTGATATTTGTGCATGGGTTGGTGTCAACAAAAAATGCTGAAATTCGAAGGAGTACTTTAAATAAACTGGAAAATGAACCCAATTTAACATTGTAAATCTTAGCAGATGATTGTCAGAAATTTATAAATGTTCATCGAGATGCCAAATATATGGAGATAAGTGTCTGGTCACACATTATAAAGAAGTGTCAAAGACATAGTGAAGAAGAAAAAAAGACATCACTCGTAACCTCTGTTACACATGTGGAAAATTACATTGGTATAAGGATTCTCATTACATAAAGAAACAATGTTTTCAGTGTGTGAATACAGGACATAAAAAACCCACTGTAAGACAAAATTAAAAAAAACGAGTCAGTGATTACTTTAAAATCACTAATGTGGATAAATCTCCTATAAGAAAATTTGTGCAGGCAAAAATCCTGAACTAAAACATCAGATTGCAACTCGACAGTGCTTCTGATTTGAGTATAATAAATGTTTGCACATGGAGAAAATTGGGTAAACTAATGTTAATGGTTACCAAAAAAGCCACTCGGAGTGTTACAGGACAGAAAATAAAATTCGAAGGTGAATTTATGATAAATCTAACATTAAAAGATAAAGCCTTGAAGTTAAGACTTTTTGTCATGAAAAGCACGAATAACCTGTTTAGAACAGATTGGATGGAACAGTTCAATTAATTCATTCTGCCAAAAAGTGAAAGTTTTTACTAATGAAACAGAAAGTCTAAAAGATGAATTAAAAAATAAATTCTCAGACATATTTTCTGGTGGGTTAGGCAGGTGCAAGAAAATGAAAGCTAAATTCAAGCTAAAAGAAAACCTACAACCAGTTTTCAAAAAGAAACAAATGTGCCATTTGCCTCGCTAAAACAAATTGATGACAAGCTTGATAGACTTGAAAAAATGGGTGTTTTATTGAAAGTGGAATATAGTGATTGGGCTTTGCCAACCATTTATATAAAGAAAAATTCGAAAGACATGCATGCCTGTGTGGATTTTCCACAGACTTAAATGATGCCCTCAAAAGTTATCATCACGGGGCCAGAAGAGGTTTTTGTGCAACTTAGTGGCGGTCAGATATTTTCCAAAATCAACCTAATTGACGCGTATCTTCAGATTCTAATAGATGACGAATGGTCAAGATTACTGACCATAAATACACATTGTGAGATGTACAAATTTAATCGTTTGCCTTTTGGTATAAAGGCCGTTCTAGCGATTTTTCAGCAATTAATGGACACAATGCTGAGTGGATAGGACTTAGCAGTTAGGGTTAGCAAGTTACTATAATACCAAATACGCATTGCTTGTGAGCTCCATTGAAAAAAGACGCCAAATGGTCTTGGATGACGGAATACCAGGAAGCATTTGAGAAAATTAAAAAAATACTAATGTCAGACTTGTTTTTGACACACTACAATGCAAAAAAAGATATAATCGTAGCAAGTGATGCAAGTGCGTATGGTATAGAGCCTGCATTATGAATAAACTAGAAGATGACCAGATTAAACAGATAGCTCATGCATCCAGGATGCGTCTTTCAGCTGAGAAAAATTACTCCATGATTGAAAAGGAAAGTTTATGGATTGTCTTTGCTCTGAAAAAATTTCATAGATTCATTCGTGGGAGGAGGTTAACGCTACAAACAGATCACAAACCATTAATAGCTATTTATGGGTCCAAAGAAGGATTACCGACTCATACGGCTAATGGGTTACAATGATGGGGAACCATTTTGCTAAATTACGACTTTAAAATAGAATTTTTACCATCATGTAAATTAAGTCATGTAGATGGGTTGTCTAGACTTATTCCAAGGAATAATGAACCTTTAGAAGACAGTTTTTGCTTCTCTACAATCGGAAGTAGAGATAAAAAAATGTACTATGCAATACTTTGCGGGAACTACATGTGATGTTGGAAGATATAAAAAGTAAAGCATTGTAGGACATATTTATTACTGAAATGATGAAAAAGCTTAAAGACAGGACTAAAGCAGATTCAGGAGTATACTCAATATACGATGACGTTCTCATGTCCAGCGAAAGAGTAGTTGTACCTTTGGCACAACAAAAGAGAATCCTGAAAGAATTTCATGCAGGACATCCAGGTATATTCAGAATGAAAAGCTTAATGAGAAGTTACGTATACTGGTGTAGCATGGATAAAGACATTGAATGTCTGGTGAAGTCATGCAAAGGCTGCTTTGGTGACTAAGACACCACTAATTAAGTTCAACCCATGGCCAAAAACTGACCGCCCATGGTAATGTCTGCATGTTGACTTTGCTGGTCCACTTAATGGGACATATATAATTGTCTTAGACAATTTTTCAAGGTGGCCAGAGATATTCAGATGTAACAAACCAACCATGCAAGGAGTAATTCAGTTTCTACCTGAACTGTTCGCAAGGTTCGGAGTACCAGATTTGACTGTGTCGGATAATGGCACTCAATTTACATCGAAAAAATTTAAGGAATTTTGCAAAATGTTTGTGGTAGAGCACATAACAATTGCCCCTTACCATCCTAGAAGTAACGGCCAGGCAGAGCATTTTGTGGATACCTTCAAAAGGGCTCTACAAAAAGCCAATGGTGGATCTATAGATGCTGTATTACAGCAATTTTTACAGGTGTATAGGCTTACACTGAATAGAAATATGCCTTTGGCCGTGACTCCGGTAGATGTTATGTTTGCGTGAAAAATATGATCAGTTTATGATAAACTTATACCCAATAAGAAAAAACATGATAATGTGGTACAAAAACCTGAAAAAAATTTTTATAAAATTGGTCAAAAGGTTTTTTACCATGTGTACAAGTTAAATAAAACATATTGGGAAGTCGGAACTGTTGTCCGAAGAATTGGCAGGATGGTGTATCTTGTAAAAGGTCCTGAAACGGTGCACAAGAGTCACTATAATCAAATTAAAAGTAGGTATTCAACTGAAGAGAACACTACTCTAGATGAGGTTGAACCTATGAAGGTTCTTTTTGATACTTTCGATGTATACATCCCTCAGAAAATTCCTCGAGATAGAAATCCAAAAGAGGCGGAGTAAAAGAAAAAGAAGGGATACTAAAAGGATCGATGTCAACCCAAAAAGGAAAGAATATTGACTTTGTACAGAGTAAATCCAAAAAGGGGTGGGGTTGTAGCATACCTACGGACGATAAAGGGTATGTCCCCATTCCTATGAATATAGTAGTGAATACTGTATGTGTGAGTTTGTGGTTGGAGATTCATTGTGGAATTCACTTGACTCACTTCTAGCAGTTGACTACTACTTCTATGCACCACTGGCGAATCTCATATGTTCTGTTCTTGTCCTAAGTATTATCATTCATTACCAATCTTTGTCTGATTATTCAGTAACCCTCCCTAGGTTACAACAAGTTGTTAAACTCAAACATTTAACGATGCAATAGGGGAAATTCCGTGGGTATTTTATAGTCCTGGAATTCACAAGGAGCACATTCAGTTAAGAATTATGATTCATTAGAAAATTCAAAGGAAAATTGAAATTTTCAAGAGTGCTGCTAGTTGTATTAAATTTAAAACAGAGTTCAAGATATTTTATCTTTTTTTTTTAATTTTAGAATCAGGCATTAAAGTATGAAATTAAAATAAAATTAAGAATTTTTTTGCTATTGATATGTAACCTAATACTAAACTAAGGCTTATGGCCACATCATGTTGAAACATTGGTTCCCGTATGACCACTGAAGTTAAGGAGTCCAGCACCAAACAATATGACCTATGTATGGCTTTTATGACAGACTCATTCATGGCTTATGTATAGTTTGTAATAGAAAATTTGCAACCATGTAAAGCTATAAACTAGTAATACATTTTTATATTAAAATTTCCAACAATACATTTTTAAAGCACAATGACCAACAATACATTTTATTTGTAGTTAAAGGCATACGATTGCATTCAAAATATATTTAGTTGAAGCCATAAAATTATGTTCAAAATATTTAGATTTTGGTATTAAATAACCCATAGAGGTTGATATTCCGCTAAACAAAAATCAACCAAACTTCTTTAAATAATAACCGGAACTCATACTTTTGATTCTGATTCAACCACGGCCTCCAGACGATTTCAGAATCTCCTGCAACTCTTCTGGACGGGCTCCTTGTTTAAGTTTAAGTTTGTGAATGCTACCATAATCCTTGTCTTTATTTCATCTTTGGAGTTACAAAGAGTTTTATTGGTCTCTCACTCAACTGTGCCCCCATACAAGGGTTGCAGTCTGGGGAGTGAGGTGACCAGATATAAGATATATGTCGTTGCAGAAATTGTCTGACAGCTATGACTGGGTTCTCTTGCTTGTGTGGCATGGTGCAGAGTCAATTTGCTAGACATAGGGTCTTCCAGTAGCCACCCTCTTGATACAGGCCAGCACTACATCCTCAAGTCACTTGATGTAAGTTTGTATGTTGAGTCTGATGCTCTGTGGGAGGATGAATGGAGGCATAACATCCTCATCACTAGTGATCATTACAAACACCTTTGTAATCACCATTAGACTTGTCCAACTCTTTCCAAATTCTCTGCACTGTCCTCAGATTAATACCCAAGTTGTCTGAAATGTTTGTATTGCAGCTTCTGGTTTGAATGCCAAGCAGTATAGCATGCCATTTCCAAATTTCTGGTGGAGTGAATTGCGTCATAGTACTCTTTTTCTCACAGATGGTGCCTAACTGGCCTTACTATATTGTGCAAAATCAAAAACAACGTGCATATGTGAAATTAAAAATATAAAATGGCAAAAATTTATCCATCACATCCTATATATATATATATATATATATATATATATATATATACAGCACACACATTCTGAACAGGAGTAGTGGCATACATGCTCTAATGATTGCATGAGGCATTAAACTGATATTTGCAGTGTTGATTCTTATGTCCACATTCTGATATTGCCCAATGTTCCTCCATTAATATAGCAAATTCTAAACAGTATAATTACATGCATTCGAGAGTTTGAATAAAGAAAATATTAATCTGTATCCCCAGGGGAAACCACCGTTATGCTTTACATGTTTTGGGCCATTCAGCCATGTTTACAGTCAAGCAAGTTGTTATCCTATTTATAAAAACAATTCACTCTTTCAAATCTGCTATTTTCACATCCAAAATGTAAATTTTATGAAATCAGTGGAGTGAGGTATGTGTGAGTGTGTGTGTGTGTACACATATATATATATATATATATATATATATATATATATGTAGGTCTGATGATTGCATCTAGCATGAAACACTGTCATCTCTAAGTGTTGACTTCTATGTTCACTTTTATATTTATACACACTCTATCTCTGATATTGAGCACTTTATCCCATATTTAGAACCGTGACTCCAGAGTTTCGTAGTCAAACCTTCTTGTGATTATTCAGTTCATTTGTCGAGAGATTTCAACAATTGACTGCCGTATTTTCTCATTTTTCGTCATCTTGACCAAAAAAAGACTTGGATTATGTGGGCGGAATGAGCAGGCACATTGCTGTAGTGAAGTTGCTAATCCTTTGCCACCCACAGTCGCTTTTGATGCACAGCATCACAAAGGTTGATGTATAACCTCCAGGTAGTATACCTTATTAATTGTTTGGCCTTGTGCTGCATATTCATGATACACAATACCACAGGAGTCAAAGAAACAGATCAACATTACCATTACATTGCTGTGAGCCTGTCATACATGTTTTGGGTAGTGATGATGGATGCTTCCATTGGGAGGGACTAGAATTTGGTTTTTCTGGATTGTAGCCATAAACCCCCATGTCTCATCACCAGTGATGATGGTTTTCATGAAGTCTGTTGTGGTTTGCACAGTCCATCATATCATGAGTGATTTCCGTGCAGAGTTGCTTCTGTTGCCCCACCAACATCTTGGAGACAAAATTTGCTGACACACTTTCTGGATGCACTGATCCTGTGCTTATTCCTACTTTGTGAGCAATTTCCAGGATTGTTACATGACAATCTTTCATGACTATTTGCTGAACCTTCTCAATTGGCTCATCATTTCGGCTTGTGGATGGCCTGCCTGAGCGTGCCCCGCTCTCCACTGAGGTACGGCCTTGTTTGAAGTGGTTGTATCACTCTTTGATCTGAGTTTTTCCCATGGCATCATCTCCAAATGCCTGCTGAATCGCTTGGATGGTTTGAGCTTGAGTATCACAAAGCTTTTAGCAAAACTTGATGCAATATCTCTGCTGATATGTTTAGACATCTTTCATAAATCTAATGAGTGTAAACTACACATCTGTATTCTAGGCGAAACAATTGGGAACTGATGCAGCCTACTGGCATGAAAATTTTTAACACCTCTGTAGGAAACGTAGTGTCACCTTCTACCCAAAGGATTTTGTCTATGCAGCATTAGTTTTTTTGGGGGGAAGTCACATACTTTTTGAGTACACTTTGTATATGGTCTGAAGATTGCATGTAACAGGCTCTCGTTACCCAGTGTTGACTAAGTGTCTGCGCTTCTACCTTGGTTTCAACATTTTGGTATCATCAGGTGATTTTGGTCAATTGATTTCCTCATGCTTTATTTTTAAAAAAATTTAAAAATTAATGAATGCTTTGTTATTTAAAAAAAAAAATAAGTGCACAAGGTGTGGTGGAAGGAGAAGGAGAAGAAAAAATGCAAGTGTATTGAAAATTTATGAGTGCGGGTGGTGGTTAAATGAATTATACATACTTTTCATCCTGGTTCACATGAACTCAAAAGGTATGCAACAGGTCATATTTCCAATCTTTCATTCAAAAGCTTTTTTTTTGGTCTGGGAATGTTATTATAGCTAACTTTTCTTGTTAACAAAGGTTGCAGTTATTACTATGATTGTTGTAAATACATATATACAGATACACACACACACACACATATACATATATATATATATATATATATATATATATATATATATTGAAGAGAAGAGAGGTGCCGCAAACGTTTTTGGTTGTAATGTGGATTTATTTAGAAAAGAATATTATGCTTTGTTTTCCATAATTTTACTACACGTGTTTCTGGTCTCGCGACCGTCTTCAGGTAAAAGCGGAGATTTCCACATATTACTAAAAATAATTAATTTTTTCCTTATGTCTTTCAATGTTAAATATTCTCAATATGAGACATTTTCTGTTTTTGTGTTAGTAATCCGAATATCTTTAAATATTGAACGAAAAAAAATGCCGTTAGAATTTTAGCCGTTAATAAAAAAAATCCAGACGACACGCTTTTAACGGATGTTAGATTTCATTGAAAAATACATCCCTACCCACTACCAAAACATAACAATAACTGATACATTAAAATATAAACATATTGAACATACTGACACCCCTAGTCTAGCAAAATAGATTTATCTGTAACCTTGGAAACATGAATTTTGTTTTAGCTGTGTATTTAAAACCCTGTAATTTTTAAAGTTACTCCAAAATTCGCTTGAGGATGAAATGGAAGTGATGTCTTTAATTTAAGTACAAAATTAAATTAGGGGCTTTTAGCTTCCATTTTTGAAACATGGTTGGAACTGTGTAGCGAAAAACCATATTTTAAGTCTATTAACTTATAATATTAATGCTCTGTAAATTTACATTGAGCACTATTTTGTAAAAATAAAAATATCTATAAGAACACTGGATTATATATCTTACTGTTCTTTCTTTTTATTAATATACATACATACATACATATATATATATATATATATATATATATATATATATATATTATGCGGACTATTGTCCTCATCTTTGTCGCCATATTTATCACAACATTTCAGCCGTTGTACGCTCCGGCCTTCTTCAGGTGGTTGGAATTTCGAACTGAACCCTTTATTTCAATCACTGGGGTAGGCTGTTCTAGTTCCACGTGTCATGTTTGATGGATGTCAGTTATCTCCTGCTAATTTTCCCTCTGAAAGTTCTCCACTGCCTTAACCGGGTATTGAACTCACACTCTTTGGGTCTGTCACTGGATCTAACCAACGCCTTTATCCACTATCCACTGTTCTATATATATATATATATATATATATATATATATACACACACACACACACACACACACACGATATTTTTCATAATATTCTCAGACTAGTGTTTGCATCTTAGTTGTAATAGTTATAGCATTTTGACTGTTTTATCCTCTGGACTTCCTCAGGTGTCTGTAATTGGTAACCTTTGAGGAATTTCGGAACAAAGCTTTTATTCACTTGACAGAAGTATATTATTGTTTATGCTCGGGGTATATCCTGTATCAATTCTTCCTTGTAATGTCTCATCTCTTCTACTGACATCGGCATTCTTTACCCCCAACCCAAGGATTGAACTCAAAAGTTGCCTGTGACTAGATCTGCTTAATCAGCACCCTATGACCACAGGTCCCACAAGAAAATCTCATGGTAAAAACTTTCAGCCTTAGACCTAATGACATTTGACATTAGTTTGAGTATATAATAATGATTATTCTTTTTTCAGTATTTTTGTTTGATCAAAATTCCTTATTGATTATGATCATGTAAAGAATAACAGAATGTGAGAAGATTTGTTTTTCTTTTTAACAGGTACGTAAAAAATCTACAAAGCTGAGGGAAATGGAAGAATTTGAAGAAATCGAAAAGAAGCAGACCAGTACAAAGAAAACGCCAATAGACCCCACAAAGAAACCCAAAACCCAATTGCTCAACATTCCGGGTCACATGCCAGTCAGCCCCAAAAAACTTAAACCGTCTAAATCAAGTGATGAATCGCAGTCCCCAGTAATGCCACAGAAAACTGAAGATATCCCCTCCAAAGGCAGTGTCATAAAATTTCTTCTTAGTTCACCAACGCAGCCATCAACGCCTGTCTTGGCCACACATTCAGTTTTGAAGACCAAACCCGAGTCTCTACTCACTGAGAAAAGCTCACCTCTTAAAAAAAGCCCCAAGCCAGCAAAATCTAAAACAGACATGACACTTTTACAGACATTGACCAGCTCATTATCAAGCTTACAGTCGCCAGCTAAAAAGCAAGGTGACACAGAATTAAAATACAGGCTGATTGTTGGATCAAACCAGTCTGTAGCATCATCTGGAAAGTCTGCTTTATCTGTTGACACGACGACAAAAATTCAATCAGAGGTTGTGTCTGATGCCAGCACCAAGGATGGTAGCCTGAAAATGAAGTTTATACTGTCACCAAAGGACAAACCTTTAGGGCAGTCTTTAAGTATTTCAGCCAATGACAAAGCACAAAACGATGTCCCTACAATTCCCCAAACGATTGCAGAGACCAAATCACCTCCCAGCAGCAAAATGTCCATATCCAACCTTCCTTCTGTCCTCCCCGTCCCTGTCCCCAAAGCCATGCCAATTCACAAGACCATCCCCACCCCCAAACCAGTATCAGCTTCTAAAATGGTTTCATCCATTAAGACAATTCCAAGTGCGGAGGCCATTTCTATTCCAAAAACAATACCAGGCACAAAAGAAGAACCAGATACAAAAGAATTACCGAAAGTGATTCCTATCACAAATGTCATCCCTGGTGTTAAAACCATCACTATTCCCAAAAACCTGCCAGTTGTGAAGCCTGTTCCAGCAATTAAGGTTGTCCCTGTGGCCAAACCCTCACCTCCAGCCACAAAAATTGTCACTGTGAAGAAACCAGTCAGTAGCAAAAATACAAGCCAAAATAAATCTCCATCAACATCGAAATCTAAAAGTTCTACTCCAAAGGCAACACCAAAGACAACACCTGATTCTGAGGAGAAAAAAGTTAAAAAAGCCAAGAAGAAGAAAGGGAATTCTGAGAATTCAATTGGTTCTCCTTCAACTCCTGTGATTCACAAAACGGTTGCAGCCATTCCTGGACAAAGTGTTTCCACAGTGAGCTTGCCAACAGGCCGAAAAACATCACCGACTAATGTTACTTATTTCTCTGCTGCTAAAGCAGAGACTACGACCGACCTGAGCAAGTTTGATTTTACAGATGAGCCCAATCTAGTGATTGCAGAGCCAAGTTCCAAGACAGCCACAAAGACGAAAAAATCTCCTTCCAGCCGACCCCCAAGCAAAAAGAAAGCGAAAATAGATGGGGATCAGATTAAAACCAAACCAGAAGATATTAAAGAAGGTATTAGAATTCTTTTATTTTTTTAATATTTTGCTTTGTTAGGCTATTTAGCAAATGAATTTCTCTATTTTATAATTATATTTAAATTATTTTATGTAAATTTTATGTAATTACAGGTATACCTCACCCTACGTTGTTAATTGATTCCAGAGGTCTTAGGTCGAAAAATGACTCAAGTCAAAATAACTACACTATAAACCACAAATAAACACTCCCCATTGCATATTACAGTATTTATAATATGGACATACAGTATTCTGAATAAAATAATTTATCAGCGATATAGCCTTACGCTTAGTATTAGCAATGAAAGAATGGTCTGACAATTTTTTTCCAATATAATCCAGTTTTGTCAACGTTAAAAATCTGTTCAGGAAGAAACCTGTTTTCTTTGATGATCTTAGACAAAGCTTTAGGAAAATCAGCTGCTGCTTGTTCGTCAGCTGATGCGCTTTCTCCTTGCTTCTTAATAGTGATAACATTTACCATAAATGTCCGTATTTTAATATGATTTTATATACTTCCATTCTTATTTATTGAACAGTAACATGATTTTATGTGCTTTTAACGCTTTTCTAATGATATTATGACTTCAATATTTGTGGAGGACAGACATAAAGTCGAATAAAATAACTTGATTTTTATTTTTCCATATATTTTTTGATAAAAGATGTATAATCAAGAATGACTTGAAACAACATAATTGAGGTATAGCTGTATATTATTATAAATATGATGTAATCATATAATTGAATGTAAATTATTTACATATAATTTTCATATACATTTGTGTGTATAGATGTGTTTGTGTGTGTATATATATAATGTATGTATGGGCACATGGCTGAGTGGTTAGAGCATTCGCTTTCTGACCATGAAACCTGGGTTTGAATCTCACCATGTTTGATTTGTCAGGAAGGAGACTTCCTGATATTATCGTTCTGGAGGTAGGGAGCAATCCCATCATGCGGCACCTTTGGAAAGTGCCTGAAAACCATCATACCATGGGTTGGCCCAAGCCTTGTGAGTGAAATTGGGTAGACAGAACTCTTGGGTGACCATCGATAGCTGTGCTAGCACAAAATCACAAGTCATCGTGACCGAGAGTTTGAGTGTGCTGGCCTTGTTTAAATTGTTGATGACACTAAATAACATGCTCTCTCCAAGAAGCTCTAACTAAGGTCTGCTCAACATGGCAGCAGTATAAACCACAGATGGGCTCCATGGGTGTTGAAGAAACACAAATGCGCCTGAGCGAGCATCTGCAATAGGGATTGGCTAGCCACTCCTAGTAGACAGGTATCCTCAAATACAAGTGGCCAGTTATTATTCATATACATACATACATATATATGTGTGTGTGTATGTGTGTGTGTGTATATATATATATATATACATACATATATATATATATATATATATATATATATATATATATATATATACATATATATATATATATATGTCTGCATATGTACATATTCAACATATCCTGATGCATTTCATTAACCTTTACAGACTTTAATATCCAGAATGCTTTCTTACACTTATTTGTTGCTTCCTTACATGTGACACGTATCTAATCAAAACATCCTACTGCATCTTACTAACTTTTACACACTTTAGTGTTGAGAATGTTTGCCACATGTATTTCAATATTATCTGTTACTTCAATACACATGACACGTATGTAAGCAATAAGAAATAGCCAAACACAACATACAATTAATCTGCGTCTCTTTGCTTTTAATTGTTTTTTATCATTTCTCTTTTGATCTCTGACAAAACTTTAATAAAGTAAAACATCTTGGATTAAGATCCGTTTCTTTCTTGTTTGTTTTCATATCATACATATGTATGTACGTGCATGTGTGCATATATATATATATATATAGATCTTAATCTAACATGTTTTACTTTAGTAAAGTTTTGTCAGAGATCAAGATAAAAATTGTAAAAAATGATTAAAACCAAAGAGACGAAGATTAATTGTATGTTGTGTTATGCTATTTCATATTTATGTGTGTGTGTGTGTATATATATATATATATACACACACACAGACACACGTTTAAAATCTGCTGTATTTATAGAGGATTAGTGCTGATATTGAAGAAAGAGTATATATAGATGGTGGACATAAGAATTAACATTGTATAATGACTGTCAGTTTCATGCCTCAATGTGATCTTCACACCAAGTGTCCTTACTTCTTTAGTAGCGATGTACTCTTGTTATATGTTACAGCAAAAGTGCAGACAATTTTTGACTTACCCTGGTATATATAGATCTCATTGAAGCATATCCTTGTGCATCTTCATGTCCACACAAAAGCAAACATTTTGTAAGATATATCCTGGCCTGGATGTAGTCAACAAAATCTTGTCTAACATGCTGACAATACCTAGTTCTTGATAATGACTAAGACAAATGGAAACATGAACAGGACAGATTATCTAACATTTTGATTTGTTTGTCAGTCAGTCAGTTATGTGCCATGCGGGATACACACTTAGGCAATCATGTATCTTTCGATAGATGACTGACTAGGCAGATTTTTTCTCGCATTAGGTTGCCATCTCTTTCTGCAGTAGACCAGTTGCCATCCAAGGCTAAAGAACCCAGTCTGTCCTGCTATTTACCCATAGCTGGGAGTGAAGAAGAGGACTCGTACCTTTCTCAAGGGTATTAGCACATAAGTGAATGTAATGGATTTGACTGGAATTCGAACTTTCTGATTCCTCAATCCAAGCCACTATCCATTACTCCATCTTGCGTCCTACAACTTATTAAAAAATTTGAAAAATATATTCAAAATTTAAACAGACTGATCTTGTTGGTTAAATTTAACAAAACTTTTTTGGCTACACATGCACACACATACACTACTACATGCCTACCTAGATGACTCACGTTACTCTTATCTGACCATAGCTCAATTAGGACTCATTTAAATGCACACGGAAACCTACCAAACTCCATCTGCAACTTACTAGTAGAAAATACAAGTATAATAGCCTAATCCACATGTAAAAAAAAAAAATAAAAAAATAATGGAAGTATTAATAATAAAAAAGACTCAATATAAGTATGAACATGGCCACAATGTGCTGATCATGTTTGGAAAATAAAACATTCCTATAACTTCAGATACATACATAAAAAATTCCACACATTCAGTTAAAAAAAAAAAAAAAAAAAAAAAAATCGTCCTTGATGATGGCTAAAAGAATAGCTGAAAGCATTCAGATATGCAGAAACTTCTGGACAGTTATTACACACTTTGTTTCCAGAAAAGAAAACATTTATACAAACACAAGAAAAATTAAATAAAAAGCTTAACTGAAGTACCTTGTCAGTTGTCTTTAATGAAACTTAGATAAAAGTGGTATTGCTGCCTAAATACACAATTATACTTATATCTGGTGTACTTTTGACTGATATGACTAAAAGCTTCTTGTATGCTATACATACAGTGGTCAGAACTGGTCTTTTCAGTGATATGGACATTTATAGCCACTCGGTTAAATCAAGAATGAGGATAGCTAGTGATTACATAAAATGTACTCACCAAAACCAGAGAAAGAAGAGATTTCTATATGGCCAAGAAATGAATAACCAAAGAATTGCTGCTATTTGATTTGAAAAGAAAAAAAAAAAATCCCCAAAGTACCAGAATTTATTTACAAGTGTGCCTTACTTCTGTGTGTTTATACACACACAAACACACAGAGAAGTTCTCATTTGTAGGCCATGGTTTGGTGAAGTAAGTCGTTTTAACTATAATTCTCAGTTCATTTTGAAGTCGTTCTCTATTTAAACTCATCATTGGATTAAATTAAATTCTCAAATGTTTCAGCAATCATATTTTGGTAAACATTGATAAACATGCCCACAATAAGATTTGTCAAAAGGATGTTTTTTTCCCTGTTACTGTTATTTTTTTTTTTTTAACTACCTTCACTCTTTGGCAATGTTTATTGTTTTAAAAAGCGATAATTAGAATTGTAATAAAGCCTAAACATATGAAAGTGAAGTTAGAAATTTTCCTCGTTCTCGAGAACTGACAAAAGTAATAAACACTATTTATTAGATTGTTTATTTATTTCATTCGTTGGATAGTGAGTTATTTTTCTGACTGGTTACGTGCATTGGGATTTGTGAGATAGTACCTGTGAATCGAGTTTTCTGCATTTCTTTCTGTCCCCAATATTCGAGTTTGAACTTACAGTGATTTGTTCTCTGCATTGTGGAATTAATCTGCGACAAATATTTCCTTTGCTTTCAGAACGCTTACAGAGTATTTAATTCTTCAAGCCCTCTTTCCTCATTATGTGTCCCAAAAATTATTATGATAATTAGAATTGTAATAAAACCTAACATATGAAAGTGAAGTCAGATATTTTCCTTGTTCTCGAGAACTGACAAAAGTAATAAACACTATTTATTAGATTGTTTATTTACACTATTTATTCATTATATTATTTATTGGAATGGTTGACTAATTGCTAATTGATTCAAACTTTTATAAAATTGTAAATAATAAGGAGTTCCTTAATGTTTGTTTCAAATATTTTAATAAAAAAGTAAATATAAATTTATGAATAAAAAATTGTTTTCATATTTATTTCTTTATAATTTGGTAAATGATAAATATTGCATTAGTTCTAATTGTATTAGTTTTTAGAATGTTGTAATTATAAAATTATTATTGTAAATCTATCTTAATAAATAAATAGTGTTTAAAATATATAAATTAACTTTCATCGTATGTTTAGGTTTTATTCCAATTCTAATCATGGTTTTTTAAAACAATGGAGGTAGTTAAAAACGAAAAAAGTAGTATCATTGGAAAAACTGTCCTTTTGACATTTTTATTGCAAGCAGGTTTATCTAAGTTAGCTCAAATCTTTGTCTCCATATTTTTCTTTCTATGGGATTTAGGGTGAGTAAGCATTTAAATTAGGTTGTCTTCTATATAATAAATGTGAATGCCAGTGTGTCACACTTTTTCAACTTTGCTCCTAGAGGCCATGGTCTAACATATACCATTTTGGAATCAGGCTGACTCCATGAGTAAATTACAAGCATTCTGGACCAGATCTGGATCCACAATCATGAAATTTTGGATTCCCAAGTTATTATTACTGTGATTGTTTTCAGATTCCACCATCTTAGCTTCTACCGAGAAAAACAATTAAAGGGACACAACCTTAACTTTCAATAGCTCATGTTCTAATGAAAAAATTACTGTTCTCAAATTACAGTGTTTCAAAATAAAATTGTCCATGTTTTCAACGTTACTCCTAGAGGTCGTAGCCCAACATATACAATTTTGGAATCAGGCCGACTCCATGAGCAAATTAAAAACATTCAGGGTCGGTATCTGGACCTGCAATCCTAAAATTTTGGATTCCGAAGTTTTCATTACTGTATTTGTTTTTTTTTTTTTTATTTTACATGATTTTTTGCAACAAATTTTTTTGTACAAGAGCAATTTTTATAAACTGGAAATAAATTTGGGAATAATCAAAATTAAATGCGAAATCCAGCAAAAGTCACTCATGAAATAAAAAATAATTAGTTGTATGGAAAGTAAGGACCTACGTACATCAAATTGTCTTTAAACTAAGTGGCAGCAGAAGAATTATTGTTAAACTTTTAAAAGGTAAGCTTAAATATTAGTGCAATACTTAAATAGTGATCAATTTTGAGTTCATCTGTAGTTTATTGTTGCCTATTGCATCTACTCCTCCCTACCTATTGTGATAAAGTCCCAATCAAGAGCCTTCTGAAGGAGCTATGTTAAATGCTGCCCGATAAGGTGGATTTTAAACTAGTTTATAGTATTTACTAGCCTTTAAAATGATTCATGATGGGATTGCATAGATTTAGGGTGTCCTAGTGAATAAAGAATTTCAATTAGGTTATATTTTATAATATTTACTAGCCTTTAGGATGATGCATTATGGGATTGCAAGGCATAGATTTAGGGTCAGTAAAGCATTTCAAATAGGTTATTTTTTGTAACTGTTACTGTATTGATATGTTAGATGTGAAAGAATGACAATTTTGTTATTTTTTTTTTTTTATGTGTTGCTTTGTTTTGGCAGAAGGCCACAAATATCATACATGTGGTGAGGACAGAGCTCACTATTTAGTAGTTCTACAAAGTTATATTAGTTTCCATTACCCAATGATAAGCCGGCTTAATGTTATTTACTAAGCTTAGCTCATTTTTGCCATACAACCACAAATATGGAGTACCCAGTGAGTTCATTAACTATTAGAAATAGGATTTAAGGCTGGCTTACAAAGCCTTAGCCTCAAATGACAATTATGCTTGTTGTTTTCAATCATTACATTTTAGTTAGTGTGCACTCTGACCTTCCATACCATTGCTTGTCTTCCTATTTTAATGAAGTCAGTGTGCCAGCAAAATAACATATTTCACATGTTTTAAGTTATTGACATTTGGAAAAACCTTCATGAAAGTATTTTACAAAAATGATATCCCATAATGTATTTCACCTCTATGGCTTCTTCAGATAGATAGCAAAAAATGTGTTGTGTTTTTATGCATTTGTGTGTGTGTTTAACATAATTAAATCTTTTATTATTTTTTTCCAAGCTGGCATTGCTCAATTCTAAAAAGAGACAGAAAATGAGTGACTTTAAAAAAAAAAAAAAATCATTTAACATTTTATATTCTCTGTCTTAAGTGTCTGAGTTTTGAGATGGAAATCCATCAGAATGGGTAAAAAATAAATGAAAGAAATTGTTTTTATCCAATTAAAGAATAACTAGACCAGATATGGCAGCAATATACAATGCCACGGACAAATGGTAGATTTATAAATGTGCAAGATGGATTCTGACAAGAAAAATTGTCTGACACGAAATATTTTGTGTGTATGGTTGGATAAATACATGTACTCACAAATATATACATTACCTGGAATAAGGCTTTCTGATAATATAAAACTTTAGATACATATAAGCATAAAACAAAATCAACAAATAGTCAATTCGAAGTGCATCAGAAACTGATAAGTGTATGTATGACCTATAATTTGCATTCTAGGAGATATAATGTATTTAATAGTTGTTCCTTATTTGGCGTTAAATGAAGGCATGAAACACGACGTGACTGCATTACATGTAGCAACAGATTTAGTGAACATTTTTTGCACAGCAATAATGAAAATCTTATGATGAAAATAAAAACTGCCATAAATATGGATCTTTCTTTCCCCAAAGAATCTTGACTTATCAATCAATCATTTCTGATCAATTTAAATCTAAATCCAATCATTATTGAAAACAGGATATTTAAAAAAAAATATATTTAAAACTGAGCTTTCCAGGTTACTTAAAGGTAGAATTAGAAGAAACAGAAAGAAATAATCAAAGTAAAAACTTGAGCTTTCCCTCTTTGCCTTCAATATATCCTTTGAGTGTGTATTCTGGTTTTGCCAGTGAGCATGTTTGATACCCACTGGTGCACACATGCTCACTGGCAAAGCCAGAATACAAGCTATTTCAGCACTATGACGGACAAGACATTTGACGTCAAGTTGATACCAGAGTTTGATAATTGAGTGACTGAACAAGCAGTTACTGAATGGATTGAGAAGGCTGAACTTGTTTGTGACCTGTGTGGAATTAAAAAGGTTGAACGTGTTCTTCCTCTGAGGTTGACAGGCCAAGTGTTTGCTGTTTATCAACAGTTAAACTCGGAGCAAAAATCAGATGTTGAGCAGATAAAATGAGCCCTGTGGATTGCCTTTGCACCGGATTGTTTCTTGGCTTACAAGCAGTACGTGGAACGCTGACTGCAGACGGACGAATCCGTCGACATGTTTCTAGCCAACTTAAAAAAATTGGTGTTTTGGCTACCGAGTTCATTGGAGAGCGAGTTATTTTTCTGACTGGTTACATGCATTGGGATTTGTGAGATAGTACCTGCGAATCTTTCTGTCCTCAATATTCAAGTCTGAACTTACAGTGATTTGTTCTCTGCATTGTGGAAGTAATCTGCGACAAATATTTCCTTTGCTTTCAGAACGCTTACAGAGTATTTAATTCTTACCTCATTATGTGTTCCAAAAATTTCAACTATCTTTTTCTGATTCTAAATATAAGCATCTTTTTGATTCAATATTTCTTAAAAACTTTCTTGTTGCTCTCGTGCTCCAGCCGTGGTATTCTCAACATCCTTCCGTAGGACACCTCTGTTGCATTATTAGTTGCTTTGTAACTAGTCAGTGTCTGTTGATTTATTTGAAGGGGCCCAAACATGGAATTACTACAATTTCTATGCAACACTGCTTAGAATACAAACACAAAAATATACAAATAACAAACCCCTTGAAAATGGCTAATGAATTTGCCAAAAGCACCCATGACAAGAATCATGATGGAGAGTTTCTACACACTCTTAATCCTCGTGAAAGAAAAATATAAAGACACTAGAAAAATGGAATAAAAAAAAACAAAAAAATTTATAAAATTTTCTGTGTTCATCATATTCAATGAAACATGCATAAAAGAAGGATTGTTGCCCATATATATATATATATATATATATATATATATATATATATATATATATTACAATGATTTTCACTCTAACCAAGAGCCACTCAAGGAAGAGGATTACAGAGTAAGGGGTACAGTTTATGTAGATATGTGGGGAACATAACGGTTAACCCTAGACTTGAACAGGTTATGTTTGTAGTGATCGGAGATGCATCCCCTTGGTAGTCGGTTCCACAAAGCAGTGATTTATGGGAAGAAGCTGCCCTGAGTTTATTTTGTATTTTAAGCTTTTATTCTTACTATTTGTGTATGTATACACACACACATCGCAGAATTAGGGTACCATGAATCATTGTTATTTCCAAGTGATCTTTGACTAAGATCTAGTACTTGCTTACCCTTTCTCTCTACATTTTTTTTTTTGTTGATTGATGATTCGTGTGAATATATATATATATATATATATGTCTCTCTCTCTCTCTCTATCTATATATATATATATATATATATATATATATATATATATATATACATACATACATGAGGATAGAGACATGTACGTGTGTATATATGTGTACGTGCAGATTAACGCATATGTGTATGTAGATATGCTGCATATTATGTATGTATATGCATGTATGTGTGTGTATGTATATATGTGTATACGCGTATGTACATGGATGTATATGGATAAGCAGGTGATTTTATGTGTATATATGTATATACGTAAGTATAAGTGCATGTGGAGATATGTATGTAGATATGTGGGTATGTGTTTCTCTGCAGGTGTATATGTGTAAATATGGGAATATACATATAGTTTTGGTGTGGATGTGTGTGCAGGTGTATATAAGAACTTATAGGTATATAGTGAGATATAGGTATGTGGATATAGATAGGGGTTTAGGACATGTGTAGAAGTGTATATGAGTATGGATATATAAAAGATTGTAAAAGAAGGACCTAATTTTCTCCTAGTGACATTTTATTCAAATCTCTCCTCTAATATTTTCCAATTGGAAGTGAGTTTTAAATAGCACGGAGGTAAAGTTTAAATTGGTAATTTAATTCAAATTGAAATATACTACCCCATTATTGATGATAAAATTATTTAAATTGGAATAACCGTTGATAATTGGGTACCTAAAAACAATTATGAGTTTATTTAATGAACAAAAATCAAACGAATAGATGTCAACTTAACTATCAATAAGACAAAAGTTTAGAAAAAAAAAGATTACTAAATATAAAATGGATTACTCTTTCAGTGTACTGTCTATGAGTTTTTCCAATCGACTGTTTCATAGAAAATACCCAAAACTCCAACGAACTTCAAATTAAATTCTTCGTAGATTGTTTAGACATTTAGATTTACATCAAACCATAACCTCCCAAATATGCCCTTTAAAGTAACGCGAATTAACAGCATCTAAGAATTTGAATGAAACCTGTCCTCGTGGAATGTAATTTATTAGGGTTGCTGTAGCTTCTTCCTTTAATGTCGGTCTTCACCCCTTACCCATCTATATCTAGAGACAAGACGCGTTAGGCTTAAGCAACGTCTAGCTGACACACAGTGGGGTTAAGAATAAGGAATTGAAATGGTACACCTAACCCACTCATATCTTATCTTCTCTCCGACTTCACTTCCTCAATTTTACATATGCTTGATGAGGTCCATCAAAAACGTGTGAATTTCTTTTCATTTTTCATTTCAACCTTTGGAAGTAAAGTCTGATGATCCAGAGCCCTGTTAAAGGGGTTGCGGTGAAATAACTTATTACATGGAACCTTAAAGTGGTCTGTTTTTATTCAAACATATCTGCTCTGAATTTTACATTGAGCTCTCTGGATATCATCCTCCTTGGGTCTACCCATGCGGATTACCTAGTTTTGCATAAACTAATATATATAATATATATATATATATATATATATATATATATATATATATATATATACACACACATACCAGTGCATGAATTACATCAAATTTAGTATAAAAATCACAAAAAAATGAGAAAGACTGGACATTTAAAAAAATGTTAATCTACAAAATTCTAGTCAAGGTGGGGAATATAATAAAGTGACAAATTTGATTTGTATTAATCTTATATATACATATATATATACATGTGTGTGTATGTATGTGTATGTATATATATATATATATATATATATAAAATGTATGTCTCAAGATAGCTTTTAATCATTTAGACCCCATTGAAATGTCTACCTGTACTTCATTGACTGGCTGATCTCATGACTTCCTGTGGTTTATTCCCACCCATCCACTTCACCCCAGCCTTTATCACTTTACACCTTCCTTTCTCATACTTTTTCCCATGTTTATAGTTAAATGATTGTGGTTGAAAAAGATTTTTTTTTTTTTAACATAAAAAATAATCCTAACCTATTTATGAAAATCTAGAAGCACTGAGATATATATATATATATATATATATAATAGGTAAGCTCTTTATTTATTTTTTTTTCTCGAGTCACTTGTAAGTAATATAATGACATACTAAATCATTAATACATCAAATGGTATATTAAAATAGCTTCTACAGTAGCCATTTTATTGTTATTTTGGAAGATTTACTGTGAACCCTTCCACCTGTCTAGTATACTACTATAAAATGTCGGTGACATGACTGTGTTTCCAACAAGATTCTTATTAGATTTATGTGTTTTATAATAGTTGCATTTAAAAAAAATCCATACTACATGTCATTCTTAAATATGTATGCATAATTTTGGGACTATTTTTAGCCTTGTCATGCTTAAAAGCTTTATGATGATAAAAAAAAAAAAAAAGAAATCTGAATATTTATTTTATGTGTTAAAATAACCTCAAATATTGACCCTCCCTAAAAATATTTGAATAAATGTCTTTCTCGTGATTTTTTTTTTTAATAGGAAAATAGAGGCTACATTGAAGTGGGCAGTGTAGCCATTATTAGCATGGAAACAGGAATCAGTAAGCTGAGTTTAAATTCCTGCTTAACGTATTTATTGCATACACTGTTGCACGAATGTCCTTTGGAAAGGCATGAATCCATCTTTTCTTCTCCCCTCGCTATGGGTTAAACTTGTAACTATGACACACATTATTATTGATTGTTTGTGTAATTGCATTGAAAAACTAACTGAAATTAAGATAAAAGAAATGGTTGCTAAAATATTAATTATGGTTGAATAATTTTTTTTTTTTTTTTTTTTTTTATATCACCCCAAGCAAGGCAATAATGCCACTAAAATGAGAAGACTTTACAAGAAACCAGAAACCTAATCAGGAAATGAATCTTGACACCTGTTCAAGGAGTGTGAACTAGGTGATAGGTTCATTTAATAATCTGCGAAATTCACGGGAGTGGTGGTGTCATGGTTATGTCTGTTGCAAATGTAATTGGCAAGCAGAATTCAACTTCTGGCCTTGTCTCTTGCATTCACTTTCACACTAATAACCATCTCCCACCAGCTATGGATTAAGTAACAAGGTAGACTGGACTCTCTAGCCTTGGGTGGCAATCAGTCTTTTGCTTCAATCGTGGAGAAGTGGGCGCTGAGAGCAAAAGAAACTTTGACTTTAATTCTTCTTCCTCATTGATCCTTTTAGTGGGCTTTTCAGATAGCTTGGTGGCACCCATCTCCTTGCCAAGCCCTTGACCAATAGCCAAATATGTTGTGGGTGACCTTCAGTCTGTACATTATGATGTCAGGTTTTTAATTCAGAGTTGTCACACCAGTTGCCACCGAAGGCTATAGGGCCCAGTCCTGTCTATTTACTCATAGATGAGAGGGGAGAAGATGAGATGAATTTATACCTTTCCAAAGGGGATAATCAAATAAGTGAATGTAATGAACTGAACTGGTATTTGAACTTGTCTCTCTGATTCATCAATCTGAGCCACTATCCATTACTCCACCATGCCTTTCAATCAATCTAAGAGAATGAAAACTCTCAATGCTAAATCATGGAGAAGGCAATAAAAAACCACTTCATTAACTTTTCCAAGAGTCCTGGCAATTTAGAGATATGAAGTGGAAAAATTATAATTAATCAGTCGCTACTGGGAAAATAGGTTCCCTCTGTCATGATAGACAATTTTTACCACTTAGACATTCATAAATCTACCATTAGTCCATGCTTTGAATATTGCTGCCACATATGGTCTAGTGCTTCTGCCATGCAATTAGAGATTCTTGATAAAATCCAAAGAAGAATCTGCGATGTTATTCATCCTGACTTGATATCTTGGTTTCAGTCCCTTTCCCACTGTTGAACATAGCTTCTCTGTGTCTTTTCTATAAATATTTTCATGGTAATTGTTCTGATAAGCTTTCATCTTTGGTACTTAGATTTCTGAATTTAAACAAAATACTAGATTGGTAGCAAGGTCTCATCATTTTACAGTTAAAATGGCTAGCTAGATGCAATCGTAAGCTCTATGCTAAATATGTTTCTTTTCTTGCACATCTCACTTATGAAAGTCTCTACCAGTTTCTTGTTTTCCAGTCAACTTTGATATTCAAAAATTTAAATGTAATATCAATCGTTATTTACTGTTTTCTTAATTCCTGTTCTTTTATTGTTGTCTCTCTTTAATAATGTTTTCTTTTTCTCATATTCTCTCACACTTAGTAATCCATTTCATCTTAGTGGTTTTATTGCCTTGATTGGGGTGAAATAATTTAATAAAAAAATCAAAAACATACTTCTTGAATAATGCACAAGGAGAGAAAATTATTCTGTAATATCCTCCATTCTCCCCTCAGGCATAAAAAAAAGGGAAATGGTAAGGTTGGAAAAAAATTAATGCAAGAATATTAGAATATCAGAATATTATTTAAAGTAGATAGCTTTGCTTATTACCAGGTTCACACTCCTCCCTGGTCTTTTGAACAGGAGTCGAGGTCTATCCCTTGTTTCCCGTTTAGAATTGGGTTTCCATTTCCTTCTAAATTCTGCTCCAACTCTATACTTTTAACATTTCTGCCTCAACTCTGAAATTGTTCCTGCTTATTTATCTCCACAATAGTAGTAGATATGTTCACCTATTGCCCAATTTACACTCCTTTCCCATCTATTGAACAGGAGTAGAGGTATATCCCTTGTTTCCTTTTTAGGGTTGAGTTTCCAAGTTCTTCTAAAGTTTTCTCATTCTCTTTCATTCTCATTACCCCCTTGCGTCTTAGTGGCATTATTGCAAGATAACTGATGATTCTTAAGCTAAGGATGAAAATTTCTGTGATATAATAAAAAAAGACTGACTGATTATAAAACCAATTAATTGGCAAAACTAACCAATTACAAACTAATCAGTAAATGTCAATATGAACAATTATGAGTTTTAGTGCAAACCTCGTGTGGGGCATTTAGTGAGAATTGAACTTCCAACACAAATTTACAAGACAATCTGGCACAGAACAACAACAGTGAAGCATCCAAAAAGGATTTAACTTACTTCATCATGAAATACATTTTCTTTTATTAGCTTCAGGTAATTTTACCTGAAACTTGTCATTTGGCAAATTCTCCATTTTGAACCTTACTCTGTCCTTAAAATATGACCCTAACAAGTTAGGAATTTTAGGATCTGCTAAACAAATACTATATTTTATAACACTGATGTACAGGCTGGTGTAAATACAGGGTGCGATGTTTAAATTGTTGTCTAAATTATGCAAAAATGAAAATAACATTGACATTTTAACAGATATTATTTACGAAAATTACACAAAAAATATCTTGAAATACTAAAGAGTAAATTTATTCAATAAAATCGCCATTGGCTTCAACCATGGCCTCCAGACAACTTTGGAATCTCCTGTAACTCTTCTGGATAGTCTCCTTGTTTAGTTGGTGAATACTGCCATAAGCCTTGCCTTCAGTTCATCTTTAATGTTACAACAAGTTTTGTTGGTCTCTTGCTCAACTGTGCCCCACACATAATAATCGAAGGGGATTGCAGTCTGGCAAGTTAGGTTGCCAAATGTAAGAGGTGATGTGGTTGCAGAAATTGTCTGACAGCCATGACTGGGTTCACCTGCTTGTGTGGCATCGTGCAGAGTCCTGTTGCCGGACATAGGTTCTTTCAGCAGCTACCCTCTTGACTCGGGGCAGCACTTCCTCCTCATGTCACCTGATGTAGGCTTCTTTATTGTGGGAAGATGAATGGAAGCATAATGTTGCATCACTAGTCATCACTCCCACTACCATGATGTTGACTGGATATATCATCCAACACTTTCTGAATCCTCTGCACTGTCCTCAAATTGACACTCAAGCACTCTGAAATCTTTGTATTGGAACTTCCTGCATGAATGCCAAGCAGTACATCATGCTGTTTCCAAATTTCTGGTAGAGTGGATTGTCATGGTGCTCTTTTTCTCACAGATGGTGCCCAACTGACCCTACTATACTGTGCAATCAGCAAAATCAAAAACAATGTGTATGAGCAAAATTAAAAATCTAAAATAGTGACAGTTTACCCATTGCACTCTGTATACTGTTTTTTTTTTTTTTTTTTTTTTTTTTCAGCATCAGGTAATTTTAACTGAGACTGGTCATACTTATATTCTCGAGTTTGAGCCATGCTTATTTCATGCTAAACATAGAGACAGAAATTTTAGGTTCTGTTTACTATTTAAATACATCTTCTAAACATTGATTATATTTTATAACATTGATATACAGGCTGGCATAAATACACTTATAACATCAGCTAACTTTAGCCGAGCCTGGTTAAGCTTAGAAAATGATCAAGTTTGAGCCTTACTTTGTCCTTAAAATATAACTCTAATGAAAGTTAGAAATTTTCAGTTCTGTTTACTGTTTAAATACATCTACAAAACATACAGTATATTTTATAACATTGATGTACAGGCTGGTGTAAATATAGTTTTTTTTTTTTTTTTTTTTTTTTTTTTTTGAGATTGATCAGACTTAGCTTGACCTTAAAATTTGACCCTAAGAAAGAGTTAGAAATTTTAAATTCTGTTTGCTGTTTAAATACATTTACTAAACAAATATAATGTTTTATAACATTGATGTACAGGTTGGTGTAAATATAATGTGTTTTTTTTTTTTTATTTATTTTTTTTTAAGCATCAGGTAATTTTAGCTGAGATTGATCAGACTTAGCTTGACCTTAAAATTTGACCCTAAGAAAGAGTTAGAAATTTTAGGTTCTGTTTGCTGTTTAAATACATCTGCTAAACACTGATTATATTTTATAACACTGATATACAGCTGGTATAAATACACTTTTTTATAACATCAGGTAACTTTAGCTGAGCCTGGTCAAGCTAAGCTGAATCTCAAGTTTGAGCCTTACTCCATGCTTAAAATAAAGCCCTAATGAGAGAATTCTCAGTTATTAATGATTAATAAAGTTGTTTTAAAAATGTAGGCCTTATTTCATGCTTAAAATAGGATTAATTTAAAATACAAAGAATGTGTAATGTTATTGTTCCTGACCTGGCATCTTGTGTTTTGTCACTTTCTCACCAGTGTAACGTTGCTTCTCAGTGCATCTTCTCTAAATATTTTCATGATAATTGTTCCTCTTTGGTATGTCGACTTCACGAATTTATGTGTACTACTAGATTAGTGGTAAGGTTTCACTATTTAACAGTTGAAATGGTTAGCTGTAACTGTAAGTTCTATGCTGACAGTTTTCTCTCCCACACTTCTTACTTGTAGAACTCTCATCCAGCTTCTTGCTTACCAGTTAACTTTGATCTTCAAAAATGTTTGTTTAATTCCTGTGTTAGTTTTTTTTTTTTAATCAATTATGCCAATAATGCCACTAAAACGCAAGGGCCTTCTGGAGTGTGAACTGGATGATCGTACCTACTCTTTTTATTCTTCTCTCTTCTCTCAATAATATTCTATTTTTCTCATATTCTCTCACACTCAGTAACCCTTGTGTCTTAGTAGCTTTATTGCCTTGCCTGGAGTGAAATGATTAAAAACAAAAAAATCTGAGCCTTGTCATGCTTATAACCTTCATGCTGAGAAAGTATAGTTTGCAAGATACACTTAATATTGCTCTATAGCAGATTCCTTAGATATTTTGAATGCTGAATACCCTTGGGAAAGTTATGAATCCATCTCTTCTCCCTCCAGCCATGGGTTAAATAGTAGGATTTGTATCTGGAAAAATTGTTATTTCTCAAAAAAAAAAAAAAAAAAAAGTTAAAGCAATATTCACTCGTAAAAAGAATTATTCTTACAATCCAAAATATATTTTGGCTTTAAATAATCCACAAAGGGTCAATAAACCGAAAAAAAACAATGTACTGAAGGGAGGTAGGAATAGAGAGAAAGAATGTGTGTAGGTATACAGTATATTAAAAATCTGTGTATGGGTGTAGGTATACAGTATATTAATAATCTGTATATAGGTGTGGGTATACAGTATATTAAAAATCTCTTTACACTGGAGGTATACAGTCTATTAAAAATCAAATTAAAGAAAACAGTTTAGAAGCTCTGCAATGTTTTCATTAAAACTTTCAAGATTTTGTTGGTAATAAATGTATTTAATTCAGATATTTTAATATAATTGGCTTTATTGCAGTCTTTTCATAAGTACAAGTTATCTGTAAGTTGCATATTTTTAACTTTAAAGAGTACTGAACTGTTATGTAATATTGGTCTTCCTCTATGGTAGGGAATCTTGGATAATCACCTCCCAGAGGAAGAAGAGACTTGAGCAACAGAAATGTGGTTCTACAAGAAGGCTACTGACAATACTATGAACTGAACATCTGAGCAATGATGAAGTTTTAGAGAAAATGGAAACAAAAAGGGTATATCTTTAGCCTCAAAAAGAGACAATTGGAATTCCTAGGCCACGTAATTAGAAAAGAGGGTTTGGAAAATTTGATAGTCACAAGGCAGATTGAAAATCAGAGAGACAGAGGAAAGCATTGCATAACCTACCTAATGAGCTTGTGCAAATGGATGGCAGAACAGGGATTGGGAGATATAGCTAAAAGACTTTAGTAAGATCTACAAAGGATAGGAAATTGTGGAGAGCCATCATTGAAGAAAAAGAATTTGCTGTATATAAATATGTCTGAAAATTTGTTTTTACTTATGTTATTTACATTTTTTTCTTTTATTTTTAAAAATTTTTTTCAGTCCCTGAAGTAGAAATGGAATTTTTTGATGATGGTAAGTTAAAACATTTTGATATATTAATTAATCCATTATTCAAATCATGCTACACCCTGTTGTAGCATACCTAAGGATGATAATGGGTATGTTCCTATTCGCATAAATACAGTAGTAAATGTTGGTCTGCAGTTGGAGATTCATTGTAGAATTCACTTGACTCACTTCTAGCAGTTGACTATTTCTTCTATGTGCTGCTGGTGAATCTTATATGTGTTGTTCTTGTCATAAGTATTATCATTCATTACCAACCTTCATTTGTTTATTCTGTTCAGTAACCTTCCCTAGGTTACAACACACCCATACCTCAGTATTATAGACCTCCCTTTAATGGATATTGGAGGAGGTAATGAACAAACTCTGGGCCAGCTGAATTGGTCTAGTGCACTATGGATGGAATTGTGGCAACATGAGATACAAGCTGCTGCTTCACAAGCTGGCTACTAATTGGCAAGCCATCAGTTTGTTTACATCGGTGTAACTGCACATGTAGGTCATTGCTCAATGGATTTTCCACTTTTTTTTATATGCCAGTGTGTTTAAGGGGTTTTATATTCATCATTTTCTGTAACTATGTTGTCTGGAGGAGAGTAGGAAAGCGGAAAATATGAAAACTGTAGCTCAGAAGCTTGAGTCGATCAACCTCAGTGTTGGTTACTATGGACAAACAACATTATTGGACCAATGTTTCCCCCCACTTTTATAAGTTAAAACAAGGTATATATATATATATATATATATATATATATATATATATATATATTATGAAATGGACTAAGTCTGACAATTATTTTAATATATTTTTTTGTTATTTTTTATAGATACAAATAGTTAAGTAAATGCTCTGTTTGTAATAAACAGTATTAACAACATTTATTGGCCTGAATGTCTGAGAAATTTCAAAGAAAATATGTCTCCTCTGACAGGAATCGAAACTGTATCCTACATAGAACTCTCATATAGCCTGGGAAGTTTGTAGTTCAAAAACAGTAATTTAACTGTGCTAACCAGAAGCTTCCTCTGTAGCTAAATGGTATAGCAAGTCAGGCTATATGATGGTTCTCAGAATTTCATGCAGTTTTGCAATCTTCAGGTGATGAGGATATTCTGACCATTATAGAATTCATGTTCTCATGGTGTTGATTTAAAATTGTGTGTTAAGACTTGTTTATTTAATTGTTGTTGCCTAAAATATTATATTTAATTATTTATAATTTATATCATTCAAATTCATAAGCTTGAAAGACAATGAGTTAAAGATCAAATGCAGATTGGAATTCAACAGGTGATAAAGAACAAGTAGGAAACGTATATAAATCTAACATGTTTCACTTTTATTAAAGCTTTGTCAGAAATTGAGAGAAAACAGACAAAAAGACAGTATTCTCAATTTTGTTTGGGTCAGTTCTCATTGGTCAGTTATGTATCACATGCATTAAAACCATGCATAATTCTATATGTATGTAAATCTGTGAAGATTCTTGTATGTCTAAGTGATCATCGGATGGTAATGTGTATTTGTGATTGTGTATGTGTGTCTGTCTGTCTAGTGGGAGTTCTAATGTCTTCACCATCTGATGCCTGCTTAGACATACAAGAATCTTCACAGATTTATGTACATATAGAATTATCTATGGTTTTAATCCACATATGTGACTGACCAATGAGAACTAACCCCCCCCCCAAAAAAAAAAAAAATTAAAATACCAGAGGTTTTATCTTTTTTGTCTGTTTTCTCTCAATCCCTGACAAAGCTTTAATAAAAGTGAAACACTTAAGATTGATAAACGTTTCCTATTTGTTCTTTATCATCTCCTACCATATCTCATTCTCTGATGAAGCTTTAATAAAAGTGAAACATGTTAGATTGATATCTGTTTCCTATTTGTTCTTTATTTTATTATATATATATATGACCTACATCCTAATGGTCACACTGTCAAAATTTAATTTGACAGGAATTCATGGAGATTAACGAAAACGTGAAAAAAAGAAAAAACAATCAAGAGGTAACTTTGGTAAAATGAAAGAGTTAATTTTGAATTATTGGTCTTAAACTCATCCATATATCAGAGTTCAAAGTTTGGGGGAGTGTTTTTAAGGATTTGGAGTGAATTTGGATATATATGTATGCGTTCTCATGCATTTGTCCACGTTAATAATACCTACTCTTACAGCTGTCTGCCCTAACATACACTTAGATATCTACATTTAAGCACATACATATATATGCCAACTGGAAATGACCCTTTAAACTCTACTTATTCTAATTATTTTATTAACTTATGTACCCTTTGTTAAGTCTTCGAATGGTAGTAAAATTTAATTACCCAAGAATGGATATACTGAATCGTATATAATGATTATATATAGGGTATAAGGCTGGCATACATATATATATATATATATATATATATATATATAGATGTGTGTGTGTGTGTGTGTGTGTGTGTGTGTCTCCTCACGCATACCTACACTAACACTTTTATATATACACACCCCTATACATGCATACATACACCAGAACTCGCATATATTCGCATATGCACCCAAATTTAAGAACTTCTTTAATCTTTTGTAATCTGTTGTTATATGATATTTAATTAGCCCAGAGATTATCTAATTGTTTATTATTATGTCATAACCGATTTGGTGGAGATTTGATGCCCACATGTACTGGATATCAAGGATAACTCAATAGATAAACCCAAGGATGAGAAAAGGAAATCAAAATAATTATAGTACAACTGAAGCAAAAAGATGAGGAAACTTTAGTGGGGAAATTATTGATGGTCATCAAAAATTATTGGTGACTTGGTGATGGAGGTGGGATGTGTATATGGACGGAAGCAGATGGGAAATTGGTAAGGGCATAAAAAGAAAGGAGAAGAAGTTAGATGTGCAGTGTGAGGGTTCATGGATCTGTTCATTTTCTTGTTAAGAGATAACAGTTCAACTGAGACTGGGGAGGAGCAGAGATTCGTGTGTGTGTGTGTGTGTGTGTGTGTGTGTGTGTGTGTGTGTGTGCGTGCGTATATATATATATATATATATAAAATTATGCTGAGAAGGGACAGTGGATAGCGGCTTGGATTGAGGAATCGGAGAGGTGAGTTCAAATTCCAGTTGAATCCATTAAGTTCACTTATGTGCTAATATCCTTGGGAAAGGCATTAATCCTCTTCTCTCTCCAGCTATGGGTAAATAGCAGGACAGACTGGGTTCTATAGCCTTGAATGGCAACTAGTCTAGGAGAAGGACAACTCTGAATTCAAAACCCGTGGAGCATTGTTTGGGGACCTTGTGGCATGTATTCAGCCCTTCAAAATTTGTGGTTGGTTCTGCATGAAGACTTCACCACTATAATCAAATCATGTATGCTGATATCTGGACTGTCAGTTCCTAGGAACTGAGTTGCTTGACCCTCGTACGTCAAATACAATGGGAGAGTCCACCATATATGCTGAAAAGTTTGCACCATCTGTGGGGAACTTATCTATGCTGGGTAATGGGATCCTATTGCTTATATAGGGAAGTGCTGAAAAGTTTATGACCTAATCAAAAAGCCCTTAAAAACAAAGAAAACACCTTATATTTGGTTATTTTGTCAGATTCTAAGAAATGGAGGGGGCTGAAAAATTTTTTAGAATATTTTAGAGCATTCTCTGATGCAAAACTCAAAAACTTAATGTTATTTTAATTTTTGACGCATTAATTTCATGTTTAAATACAAGTTCATAAATAAAATTTTTACACTTGTTTTCCTCAAAGAATGTAGCACATTGGCATAAAAGGTTTTCCTTGTGTTTTTCCTTATATATAGGATAAAAATATAGTTGTAAGCTATTCTATATTTATGATTAAAAGTGTTTGATATGGATAAAAAGTATGTAAATATAAGAGATTGATGTCAACACTGAGTGGGAACAATCTGTTTCATGCTTGACAGACTGTCACCACTTGGTATTGACCGCAGTGTACACTTATATACATTAGGATAAAGAATAAATGGGAAGTGTTTATAAATCTGACATGTTTCGTTTTTATTAAAGCTTTATCAGAGAACGAGATATATATATATATAAAAAAAAAAAATCCCAATTCATATATACAATGTGGTGCATAATTATAAGGCTAGCTGAATTTTATATTTAAACTTTAGCAATTGAGATAATTTTTTAATATTTTGTATATTATTATTATATAGTATTAATTATCTGAAAGTTTCAAATAATTACTATGAGTAGAAAATCAGTTATTGTAAAAGTATTCAAAAACTTGAAAAATGATTGTCACACCTTATATAGTGTGAGAAAAGTTGTTTGCCACCATATGGGTTAATTAATCATTTTTTAAATGTCTAATTTGTTTTGGAATGGATAGGTCGAAGAGGTTCTGTTGAGTGTCCACCCAGGTCAGCAGATTTTTTTTTCTGTGGGACCATTTGAAATCAGTTGTTTATCAGATGCGCCCAAGAGATATTGTAAAATTTTAAAGAAAGAATTTGATATGAATGCAGTAAAATGATAGATGAAACTCACCGACATGTTAATGAATCATACAGGCATGGAATTTAAATGTATTTTGAAAAAGGACATTTTGAACAGCACATATAACAATTAAATAGCTAGTAAATAAAATTTTCATGTGTAATTATACTTTTAATCAATTATTTCTATGGCGTGTTACTTTTGCCTCACCTGTATCATCTCTCTCTCTCACACACACACACACACACACACACACACACACACACACACATATATATATATATATATGAAAATTTCTCAGATTCCACCTGTAGAAAAGACAATATTTATACGCAATAACTACAGTTTTCCTGTTGTCATATATATATATATATATATATATATATATATATATATATATATATATAATATATATATATATATATATATATTTGGTTGGATAGATGTGAGTTTGTGACCCTGTGTTTCACGCTTTTGCGATCGTCAGACAAACTGATTAATTTATCGCAAAAGCGTGAAACCCAGGGTCACAAACTCACATCTATCCAACCAAATATGTTAGCTCTATCTCTGATATTGAGCGTTTTCTAATAAGTACCACGCATATAATATATAAATAATTATATATATATATATATATATATATATATATATATATATATATATTATATACACACACTTTTCACACACACACACATATATATAATGTGTGTGTGTGTGTGTTGAGAGTCTCACCCATTTCCAAAAATCAGCATTTCGCTCCTTAAGAGAAATGGTTTAGGCCATGATTCATAACATACACAAAGATAAACATAGTTAAAATGCTATATGAGGAGCTGTTGATTTGACCCATTTCTAAAGAACAAAGACTCGTGTAATCTGTCAGGAAAACTATTTGAATAAAAAATAATATTTATGATACACTTATTTTAATTTTTCCAGAAACTGGTGTTATGGAAGAAGTAGTGACTACCTTACCTTCAACCCCGAAAACGAAATCTCCAGAGAAAAAATCCAAAAAATCCAAAAAGGCTGCCAAAGATGATCCTGATAAGGTAAAAAAAAAAAAATTAAAAAAAAAAAATTGATGCATAATTTTTGAAAAATTTTATTCTGAAGATCAATTTTTGTTTCTTCAGTTTTTTTGTCAAAAATACTGATTAATGCCTTTATATAAATTGATATATATGTATATATATATATATATATATATTTGTTTGAATAAAAACAGACCACTTTAAGGTTCCATGTAATAAGTTATTTCACCACAACCCCTTTAACAGGGCTCTGGATCATCAGGCTTTACTTCCAAAGGTTAAAATGAAAAGAAATTCACACATTTTTGACGGACCGCATCAAGTATATGTAAAATTGAGGAAGTGACTCATGTCTTCTCTCCCACCTCGCTTCCTACCCATCCCTATAATATATATATTACACACACACACACACACACACATACATGTGGTTTGGGTCAAAACTTTTCAGCATGCCCTCCTAATATCTCTATTGTGTCAGAAATTCATTAAACTCAGGAAAAATAAGATTGTCAGTGGTCAAGAATGTATGTCTTACTTCTTGACCACTGACAACCTTATTTTTCCTGAGTTTAATGAATTTCTGCAGGAACTGTCAACCTCTCTGTGTCTTCTATAAATACTTTTGTGTTAATTGTTCAGATAAGCTCTTCGGTATGGTACCTAGACTTGTTGAATTTAAAAGCAGTACTAGATTGGCATCAAGATCTCGTTAATTTACAGTTGAGCTGAAAATTCTATACTAACAATTTCTTTTTTTGCACTTTTCACTTGTGGAACTCCCTTCCAGCTCCATGATTTCCAGGGAACTTTAATCTGCAAAAATTAAAATGCTACGTCAATTGCTATTTACCGTCCTCCTGATTACTCTTCCCTCTTATTATTAATGTTTCTGTTCCTAATTCTTCTACACCCTGTAATCCCTTCTGCTTTAATTGCTTTACTGCATTGCTTGGGATGATTCCGATTAAAAAAAAAATATATATTTTTTAATAATATTAATTAAAAATGATTAAATCTATTAATCTAAAAACACAAATTATAGTATAATTTTCCTCAAAGAAAGCCATTTGAATGAAGCGAGTAATCTCCCTTACTTCAGATTCTATTTAAATAGGAATTACCTCCCCTCTTTTATTGAATTTATAAATTTTCTTCTAAACTCTGCCTCGAGATTCTTTTTCTGCAACTGGAACCATATAATCCATTTGTGCCAATAACATGATATTCAGGGAGAAAAAAAAATATGCCTATCATCTGAGATGCTATAAAGGAAAAAAGAAAGGTCTAGATCTCTGTTTTGGAACAAACTAGTTACGCAACATTTCTAAAATCTCTTATTATGAAATTGCTTTTTTAAGCTACATTTATTTCCCATCCTCTTTATACAATTGTTAACAGTTTGTTTAAGAAGAGAAGTTTAAATTTAGCTTACCAACCCAGACTTTTATTGGCCAGACTCGTCTTGAAATGTACATGAAGTTGAATTGCTCCTTTTCCCTATGTGTTTCATTTGTAAAAAGAATGTCTCACTCAGAAAGCTTCTTCCTAAGAGCTGTAACTTTGTGAATAAACTCTCATGTGGATGCTTCCCTGAGCACTACAATTTGAGCCTCTTCAAGTACAAGGTCAATTGTTATCTATCCACCATATCTTCATAATCTTCATTTCCTACTTCCTTCACTTAAATTCATATCACATACCTCATTCAGTAAGGTCTTGGGCTTTGTATTAGGTGAACATTAGTTTAAAGAAACAAATAAAAAAATAGTACCAGATAAAATTTCTATCTTGACTATAAATGTAATTGTCAATTTAAATCTGATACTAAAAATTTAAAGTGTTTTAATTGGTACAAATGAATTTTGATTGGACCTCAGTGTTTTATAAAAACTCAGGTGGGCTTAAAATGTCTTGAGTAATAACGACACTGACAACAAACATATGTGACTTGTATTAAATATTTTATATATCTGCCAACTATAAAAAGGAAATCAATAATAACAACAAAACAAGGGACACAACCCAATGCATTCCTTTCCTGAGATTATTTTTCTTTTTCTCTTATATATAACAATAAAATCCAAAATCACCTTATATGGGGTATAGTCTATTTCGGCAGACGAAGATATCAGTCTTTGGACTTATCAACCATGGTTTAGACTGAGTTTGTGTCAGAAAAAGAAATTTAACTGTGAAAGTGTTATGGTCCAAGGTTAGGACCATGGAAGAACAACACGAAACACAAGAGTAGAAATAACAAAGAATATATTACATGAAAAATAATACGAGAAAGTGGAAGGTGTTAGTATGACTGTCAGACTGGTTTGGAGTGAACTACTATCAGTTCAACTGGATTCAATACCGTCTGTCTCTCTTGAGAGGCGTAGTATATATAGCATTAGGAAGAGTTCATTCTGTCGATCTAGGTAAGGACCCATGACAGAAAGCTAAAAAAAAAATAAGACAGACTACCAATATCTTCATCTGCTGAAATAGTCTATTCCCCATATGAGGTGATTTTGGATTTTATTATTTATTAATTATTTGCTCTGTAATAATAAATACATTGAGCTCTTTTTGTGGATCAGTTTTAATATCTTATATTACTAGGATCCACTTGGATTATATACCAATGGATTTGTAACCTTTATTTTACACACATATACATATATAAATATATATATATATATATATTCCCTTTATTATTTTCAATAGATTGCTCAGACTTTAGAATATCTCCACTGTTTCTTTCTGAATGATACTTCAGACAGTGACTCTAGTAAATATTCTTCCATGTTTCTGTCTATATTTCTGAGGTGGCATTTAAGCTAGCTCCTGTGGAGGTCTCTTGATTAGGCCTTTATTGCAATGGTTAAGGAGGAGTAGATGTGATAGGCAACAATAAACTACAGAAGAACTCAAAATTGATTGCTGCATTTAAGTATTGCATTAATATCTATGCTTACTTTTTAAAAGTTCAACGATAATTCTTCTGCCGCCATTTAATTTAATTCACTTTCCGAACAAACAATTATTTTTATTTTATGGATGACTTTTGTTGGATTTCGGAATTAATTTTGATTATTCCCAAATTTATTTCCAACTTATAAAAATTGTCATCATACAAAGAAATTTGTCACAAAAAATTACATAAAAAAATCACCAAAAACAATCACTGTAATGAAAACTTGTGAATCCAAAATTTCAGGATTGTGGGTCTGGACTGACCTGAAATGTTTTTTACTTGCTCATGGAGTCAACCTGATTTCAAAATGGTATGGTATATTGGGTTACAACCTCTAGGAGTAAAGTTGAAAAAGTGTGACACACTGATATTCACATTTATTATAATAGATGATAAAACAACATGAAATTCTTATCAGAAATGTATAACAAAACCATTAAATTCCAATGATATTTCATGCATTATTTCCTCTTTTTATGTTTCAGCCTGCCAAGAAGCGTCGGGCTCCTACTGCTTATATGTTGTGGTGCAATGCCAACAGATCCAAAGTGGTTTCCGAAAATCCCAAACTAGGTAAGTCCTCAGTTTCTCTTTTTTTAGTCTCTCTTGGACTCCTGCAGTAGTTAACCTTTGGAAGGAAGAGATGATAGAAAAGTATTGGAGAAACAGTGTCGATCTATTATACATTGATTCTTGGACAAATTTCCTCCATGTTTTTTTGTGTTTTGAACACTAAATCCACTAATGTCTTTCATATTTGGAAGCTTCCAAGAATGTTCAACAGATCCTTTTATCTAACCTGCTAAGGCATGTTCTCTTTCTTCTGTTAGTGTTCTTCCTTGGAAACTTCAGAACTCGATTCTTGCTTATCTGCATCTCCGTTGAAAAAATATATATGGTAATACAGAAATATATACAGGCACATGGCCAAGTGATAAAAATATTGACTTTCCGAGCACGAGACTTGGGTTCAGATCTCACTATGGTTGATTTGTCAGGAAAGATGATGACTTAATATCGTTAACCTTTGAAGGTAATCTCAGCATATGGCATTTTTAGAAAGTACCTGAGGATCATACCCATGGTTGACTCAAACCCTGTGAGTGACATTGGATGGCCGGAAGCTGTTTTGAAGCTGTTGATGGTTAGCACATTTCAATGTGACTGAGGTTTTCAGCTTACTGGCATTGTTAGAACTTCTGATGCACGCTCTCCTAGAAACAGTAACTAAAGTCTACTTGGCATAGTTGCAGTATAAACCACAGGTGGGCTCTGTGGGTGCTGAACAAAATGCAAATGTGCCTGAGCAGGCATCTACAACAGGAATTGGCACTGCTCTAATAGATGGATGTGTTCAAAAAACAACTATCCAGCCATTTTATATATATATATATATATATATATATATATATATAGATAACTAGACTTGTTTCGAAAAACCCTCAAATTTTTGATTTGCCAATAATCAAATCAATCTTGAGGGGGAGAAAAAAAGGTTTTAAAAAAAGAAAGAGCTACAAACATGAACTACTGCCGAAAAAAATCGCACAGATGCAGGTCTGAAGCCCAAAGAAAAAACCCCGATACGAGTAAGCAACTAACAAAAGAGCTCAATACAACCGTAGAGCAGACCTAGATACACCTAGTGAGCCAGAGAAACCTACCTAGGTTTCACCTAAACGTGTCGTCAGGGAAAGTCTGAACTTTCCCTGACGATCCGTTTAGGTGAAACCTAGGTAGGTTTGTCTGGCTCACTAGGTGTGTGTATGTATATATATATATATATATATATATATATATATGTGTGTGTGTGTATATATAGCAATATCAAAGATAGTGGGAAGCAAAAATAAACAGCCAGTCAGTGGGATACCGAGAGAAAAGACATTTAAGGCAAGCAGTCTTTGCAATAAAGTGCTCACTATCAAGGACAGAGAATTAATAGAATTAATGCAAGTAAAAGGCTTATCACTTAACACCCACTGGCAAGTGACTGGAGTGATTCTGGAGATACTGTCTATGTAGCTCTGGAGTCGGTGCATTGAAGGTAACACCAGTCAGCTAAGTGACAAACCTTTTACTTGTATTTATTCACTCTCTCTCACACTATATATATATATATATATCTTCAGGTGTGGTGGGAACAAATAGAGTACAATTCCAATATTCATAGCATTTCATTTAAAAGAAGGCCCAACACACAGTAAAGCAATATTATTTATTTTAGGATATTACACCGAAAGAAAAAATTGCTACACAGTTGCAGTTTCAACGCATATCAATGCGTCTCATCAGGCGATTGTAAATTACTGGCAAGTGAATGATTTGTTTGGATTTAAAAGCAAAATGAAACTTTTTTTTTTTTTTTTTTTTTTTTTTTTTTCAAAACAAAAAAAAAAGATAGGTTATAAGGCTTAAGAGCTTTACCCTGATCAACAAATCAAATGTAACCTACATTAAATTTAAACTAAGCGAAGAAGCAAAAATTAAAAATTAATTTTTATATAAATGGGTCATGACTTGTAGATTGGATGCAAACAGCAGTCAGACATTAACTTAAAGTTTATACATATGGTTACATAAAATATACAAACCAGACAATCCATTTTCCTAAGAAATAAAAGAGTGGTATATAGAGAGGTAATTTAACTAAATGCTAAACATGTTATATGCTTTGTGAATTTCCTGCATAATTTTTTTTTTTTTGTATTTGATAAATAAATGGATTTAAGAAACTAGTAAATAATAAATATATACAATTATTTGGTAAATTAATATGCAACTGTTGAATAAAAATTCTTCATATAAGATCTTAAGAACACTAACAAATCAATGTAAAATGTCAAAAATACCAACCAAATACCAATACATCCATACAAGATGTTACTAATATTACCAGGAGATAAATACAAAATTATATTAATTCCAAATTAATCTTACAAATAGAAAGATAAACAATATATGGTGCAATGCAGTACAACTAAAATATATGAAAAAGCATAATTAAATTCCAAAGTTTAACTAAATTGTAGGTTAAAAGGTAAACTCTGTTTACAATTTACTGTTAATTCACTTCTTTGATTTAATAAAGAATTTTTATTAAATCTGATAATTTCCAATTTTTCATGTAAACACAAAAAACAGGGTTCATATAAAGATCTACATGTCCTTGCCATTTTTAGAATTTTCCATTTCACCTGAGGAGTCTTATCATCTTTTAAACTCCAAACATATTTAGAAACTGATGTATTATTTCTGTAAGTAGTATTGGTGAAGGACAGGATATGTTGATACTACCTAGTCTTGAAAGAATTCTTAGTATTATCAATATAGAATTTTTCAACTGTTGGATTCTCTATTGTAGAGATAGTACAAAGATAAAAAAGAGATTTAGTTAAACATTTGTTTGGCAGTGAGCACTGATCAGAATTCCTACTATTACATTGGCCAGTATCATTAATAATATTTATCTTGGAACGTGTATTATGATCCAGATTATTAAACTGGTTTAAATTTTTATTTTCCAGATTATTGGTTTAAAATTTGTGTTTGATGATAAACATTTTCCTAAAAGTAATCCTCTTAGTAAAATATTTAACAGAAACACAATGGAAAGACTATATTGAATTCATTGTTAGGTCAGTTGCTAAGAAAGTTGGTTCACTGTGTCATGCTAGACAATTTTTATCCCCAGAATCTACCTTACACATTTATAAGTCTACCATTTATCCATGCATTGAATATTGGTGTCACCTCTGGTCTGGTGCTTCTGCAGATTCTTGATAAAATCCAAAGAATCAGCAATATTATTGGTCCTGATCTGGCATCTTGGCTTCAGTCACTTTCCCACTATCATAAAAAATTTTTTCCGATGCCTTTTCTATAAATACTTTCATGGTAATTGTTCTGATAAACTTTCCTCTATGGTACCTAGACTCTATGAATTTAAGTGCAGTACTAGATTAGCAACAAGGTCCCATCAATTTACAGTTGAACTGGTTAGATGTAACTGTAAGTTCTATGCTAACAGTTTCTTTTCTCAAACTTCTTGGCTGTGGAACTGTCTTTCAGCTCCATGCTTTCCAGACAAGTTTGATCTTCAAAAATTTAAATGCACTGTCAATTGCTATCTACTGTCTTCTTGATTTCTCTTTTATTGTTGTCCCTCTTTAATCCTCTTTTTCTTTTACATTTGGTAACTTCTTGCTTTAATGCCTTGTTTGGGGTGAACTTGGTTAAAAAAAAAAAAAAAAAAAAAAGAAGATATTAAACTATACTATCTACAGTTTGTTGTACATACAGGACGTAAATTAATGGTTCAATTTAGTATTTAAATAAGTAAATTGAACATGTACACCAGATTCATGATAAAGAAACAGGTTATGGGAAATGTCCCATAATATTTGTTACATTTAATGTATGAAATATATATGTGAATGCAACATCTGTTATGGATGAGGTCATAACTATTTTTATTTCAATAATATTTTTCTTTTTTCTAGATTTTGCTCAGATCAGTCGTAGATTAGGAGAAATCTGGCAGGGTTTGACAGAAAAAGAGAAAATGGTAAGTATGGAATTATTTTTATTTCCATGGAGAATGTGCCTGCAATTGTGTTATGCTGGAGCTGACACTATTGTGATCTCAGTATCAAATAAGATTTTATGGGGTTGAGTTGCTTACCCAACACCAAACTCTCCTCCTTTACCCGGTGTTTGGGATATGATTTTGATTTTAGAGTTGGGTTTCTCTGAAACTGTTTGCTTGCCAAGGCAAAGGATCCTTCAATATGCTTTTAATCATCACTTCTTACAACCTCTTCTTACAAAGCTTGTATTGTGATAACTTTATAATGAAAACAAAAATTCCAGTTAGTCTTACTATTTAACCAATAACTGGGAAAAGAAGAGAAATTTAAGTCTTTCACTGCTTCTGACTGGATTTGAACTTGGCTTGTTGATTGTATTTTGTAAATTGTTAGGCCACACATGCCTTCCTATGTTCCAAGATTCCAAATTGATGACTGAAACTGCAGATAGTACTGAGTGCTTGCTCTCTCTCTTTCTCTCTCTCCTCTCTTTCTCTCTCTCCTCTCTTTCTCCTCTCTCCTCTCTTTCTCCTCTCTCCTCTCTTTCTCTCTCTCCTCTCTTTCTCTCTCTCCTCTCTTTCTCTCTCTCCTCTCTTTCTCTCCTCTCTTTCTCTCTCTCCTCTCTTTCTCTCTCTCCTCTCTTTCTCTCTCTCCTCTCTTTCTCTCTCTCCTCTCTTTCTCTCTCTCCTCTCTTTCTCTCTCTCTCTCTCTTTCTTTCTTTCTTTCTTTCTCTCTCTCTCTTTCTTTTTCTCTCTCTCTCTCTCTTTCTTTTTCTCTCTCTCTCTCTCTTTCTTTTTCTCTCTCTCTCTTTCTTTCTTTCTCTCTCTTTTTCTTTCTCTCTCTTTCTCTTTCTTTCTCTCTCTCTATTTCTCTCTCCTTTTCTCGCTCTCTTTCTCTCTCTCTCTCTCTTTCTCTCTCTCTCTCATATATATATATATATATATATATATATATATATATGGTGTGATGGAAAAAAGTTCTATGCAAAAATGAAAATAACGCTGATATCCCATTTTAACAGATATATTATGAAAATTACACAAAAATATCTTGAAATACTAAAGAGTAAATTTATTCAATAAAATCAGCATTGGCTTCAACCATGGCCTCCAGATGACTTTGGAATCTCCTGCGTCTCTTCTAGATGGACTCCTAGTTTAAGTTGGTGAATGCTGCCATAATCCTTGCCTTCAGATCATCCTTGGTGTTACAAGGAGTTTTGTTGGTCTTTTGCTCAACTGCACCCCACACATAATAATCAAAGGAATTGTAATCTGGGAAGTTAGGTTGCCTGATGTAAAGGGTGATGTGGTCACAGAAATTGTCTGACACCCATGATGTCAATTACTTTTTATGTTTGAAGAGAATTTTTTCACATGTAGAAATATTCTTTCTATTGTGCTGATGGATTCAACCATTTTCTTTTGATTTCTTGATATATTTGTTGTGTATATAAAAAGTATTTGACATAATTTTTCAGTTGACCAAATGAATATAGAGTAGCATTTCTAAATTCATCTAGTTACTAATAACATTTTGTTTTTTGCTTATAAATACTTTGTTTCAATAAATTCATTTCATTTTTTGCCTTGAAAAAGTCCAAAGTTAGACGAAACATGTTGGCTAAAACTACAGTTTTCTTATTGTCTTTTTTTTTTTTTTTTTTTTTTTTATACATATTGTCTTTTTCTACAGGTTAATTCTGAGATTTTTTTTACATGTGGGGTGTGTGTTTTCCTATGCAGAGATATTTATGATAAATATTAATTTATAAATTAGATACAGTAAATGATTTAATAACAATAAATAATAATAGATGTCTGTTTATCTTGTGAGGTAAAAGTACACCCAGTTTGGTCAAAATTCAATCCTTTGATTATGAGACTGAAAACACCTCTCCAGGGTGCAGGCTTGAGTGATGATATATGGAGGACCTGTGCTTCCCAGATTAAATGCACCTCAGCCATACTGACAAGATCCAAATGAACACAGGGCATTACATTTGTGGACAGCTTGGCTGCAGGAGTTGTAACTAATAATAGAACATTTATAAACTATATGCCGTAATAAAAGTTGTGTTATGGATAGTGTATTCATTTAATTTCAATTCTTATGGCCGTATCACATTGAAACATTGGTTCCCATACGATCACCAAAGACAAGCAATGTCAAGCCTGGTCAGTAACTAGACAGGTGCCCACTTGGGAATACCAGGTTCTGTAAGCTTGGATGTGCAGGTGGTGTAATAGATATTGGCGCGGAATTGTTAATCATAGATCTGAGTTCCAATTCCAGTTGGGTTTGTTATATTCACACATGCAAATACCTTTGGGAAAGGTATGAATTCACAACTTCTCCCTCCCCCAGCTAGGGGTTAATTAGTAGGACTTTTACCAGTAAATCATTATTATCTCCAAAACATGAAAACGTACTTACAATCTAAAAATATTTTTTGAATTTGTATAACATGTAAAGGGTCGATATGATATAAAAAAGAACAAATCAATCATTCAATCAATCGCCATAAAAAAAAAAAAAAAAAAAATAATCCATAGTTGAACAGTTGTAAGAAATCAAATAAATCAATTCTGTGAATTCTGGCTTTTTTCCCAAATCTAAAATTGCCATGGAAACATGGTGGCAATCTTGGAAGAAGACTTTGGAAAATTCTTGGATAAGGGTATAACATCCCAATATGTACCATTGTCCAAGGGTGACTATCTTTTTTTCTAATATTAAATGAATTTATTTACACTAACATTGTTTGGACTGTTGTCCTCATATCCATTGCCATATTCCTAACATTTCAACTGTTGTACTCTCCAGCCTTCTTCAGGTGATAGGAATTTCAAACTGAAACCTTTATTTCATCCACTGGAGTAGATTGTTCTAGTTCCATGTGCCATGCCTCGTTTGTATGTCTCAGTATCAGTTATCTCCCTTTTAACTCAACTCTCCAAGTTTTTATTCACCTCTGCTGTAGCCAGGTATTGAACTCACAACTCATCAGGTCAAGTCACTGGATTCGACCAACGCTTTTATCCACTGGGCCATGTGTCCTTTGTTATTCCTGGATAGATCTTGTATGCAGAGAGTGATATTTAGAAAGTATTCTGATGGATCATTAAAAACATATGAGTTTGTAGCGATGATGTGATATTGGGGGGAGGGGGAAAAAATTCTGTTAAAGTCTTCATCATCTTTGCATATGCGCTTGATTGTTTTTTGTTTCCTCTCATTATTTTTTCTGAACAATGACAATTCATCTGTGATCTGATTTGCTTGTAGACATGGAAGCAGAAGGCTAAGAAAGCAGCCGGCAAAGGCTCCACCCTGATTCGTACTGGCAAAGGAAGCAGTAAATCTGTATCAAATGCAGCTCCAGCCCCAGCTACGAGCACCGCCCCCGTTGCAGTGGCCAAAAGTCCCAGCACCCCAGCCAGCAAAGTAATAAAATCTCTAATTGAGGATATGGCTACGAGTCCTGTCAAAGTAAGTATTCCCATGGTTCCATTCTATCAAAATTGTTGTTCTTTTTTTTTTTTTTTAGATGGTGAGAGAAATTTAAAAAAAAAAAATGAAAGAAAGATCTAGTTCAAAATCATAGCAACATCATGGAGACTATCTTTTTGGTAAGACTGGGAACAACAAATTCGCAATAACGATGTTTTATACACTGTATAAAATTTTTTTATTCCCTATACCAAATCACCACAATTTTCAAATATTAATTTATAGTCACCTCTTGACTCAAGAAAAACAAAATTATTAAATTTTTGGCATTTTTCCCATGTGTATGTTCGATTTTTACCAAACATTTGGAGGTACCTACATTAAATTTACCAGTGTTGTCACTACTACTACTTTGGATTTTTGAACCCCTAAATAATACATTTTATTTTCATGTTTTTGTAAATGCTATCAATTAGAAGTTTTATATATATAAAAGAAATGGATTAAGTATTTTTTAATTTATACGTTTTACATGTTATTTTAAATGGGTACTCATATTTATGTAGATGGTTTGTTTTTATTTATTTATTAAACAGTATATTTATTTATTTACATGTATCAGCCTGAATATACAAGAAATCTTGTTAGAAAAATATGCACCCTCTGCATATATATATATATATTAGTTGGGCAGCAATCCTTGTTTAAGACATGTTTTGTTAAACAAGATTAACAAAGTACATTTGTTAAGTCTTTTTTTTTATTTATTTTTTTATTATATTTTTTGTATGTGAACAAGAATTTTCTTTTCTGGACTGTGTTGAGAAAGTTTAAGCTTTAATAATGTGATGGCTTCTACCTTTTTTTTTGATCTCTTAGATATTTCTGTCCGTTTCTTGTATGTTTTAGACTTACCATCAGAAATTGATTTATTTAGGTAAATAAAATTAAAGCATGACACAAAGATGCCTTGTTGGTGCTGTTTTTTTCTCTCTTTTTTTTTTTTTTTTTTTTTCTGTCAAGCTGTTATCTTCATGTTTGAATTCTTTTTATTGCAGGGACTTGGAATTGAACCTGTGGATGCTGCTGCTCACCTCAAGCTCTTGGGCGAGTCCCTCAGTATTATTGGCATGAGGTTACAGGAGCACAAGGTTAGTGTTGGTTGACTAAAATTCTCACATGAAGTTCGATAATTTATTTGAACTAATATTCTCATCTTTGTTTCCATAATTTGACTGGTTTTCTATCCAGTTTCCATCAAGTTAATATTACTAATTAGCAATTTTAAAGAATCAAGTTAATATTACTAATTAGCAATTTTAAAGAAACTTTACAAAAAAGAAAAAAATATTTGTTCTTATTTTTGTTCTAACCATTGTTCTTGAAAGGGCTTTAACTCTGTATGCAACTCTTGCATATTTTGGTATTAACAGTTTACAGTTTAAGTATTGTGTTTTAAACATTCAGATGTCTTCTAGTTAATTTCTGCCTGAATTTCTGGGATGAGGAGTTATCATCATTATTATTATTATTATTTTTAATTTTTTATTTTTGTAAGTATTTCACCCCAAGCATGGCGGGAGTGCCACTAGCACACAAGGGGTTACAGAGAGTGGGAGCAAGAGTGAAGAGACATGATTGAGGAAAGGATAAAGAGAAGGACGGGGAATTAGATAAAGACATCCGAAATGTCGATTGACATTACATTTGAATATTTGAAGGCTATAGCTATCAGGGAAACAAGTAAGTGGAAAGGAGTCCGACAGATGGGAGGTATGAGACATGAAGCTATTGGAAGGGAAGAGATGGCTACATTTAACCGTTTCGACAGTGAAAGGGTGGGACTGTGATGCCAACCTAGTAGCACGTTTAAATTCATGCAGTTTGGGAACCAGCAAAAGTAGCTTGTCGGAGAAGTTACCGTGAAAGTACTTGCAGAAAACACAGAGGGAAGTGATGGCACGTCTGTGAGAAAGTGACTGTAGACAAGATGCCAGACCAATTCTGTAAATTAAAAAAAAGGGTTTAGTATGAAGTTCCTTGAAGGTTACCTGGATTGACAAACATTTGATAAAAACTGGTGTGCAAAACAGCTTAAACGATGAGGACAATAGTCTGCATGTAAATAATGAGTCTCCTAGTTAAATTTTTGAAATATTTTTTGCTATTGTTAATATCTCGATTGTTAACTTTTTTTTACTTCCCTCCTCCTATTAAGTGATTCTCTATCATCTTTCTTTACTTTAAGTCTCTATTATTCTTTTAATGTATTCCTTTTATTAATTTACTTTTTTAATGAATCAAATAGACTTTTAATTAATGAGATGGTTTTCTTATTGCTTCTCAACTATTTGAATTGATCTTGTTTTTTCCCCCCCCTCTGTTTACATATATTATTTACTTATTAAATACTTTTCATCCTCTTTGTCTCTCTCTGAACCCATTTTCCTTTTAGAATGATATAAAAAATAAACCATAAAACATAAATAATTAATTGCTGTTTTCTTTTTATTTCTCACTTTTTTCTTGTCAATTTCAGGGTATGATAGCTGTTCAGGGTAGCTTGTCTGTGCTTTTGGACTCCATGCTCTGTGCATTTAGCCCTTTGATGTGTTTGACTGCTGCTCTGCCTGAAATCAATGGCTGTCCACGAGCCACCCTCTCCAAGACTTTAGACAACATTGCATACATTATGCCTGGTTTATAAATACATATAGATTTTTTTTTTTTTTACATTCATTATTCATTCAAGATGTCCATTCAGAATTCATTCCACGTCCAAAATGTGACTCTTTTTCATCTTCAGTCATCTCATGTCAGTCACATCATAATTGTAAAAAAACAAATCTTAGGAAAACCAAAAGTATTACTCACATCAACATCATCATCAATATCATAAAGTTCATTTTTTTTTTTTCTTTTTTTTTTTCGTATTGGTGGGCGGCAGAAAATGAGGATTTTAAAATTGAATATTCAATTCAATATGAAGGAAAAAAATTTGGTAATTTCCCTGTTTTTCCTTTTTGTGTTTTTTTTTTCTTTTTAATATGTTGTGGAAAGAGATTAAAAAAAGCTTCTTTTTTTTTTTTTCTATTTTTTCTTCGTTTTTCTATTTTTCCTCTTTTTTTCTATTTTTTCTTTTTTGCTATTTTCTTTTTCTCCATCTTTTTTCCTTTTTTGCCTTTTGTCCATTTTTCTTTTGTCCTTTTTTTCTTTTCTTTTGTCCTTTTTTTCTTTTTGTCCTTTTTTTCTTTTTGTCCTTTTTTTTCCTTTTTTTTTCCTTTTTTTTTTCCTTTTTTTCTTTCTGTTTCCCTTTTTCTTTTTATTCTATTTTTCTTTTTCCTTTTTTTTTATTTACCTTTTTTCTTTTCTTTTCTGTTCTCTTTTTTCCTTTTTTGAGTCTGAATTTATTTATGGTAAAGGCTACATTTTCATTTTTAAACATTTTTGTACTTTTAGTTTTAAAAAAATACTCTCACCACCACTATCATATCATTCCTTCTGATTAAAACCATGAATTTCATTCTCAGAAATAATCCCCGTTTTTTTTTTTTTTTTTTTTTTTTTTTTTTTTTTAATACTCAGTATTAATGTATAATCTTTACTTCTGTGGACAAATGATCTGCCAAGGTACGGACAATCTGAAATTAATCTATTGCCTGGCTAGAAACTCAACTTGTTTAGATTTATTTCGACTCGGCCATTGACTCCAAGATTCTGCAAATCACAAACTGACTTATCAATATGCCTTGGGAAATTGGCGCCATTTCATTGCATATAATGAATGTTGTTTGCACATGAAAATAAGTAAAAATATGTAAATACTTCAGTTTAGAAACAGAAAAGTTAAAATGTCACTATTGAACTGTTCAGGCAAAGGGGGAATTGTCAATGTAAGTTATCAGAAAAATTACATTAAATCAATCAAACTTCTTGTTTGGTAATCTGATATTGATTATCTGCAAGCATGTTTTTCTCTTTCTCTCTTTCTCTCTTTCTCTCTTCGTTTTCTTTCACTTTTTTCTTTTTCTCTCACTTTTTTTTATCAACATCCGAGTAATGTTTAACTTTCATGCCTGCAAAAAATGGTGCGTCAGAAGGACAGTTATTTTCTTGACACCATTATTACTGTATACACTTTTGACTCCTTCAACAACATTTATTATTAAAATATGCAAATCGAGTACAATGCGATATTTATTATTTACCTTTTGTTAAGAAATAAATTAAAAAATAAATCTTTTTATTCAAAAATTTATAAAAAAAAAAAAAAAAAAAAAATGCCAAAATATGTAAATCAGCTACAATGCAATATTATTTACCGTTTTATAAATAACAATGAAAACAAGTTGTTTATTCAGTCTAATAACTAAATAGGGTTTAATGTCTTGTTAGTTCTGAAGAATTAAAAAAAAAAATGTATGAATCCATTTTCATGTGTTTGGGTTTTATTAAAATTCTAATCATCACTTTTTAAAAAAATTAACATTGCTGAGGGGAGTCAAAAGTAAAAAGCGTTATAAAGGGAATAACCGTGCTTTTGACACACTTTCTTTTCTTTCTTTTTTTTACAGATACAAAGGTTAAACATTGTCCAACATCTTCTATATGTGTAACTGAGCTTATGATATGTAGGCTACACAGTGAGAATCAAATTCACTGTAATTACCATTGTTATTTATACTAGTAATTAAGGATGTGCAGGTGGTGTAATGGATAGAGAGCTGAGTTCGAATTCCAATCAGTATCATTACATTCACTTAGGCACAAATACCCTTGGGAAAGAGATGAATTCATCTCCTCCCTCTAAATATGGGTTAAATAGTACGGTTTGTATCTGGAAAAACTATTATTCTCAAATAAATTGTTAATGGGTCAACAAAACTGGAAGCTGTCAATAGTTAACATGGTCGGGAGACGCTGTGATTGAAGGTTTATGCATTTGATTACTTATTATGCCAGATTTTTTTTTTTTTTTTTTTTTTACAATGAGGTTCACCCTGTACAAGGCCTGAGAGCCACTCGAGGTAGAGGGTTACAGAGTAAGAAGCACAGTTTATGTGGATACCCAGAAACAGTAACTAAGATCCATAGTTGTTGTATATACTACAGGTTGGCTGTGTGGGTGTTGAATAAACCCAAATATGCCTGAGCAGGTGTCTACAACAAGGATTAACTGATATACTCAGAAACACTAGTCATAAAGTTATGACTAAGACTTTCACTACTCTATTCTTATAGCATTGTTGCCTGGCTGTGCTGGACCATTTTGGGAAAAACATAAAATTGCTATAATAGCAATTTCTTGTGGGTGCTGCCATTTTGGTTTTGACAGGATAGTCTGTGTTACAGACTTAGCTAAATGACAATACCCCTAACACTATATAATAAAAATATGTCACAAAACTAGTATGTTACTATATGTTGATTTATTTAATATTTTTGATTATATTTCACACAGTACAAGGTCCAAGAGCCACTCTAGGTAGAGGGTCGTGGAATAAGCTTGTATGGACGTAAGAGGAGGGTTTAAGAAGTGCAGATTTTGAGAATATGTAAGATAGATGACAGTTGACCCTAGATATTAAGTTCGTAGTGATCGAGGGAGCATCCTCTCAGGCATTTCTTCAACAGTTCTTGGGAAGAAGCTGTCTAAATTAACAATGGAATACAAAAGGAATGGGGATGATTCAACCATGTGCAAATGGCAGGGTAGATCTTAGTTATAATGGTCTGAACTAAGGAAACGAAGCAAGGTAGATTGTCAGAACATATGTGCACTAGTTTGGAAATAGCACTAAGCACAAATTAGTATGTATATGTTGACAGCAAGCAACATAAATTTTATAAAGGCATTTAATTACATCCATATTGGTGGAAGTGTTAACAAGTTAAAATATTGCAAATGAATTTGGCCTTGAAAGAAATTAACTTTGTACTAAACTGTGAGTTAAAATATCTCGTGGGCCTGAGCATAGAGCAAGAAAATCTCGCTAACCATTGATAGTAAATTTGATTTCCATTGGATGCACCCCCCCCATTTTGGCCTTGTGTCAGACTAAGCTAAAGCTTATTACATTCAGGCTAATGTTCTCATCTTTTTTGTTATTACCACATTCACTCCAAAATTCCCTGGAGGTTACCGAGATGAACAGACACCTGAAGAAGGCTGTAGAGTTGAAACATTGTGATTGTAATAACAAAGATGAGGATATTAGTGCAACTGTCATGATCACAAGTCCTGTAACACCAAAGGGTTTTAGGGACATCACATGTACTGCAGCCATAGCAACAATGGTGTGTCTTTGGCAAGTTAGCCTGACAGAGTCCAAACCTCTCTAGGCTGGTTTGAATTAAGCGTTTTCTTTTTAGACTGGTTGCCAATCAAGGCCCAAGTCTGTTCTGCTATTTACCCGTGACTTCATACCTTTCCCAAGTATATTTTACATATCTGTCTATATCTCTGAGATGAGGTATTATGATTACTTGTATTATTTACATTATTCGGACTGTTATCTTCATCTTCATTGCCATATTCACAACGTTTCAGCCATTGTATGCTCTGGCCTTCTTCAGGTGATTGGAATTTCGAACCGAAACCTTTATTTCATCCACCAGATTTTTTTTTTGTCCGCAACAATAAAGACGCTGGTTAGATCCAGTGACTAGACCCAGAGAGTTGTGAGTTCAATACCAGGCCACAGCAGTGGTGAACCAAAAACTTGGAGAGTTGAGTTAAAGGGAAATAACTGAGGCATCCAGAAGAAGCATGGCATGTACCCCGGTGGACGAAATAAGGGTTCAGTTTGAAATTCCGATCACCTGAAGAAGGCAGGATCATACAACAGCCAAAACGTTGTGAATATGGCAATGAAGGTGAGGATAACAGTTTGAATAATGTAAATAATACATATTTTACATTTAAGTGAATGTAACACATTCAACTGGCATTCAAATTTAGCTCTCTAATTTCTCATTCTGAGCAACTATTGATTGCACCACCCATACATCCACATGTAATTTATTACATTATTTAAATTTCAACTGTAAATATTATTAAAATGTATAAAGGCTTAAGGCCAAATCATGTTGAAACATTGGTTCCTGTATGATCACCAAAGTTAAGCAATGATGGATGACTACTTGGGAATACCGAGTAGTGTGATGGATAAAAGCTTGGACTTCTTAATCGGAGAGTCAAGTTCTAATTCCAGTTGGGTTCGTTATATTCACTTAGATTCATACCTTCCCAAAGGGTATTTGCACATATCTCTTCTCCCCCAGCTATGGGGTAATTAGTAAGGCTTGTATCAATAAAATCATTATTATCTCCCCTCTACACATACACACACACACACACACACACACACAAAAAAAATTGTGCAAAAAAAAATATTCAGATTTTAGCATTAAATAACCCAGAAAGGATGATATGCTACTAAACCAACTAACCAATGACACAAGTGTTAATAGTAACAGTAATTTATATTGGGTTGTCCAGAAAGTTCATTCTGATTTTTAAAGGAAATTAAAAAAATGAAACAAAATTATGCCATTAAATATTTATTCAACTAAGTCTGAACCATTTTGTTGCACAGGCTTTTCTCCATTTTTCCTTCAACTTAAAAAATTCCATCTTTCCAGAATTTCAGTGGTTTCTCGACAAAGAACCAAAATTATTATTTTTTTTTTTTTAATGTCATCCAAAGAATTTAAATTTTTACCACTGAGATTATTTTGCAAAGACCTGAATAAATGAAAATCCAAAGTATCAATGGTGGGTGGGGTAACACATCCCAGCAAGGTTGCAACAATTTTTGTCTGGTAGCCAAAGAAACATGAGCTCTGGCACTAGCCTGATGGAAAACAACAACTTTTCTGTTTGCCAATTCTGGGTAATTTTCTTGAATTGCTGCCTTTAATTCATCCAGTCGTGAGCAGCACTTTTCAGAATCCATTGACTGGTTACTTGGAAGAAGCTCATAGTACAGGATTCCTTTTCAATTCCATCAGATGCACAGCATAACTTTCTTAGGATGAAGACCGGCTTCTGAGGTGGCTAAAGTTGGCTCACGTTACTTACTCCAGGATCTTTTTTCCCTGAACATTGTTGTAAACAATCCATTTTTCATCACCTGTCACAATTTGCTTAAAAAAGGGTGCATTTTGTGTTTATACAGAAAATCACAAATGAAATGCAGTCCAAAAGATTCTTTTCACTCAGATCATATGGTACCGAAACATTGTAGTGATTTGTGTACCTAAGCTTCACTAAGTGCTCATGGATGGTAGATTTTGATAAATTTAGTGTTTCTGACAATTTCCGCATTGTATAATTTGCGTTAATCTCAATCACTGTCTTGATTTAGTCATCATCTGTAGTGCGGGGTCTGCTCTTCATCAATAAGGCTACAATCATCAATTCTAAACTTAGTGAATTACTTCCGTACAGTTTTGTCACCTTCACTGTACACAGCACATATTTTTTTTTGTTACTTGCCAGGCATTTTTGCCTTTTACGGTTTAAAAAAAAAAAAAAAAAAAAATCAAATGTCTAAAATGCACCTTATAATCTTCCCTTGTAAAATTGACACAAATTAAGTAATTTTAAACTTTCTTTCTCAAGATATAGTTTGAAGTGTGCTCTAATCCGAAATGTATTTATATTTTATTTGTCGATAAATTTGACGTGTTCTAACCTGTTGGCACATGAACAATTAAAAATTGGCATGAACTTTCCAAACAAACTAATACATATTTGTGTTTTACACACACACGCGTGTATGTATAAAATATTGTTTATCATACTTAGTTCTTGATAATGACTGAGATAGTTGAAAGTACTTGTACAAAACCAGAAAAAAACATGCACTTTGGGCAGTTTATTTATAATTTTAATACAATGTCATTCAGAAACTGAAAAAATATAATAAAAAATTAAATGGACAGACCTTGTCAGTCGAACAATTATATATATATATATATATATATATATATCTATATATATATATATATAATGTGTCTGTATAGTGATGTAATAGGAAAGAACAGTTAATGATCCAAAGTTTTTGTAGTATTTGTTTTTATTTTTAAAAAACAGTGCTTGATACAAATGTAGAGGTTAAAATTATAATAATTTTTTTTTTTTTTAAATATGATTCCATCGCAACACAGAAATTACTGTTTTGAAACTTGACTTAAGTCCTAAAGTTTAATTCCAATATTAAACTTAAAATTTAGAGTGCTATTTCATTCTCAAGTGATGCTTAGATTTTAAACTTGAGTTAAGTTTTAAAACATAGTAATTTCTGTGTTGCGATGGAATTATATTTTAAAAAAATAATTATAATATTATATATATATATTTTATCACTTTAAACATTATTTTTAGAGGATACTCATATTTATGTAAACGTTCTGTTTATTTATTAGACAGTATATTTTATTTTCATCTACCAGCCTGAATATTTGAGAAATTTTATTAAAGAAAAATATGTGTTCTCTGGCAGGATTTGCACCTGTGTTCCCCTGGGCAGATAGTTCCATTGTTAGACCCGATGTGCTCTAGACCAACTAAGCTAAGAAGAACTTAGCTGATCAGGCATGCTTGAATAGTGCCTTTAAGCAAAATTCTTGTTGTAGACTCAAATTTTGTTATCTGCTCAGTTCCATATCTAATTAATAAACAAAGCAATTTTCTAAAGAAGTACTTTATTTCTTACTTATTAATCCAACAGATTCTGTCACTTTATTTTTAGTAGATACCCATATTTGAGTAGATGCTCCATTTATTTATTAAACAATATATTTATTTATTTTCATCCACTGGCCTGAATATTTGAGAAATATTAAATAAAATATGTGTCCTCCCGCAGGATTTGAACATGCGTCTCTGCCTTGGTCTAGAGCAGGGCTTGGCAATCTTTTGGAGTGAGAGGGCCTGAAAGCTTTGTAGTGTCTTAGAGGAGGGCGATGATATCAAATTTACTATAATAAATTGTTTCGACCCCCTGACTGCTACATGCAGAAGACTGTCTTGGTCTGGAGGTTTAAAGAAAAACAATGAAGTTAATGTTATTATTTAAAAACGGTTCTTTATTTTACTGCAGGAATAACATAAGAACTAACACAAGCAACAAAAAATGCAAATTTCTTGCTATAAATGAAATACAGGTAGAAATGGCAATTTATTTGATGAGATACTTGTTTCTGCTTATAGTTCGATAACTTCTCTACATCAGGTGAAGTATTTGTCGACGACTGGTGCAAAACATCATCCAGGTGGTCATTATCAAACCTCATTTGAAAAACAATTTTAGTATATTTCATTTTCAAAAAAAAGTTGTTTACAAGTATATGTACTTTCAAATAACAATACCATTCAACAGGCTTTTATATTTTCCACCTGCCAAAACATATTTTCGCAATTACATTTAGATTTTAAAAATTCATTGCATTGTAAATTGATTAACTCCAACTGCAACTTGATCATATTTATGTCCAGGTGTTAAAGTTGGTGGGCTGGACAAAAATCCTTCTCATTCTGGATGTGGCTTGGGGGCCAAGGGCTGCTGACCCCTAGTCTAGAACATGTTGGACCTAACAATGGTTCTATTTATATTTATACACACACACACACACGCATATATATATAGATATATATCCGTCCATGTAAAATGAGAACAAATAGAATCCAATTCTGACGTTCGTAACATTCAGTTTAAGAGAGGGCTCAATACAAAAGTAGAACAATATTCTTTATTTTAGGACATTACATCAGAACATGTAAAAATGCTACACAAATGCAATCATGTTTTAAAGCATATTAACATCAGGCATAAATAACTTGTGAGTAGACAATTTGAGATTTAAAAATACGCCCTCTTTTCATGTGAAAAGGAAGAAAAGAAAACGAGTAAGGAAAAATTTTAAATATATATTTATATATATATATATATATATATATATATATGGGCACATGGCCGAGGAGTTAGAACGTTTGCATTCTGACGATAAGACCCCGTTTTGAATCTCACCATAGTTGATTTGTCAGAAAGGAAACTTCCTGATGTTATCAAACTGGAGGGGTCGATCCCAGCGTGTGGTACCTTTGGAAAGTTGACCCAAGTCTTGTGAGTGGAATTGGGTAGACAGTACTCTTGGGGCTGTCGATAGTTGTGCTAGCATAAAGTCATGTCATTATGGCCGAAGGCTTGAGCATGCTGGGAATGTTCAAATTGTTTATCACGCTAGATAATACGCTCTTTCCCAGAAGCTGTAATTAAGGTCTGCTCAGCATAGTTGCAGTATAAACCACAAGTGGGTCTGAGCCAGCGTCTACAATAGGGATTGGCTAGCTGCTCTAGTAGATGGGTATCCTCAAATAAAGGTGGCCAGCTATATATATATATTGTCTATGTATACTTCTTATAAGATGTAGACAGAATATACTGATTAAAGAAATTAGATTAAAAGAATACAAATAATATTGATTATAAAACTGATAATATTTATTGTATATTAATTGGCCTTTTGACCAAATGGAAGCATGAGAAAAAAAAAAAAAAAAATGTGTCCTTTCTTAATAAGACAAGAAATAAAAAATCAAGTGGGACTTTTTTTTCCAGGAAAATTTTCTTTATCCTGCATGTGTCTGAAAATTTCAATTTTTAACATCTTTCTAAGCATTTCTAAGTGTTAGAAAGTCAATTGACCAGAATCACTTGAAAATACTCAAAAGGTTGAAACCAAGGTAGCAGAATTGGCTGATTTCCTAATATATATATATATATATATATACACATTTTAATTGCTGTTGTTCCCAGGTCCGCTCTGACCCGGGGTGATAGCACCTGTTAGGGTCCCAACTATAGGCAAATAGTGTTTGTCAAAAGGCCAACTTAAATGCAATAAATATTATAATATTTATTGCATTTAAATAATATAATAATTAATATAATTAATTAATAATATAAATAATAGTATTTTCTACCAATATTATTTTTGTTACTTTTTATCTCTCAAATTTATTTCATCAGCCTATTATGTCTACACACACACACACACACACACACATTGTAGATATAATAGGCCAATAAAATGTCTGAACCTGGCATCTTGGCTTCAGCCATTTTCCCACCAGGTAATATAGATTCCCCATGACATTTCTGTAACTATTTTCATGGTAACTGTTCTGATGATCTTTCCTCTTAGGTACCTAGACTTTTAAACACTGTACTAGATTTGCAACAAGGTTTCATTTTACAGATAAAATGGCTTGCTAGATGTAACCAGAAGTTCTATGCTAACAGTTTCTTCTTTTGCGTGTCTCACTCGTGGAACTCTCTTCTGGCTAATTGTTTTCCAGTCAGATTTGATCTCCAAAAATTTAAATACAATGTCAATCATTATCGCCTGTCTTCTCAATTTTTGTTCCCTCTCCTTAATGTTTTATTTTTTTATTTTTGGCAATGTTTAATCTTGCACGCAAAAAATATGGTGTCAAAAGGGCTGTTCATTCCCTTGACAACACTTTTAATGTTTATGCTTTTGACTTGCTCAGCAATGTTTATTGTTTTAAAAAGTGATAATTAGAATTGTAATAAAACCTAAACATATGAAAATGGATTTATACATTTTCTTTATTCTTGAGAACTGACAACAAAGATGTTAAACATTATTTACTTATTAGATTGCTTATTTCATATTTACAAGATTATAAAAATATGAAAACAATAATTAAATATCTATTATTTACCATTTTATAAAAATATCTAAACAAGAAAATTTAATAACTTAAATTAAAATAACTAATTATAAATTTTGAAAAAATGCATTTTACAAACATTTCCTTCATTTGCTCTTGCCACATAAATTGAAGTTGAGAGCATCTCTTCATTTTACATATTTGATAAATTTTGTAAATTTTTAGAAATTTTTGATTGAAAAGCTTTCTTTTCCAATGTATTTCTTTATAAAATGATAAATAATAAATATTGGTTTACATATTGTAAATAAACATTGCTGAGGGAGTGAAGAGTGTCAAGGGAATAACTACTTTGCAAACATTTCTTTTTTTCGAGTGCAAAGTTTAAACTTTTTTTTTTGTTTGTTCATATTCTTTCACATCTGGATGTAACCACTTGCATCTTAGTGTCTTTATTGCCTTGAATTGGGTGAAATGATTGAAAAAAATAGATACACACCATTAGGCCATCTCTTTTATGGATAGAACAGGAAACAAAGTTGACAGTCTAGCTTGTCTTTGTTAATTCTGTCTCACCTGTCTATTCCTAACGAACTGTGTACAATTTTGTTAAATCTGCTAATGAAGGTATTAAAAGTTATCAATGTCATAAGAATTAATACCAGTTCTTTGGATTTGTGTTGACCCACACATGGAGTGACTTGATCGGCACAATTATTCAAAAAACTATTACATTAAGCATGTCTTTTAATCATGAGGGTCTGCTACTTTCAGATGAAGGTGTAGCCACTGCTAGAGTGTGTGTGATGTGTAAAACTTGCAATAAAACCATGACACATCACTGATGATTTGCTTCAACACATCTTTATGATGTATTTTTCAATTCTGATTAATATCAACTTTTTTTTTCCTCCACTTTCTTTATCTTATGAAATTGTGTGTATATATATATATATATATATATATAAAGAAATATAGTTTTAAGGTGTGCTATATTTATGGGATAAAGTGCTCAATATCAGAGATAGAACATATGTAAATATAAATATAAAAGTGAACATTGAAGTCAACACTCAGAGGCTGTTTCATGCTGAACACAGTCATCAGGCCGTCTGATGAATGTGTCCAGCATGAAACAGCCTGTCGCCTCTGAGTGTTGACTTCAATGTTCACTTATATATATATATATATATAATGAAATGGATTAAGGCTGACAATTATTTAATATATTTTCTGTTTATACATTATTTTTATGGATACAATTTATTTAAGTAAATGCCCTGTATTTTTAATTAAATGGTATTAATTACATTTTATCAGCCTGAATGTTTGAAAAATTTCATAGAAAATATGTTCTCCAATAGGAATCAAATCTGTATTTTCTACAAAATTTCTCAAACATCAGATCAAATCACGATTTCCATATAGAAATACAGGTTTGATTTCTGTCAGATAATGCATGTTTTCTACAAAATTTCTCAAACATTCAGACCAGTAAAATGTAATTAATAATATTTAATTAAAAACAGAGCATTTACTTAAATAAATTGTATGTATATAAATAACGTCTAAACAGAAAATATATATATTATTATTATAATAATAAGAAGAAAAGAAGTTAATGGTCAAAGTTAAATTAGACCAGGAAAATTGTTATGTATATTTCATTTAACCCTCCCCCACCACTGATACATTTGCCATACCCTTGTATTAGGTTGGTGCAAAAATAATGACGTAATAACGTCGTTTTTTGACGTAACGTCAAAAACGACGTTATTACGTCATTATTTTTGCACCAACCTAATATTTCTCCTCTTCCTCCCCACCTATTACATTTCACATTATGCATTTATTTATTTTTAGATAATAAGCATTCATTAATTTAAAAAAAAATAAAGTGTTAGAAAGTCAATTAACCAGAATCGCTTGAAGATACTCAAAGGTTGAAATCAGCCGATTCTGCTACCTTCGTTTCAACCTTTGATTATCTTCAAGCGATTCTGGTTAATTGACTTTTTAACACTTTATTTTTTTAAAAATTAATGAATGCTTATTATCTAAAAATAAATAAATATATATACATATATACACATTTTAATTGCTGTTGTTCCCAGGTCCACTCTGACATGGGGGTGGTAACACCTGTTAGGGTCCCAACTATGGGCAAATAGTGTCTACCAGGTCTGACCAAGCTCTTTAGTGTTATAGAACATGATTTGTCTAGGAGATGGAAAACTCTTACACAAAAAGCCTGAGGTATATTGTCTGCTTCGTCCGTGGCATTTATTTGCACCGACTGAGTGTATCAATAGTTCCAAAAAGTTTGGATGGTTCTGCACAAGCCTTCACCACTTTAAGCAAATCACTTGTGTGGGTTTTCTGGTGGTTTACCTTGATTCGTTCTTAAACTTTCATAACTGAATCAATAAGCTGGCAGATCCTCATACGTCAAAACCGACGGGAGAGTCCATTATTATTATTATATATATATATATATATATATATATATATATATATACACTTTTATTATAAGAGATTATAATAAAAACATTTTGAAATCACCACACAAAAGCTTTCATGTTTCAATACCATGATTGTACTTCTTCAGGTGATGATAAGTTACTTACTGTCACCTGAAGAAGTACAATCATGGTATTGAAACATGAAAGCTTTTGTGCAGTGATTTCAAAATGTTTTTATTATAATCCCTTATAATAAAGAATATAATAATAATATATTGCCCTACTCTGTATTGAGCACTTTTTAAAAAGTAAATGCTACGAAGTGTGGTATGTATCATGTATGGCACTTAACTGACTGACTAGATCTTTTAATTTCAAAGTTCGAATTGCTCATTGTAGTTTCTTTTCTCACACTTCTTGCTTGTGGAACACTCTTCTTGCTTCCTGCTTTCCTGTCAGCTGTGATGTTCAAAAATTTAAATACAATATCAATCGTCATCTTTTGTCTCCTTGAATCGTTTTCTTTTGAACTCTCTATTTCTTTTACTCAGTAATTGTTTGTACCTTAGTGGCTTGCTTGGGATGGAATGATTAAAAAATTTCAGCCGTTTCACATAACTTTGTTCTGCAGAAACTTACCATTTCAGTATTGAAGAATTGTTTTGCAGTCATTATAACCAGTTGTGATTTAAGTCTTGCACTAGTTTTGTAGAGAGTGGCCATGCTTAAATGTAAATAAATGGTAGAACGGCCCAACAAATAGAATTGACAAAGTTCATAAAAGTATTTTATATGTAGAGTGGCTATGGTTAAATGTAAATAAATGGTAGAACTGCCCAGCAAACACAATTGACAAAGTTTGCACTAAACAACAAAAAAACAGGACAAAAAAATATAAAATAAGCAAACAATATATGCAGGGCAAATTAACAGTAAAGTGCACAAACTCAGAATTGGGGTTGATACACAAATAAATTTGGATAGGCAACACATAGCATTCTGACTTCAAGACAAGACAGATCAGGACTAAGTCAGCTGAAACTGATGACTATTGGCTAGAAAAAATCCCAGCATGCTTTTGTGTGCTTCTATTAGGTTGGTGCAAAAATAATGTCGTTTTTTGACGTTCAACTTTATTTGAGAAAACGACATTATTTTTGCACCAACCTAATACCTATAAAAATTTGGTGGAAAGTGTTTTGCGGTCATTCACAATTAGGATTGAAACTAACAATTTTCAATATATCTAATAATCATAGAGATTCTGATAAACCATAATAAAAATGGTACCAAATTTATCTTCATAGCTCAATTAGAAAACCTGTCATGATTATTCAAAGATCATAAAAAGTTAGAAAATTTTTGTCTTATGCTATTGGACAAAAAGACAATTTTAACAGTGTTTAACTGACAATGAGGTAGTTTGATTTAAAATTTGATTCAGCTGGTGATGTTCATTCTCGTGTTCATAGAAATTTCAATGCATCAGATTCGAATGTTTTTCACAAAATGAATGCAGTATATGATCTGTAAGGGTACAAAGATATGAAACCACCTGATTACTAAAGACGAGACATTGCTCTACAAGGAAGTGTAAACTTCATTTTTTTAAGAGTTGAATTTCTCTGGTATTTCATCCACTTAAGATTTCAACTTAGAAATTTTTTGTGAAAGACAACCTTATGGTTTGTCCACCAAAATTCTGAGTGTCCTTTTTTTTTCTTTAAGATTGAACTATTTTGATATGTGTAGGTAGACACAACTCTGAGTACAACTAATTTAAAAACACCACTATGACTGCGGAGTAATGGATAGTGGCTCGGATTGAGGAATCGGAGAGCCAAGTTCGAATTCCAGTCAAATCCATTACATTCACTTAGGTGCTAATACCCTTGGGAAAGGTATGAATCCTCTTCTTCTCCCACCAGCTATGGGTAAATAGCATGACAGAACAGGTTCTATAGCCTTGGATGGCAATTGGTCTACTGCAGAAAGAAATGGCAACTTACTGCAAGGAAAAATCTACCTCGTCAGTCATGTATTGAAAGATACATGATCGCCTAAGTGTGTATCATGCACGGCATATAACTGACTGACTATAAAATTGTCAACTTTGAAAATATAGAAAATCGCTGTTTGTCATTGAAATAGGGACACAATTTAAAGAGATGTAAAAAAAAAAAAAAAAAAAACACACACACACACAAAAAGCAACTAAACATCACACAGGAAAAAGAATTGTATCTTTAGAAAAAGAAAAAAATTAAATTATATTTATTATTATGTTGGTGCAAAAATAATGTCGTTTTTTACGTTAAAAAATACGTCAAAAAAACGACATTATTGTCATTATTTTTGCACCAACCTAATACATACTAATTTTCTCAGAATAGTCTTGAAAATAACTGAGATATCAGCAGTTGAAATGGAAGGAAATTTAACACATGGTCACGCTATACTAGGGTAGTTTGGGATGCCTACTTCTGGTACTGACTTTTGTAGATAGTTCAACTAGTAATATTTATTTATTGCTGTATATTTAATAGGAGCACTCTTTATCTGTTTTGTTTATCTGTCAGATAATTTTATTTAGCTAAGTATAAATAATAGCAAAGATTGTATTTTGTCCTCCAAAACAGTCCACAAGCGGAATTTAGTAAGATAGCATTGTTAAGGCAAGCAGTCTTTTTCATTGCAGTGCTCAATATCAAGAGATAGAGCAATTATTTTCACTTATCTTGTCTCTTCTCTGAGTTTCATGGAATTATATTCACTCTTATAAATTGGGTTTATTTTTAGAAATCATATTTTCTTTAACATGTTGACTGCCATTATTTACACTGTTTGGACTGTTGTCCACATTTTTAGTGTTCATGGCATTTCGGCCGTTGTACATTCCAGCCTTCTTCAAGTGACATGTTGGAATTTTGAACCAAACCCTTTATTTGATCCACTGATGTTGACTGCCATGTTGGCATATATTGGTGACATGCTATTCCAGTTTTATACTGTGTCTCCAGATACTGGACTTATTTCCAATTTAAACTGCTTAGCCAAATGTTGGAGATACTCTATGCATATTTTTATATAAAGCAACGTCTTTGGCTTCTTGCGGAATTTTTGTAAAATGCATCTGACACTTTGCTTCTTTTGACTTTTATTCAAATGGCTTAGTTTAGTTTTTGTGTTACTGCTCATTTAATAAACAATCAAAAATATTAATAAAGTATCGTAGATAGGTATTGGAGAAAAGAAAAGACTATTATTTGAGCAACAACAAGGTTTTGGAGAAAATAGAAACAAAAAAGAAAACTTATAATTAACATCAGGAAGAAACAGTTGAAATTTCTGGGGAATTTAATGAAGAAGGAAAGAGGGCTTCGAAAATCTGATACTCATAAACAAAGTATCCCAGGGAAGAAAGCCAAAGGCTATTGGTAATATTTGCAATATTTTAATTTTGTCACCAATATATAGTCATGTGACCATAATATATCTTACTTATTATAAAATGCAGATTGTGTGCATGTCTGTACGTTTACATATTGGATCGGATTTCCTACATTTTTCAACCGATTTCAACAAAACTTCACAGGACTATGCAAAATTACCTTGCGGTGCTTCTGACAGTGCCAAAAATTAGAAAAACACAATTGTTTTTGCACGAAATCAATTTGAAAACACGATTAAGAGGCATTAATGAAAGGGGGACAACTCATATCGAGTTATACTTATTAATATAGAGTTATCGAGTTATACTTATTATAAAACCCAGGTTGTTTGTGTGTGTGTTCGTTTATATATGGGATCGGATTTCCTACATTTTCAACTGATTTCAACAAAACTTCACTTTTTTTGGCAGGTAGTGTTTCTTATTGTCTTCACACTTTTTTCTTTATTTTTAAATTCAGAATGCTTTAAAAATTCCATTTACAAGACAATTGTTTATAATAAAATTCTATTCAATCGGTAGACTCATAACGATTGAAAACAATGTTTTTGTTTGAGTTTGGGTTTGACCAATTCATAAAAAAACCCCCAAAAAAAAACTAATTAAGACATGCGTGTCCGCCAACCTTAAACAATAATCTTTGTCAATTTTATTTTTCAGTCTTTATGGTGGTCGATACTTGATCTATCTCTTACTGTTACATCCCCAGGCAACGCCGGGCTCTACTGCTAGTAAATATATATATATATATATATATATGTGTGTGTGTGTGTGTATGTATCTGTGTCTGTCTATGTATTTAGGCAGCAAATTTTGGTTTAGGGATGTCTGATTTAATAAATTACAAACATTATGTCTGCTAATTTTTAACAAAATCCGTTCATACTTACAAATAACCTTCTGTGTATTGATGTTTTGAGCCAAACCCTTTATTTCATCCACTGATGTTGACTACCATGTTGCCATATATTGGTGGTATATTTCAGTATATATTGTGTCTCCAGATACAATTTAAGATTCCAATTTAAGTAGCTTAGCCAAATGTTGGAGATACTTTATGCATATTTCTGTATAAAGCAATGTCTTTGGCTTCCTGTGAAATGTTTGGAAAATGAATCTGATATTCTGCTTATTTTAATTTTATTCAAATAAAATTCTATATATATAGTTTTGTACTACTTGCATCCTTGAAGATATATATATATATATATATATATATATATATATATATATATATATATATATCTTCTCTTCAAATTCAAATAAAATTCTATATATATATATATATATATAGTTTTGTACTACTTGCATCCCTGAAGATATATCTTCAGGGGTGCAAGTAGTACAAAACTATATATATAGAATTTTATTTGAATAAAATTAAAAGAAGCAGAGTGTCAGATGCATTTTACAAACATTTCACACATACACACATATATATATATAGTTTTGTACTACTTGCACCCCTGAAGATGATCTTGGAAGAAGATTGAAAGTACTTGTTAAATTAAAATAAAAGAAATTTAGTCAGCTGTAGCACATTTCTCTCATCCTTTAACATCAATACATAGAAGGTTATTTGGAAGTATGAACGGATTTTGTTAAAAATTAGCAGACATAATGTAATCTCCAAGCCAGACAATAAAGCTACTAAGATGCAAAGGTGGATGGTTGATTATTTTTCTTTAACAGCATATCAATCATTTTGGGTTATTTAATGCTGAAATCTAAATATTTAGTACACAATTTTTTATTTTATTTTTGTACAGTGATTTAGTGATACAAGTCTTACTAATTAACCCATAGTAGGGGAAGAGGTGGATTTATGTCTTTCCCATGAGTATTTGCACATAAGTGAATATAACGAACCCAACTGGAATTGGAACTCTCTGATTAACAATTCTGAGCCATTATCCATTACACAACTTGCGAACCCAAATTTACAGCACCTGATATTCCCAAGTGGTCATCCATATAGGTACTGACCAGGCTTGACATTGCTTAACTTTAGTGATCGTATGGAAACCAATGTTTCAATGTGATGTGACCCTAAGTCTTTGATGTAAGATGTTACTGAACGTGAAAGAATATAGAAAAAGAAAAAGATTATTAAGGAACGAAAAGAACAAAAAACAAACTAAAAAAGACGGAACATAACGATTGACATTGCACTTAATTTTTTGAAGATGAAACTTGACTGGAAAGCAAGAAGATGGTAGAGAGTTCCACAAATGTAAAGTAAAAGAGAAATAAACTATTAGCATAGAACTTATGGTTACATCTAGCCATTTCAACCCTAAAATGATGAGACCTTGATGCAAATTTAGAACTGTGTTTAAATTCATAAAGTCTAACTTCTATAGGAGAAAGTTCATTAGAAGAATTACCATGAAATATTTATTGAAATAGCACAGGAAAGCTATAATAGTGGCTGAAGCTGATATGCCAGATCAAGACCAGTAACATTGCAGAATCTTCTTCAAAGAAATATATGAAATATCCAATGAGATATGTGAAGGCTAGTTTCAGCTGAACACTGCTCAATTGACTGTTTTGAATCTGTGGGTACCATAAACAATAGGAGAGTTGAGCCTGACAAAATATATTACTTTTGGAATGTGTGGAGGTGGTAAAAACATGGTGGTTTATACAATGACAGATTGTTGTATCAGATTACATTTTAACCTGTTTGTCAGAGGAATGCCATTGTCAAAAGCAAGGCAAGGAGATCCCATCTCTAAAAATGAAACACAAACATAAAGAATTGTGATTGCCAATTGTACTGAATCACAATTAAAAAACATGAATATTCAATATAATGTTTGTCCAAGGAGAATATATATATATATATATATATATATATATATATATATGAGAGATAATGATATATATTTTTATATATCAAAAACAATATTGGTATAATTGTATGACAAAGTGGATAAAGTTTATTTGTGATGTGTTTAAGTATAAATATATATATATATATATTCTAAAATCCCCAGCATCCCTTGTTTGGGTGCATGTGTAGTTGTAGCAACATAACAAATTTAGTCTGAAGTCCTGAAGAATATCTATATCTATCTATCTATATATATATATATATATATATATATATATATATATATATATATATATATATATATATATATGTGTGTGTGTGTCATCCACAGACAGACTGTTTCACTGTATCACAGCTCCTCAGTGTGGCTAGACATCCGCTTGATCTTGATAGGATCGAAACCTGGCTGAATCGGTGTCAGTCAAAGAATCTATCTCTAAGCCATTGGCACATGGCAGGGATGAAGACGAATTTAAGTGTATTTATTTTTAAGAGACTGAGAGAACTCTATTCTTTTTATTGAAGAGTATTGAATTAATACCAGTAAGAGTCACTGTTTACAAACTCTCATTTTCTCCACAGAGAGCTCAACCAAAATAACTTTTCAGGAGCATATACATACACACACAACACACACACACACAATCCTGCACAAAATAAGTGAACTCCTCAAATAATATTAAAAAAAATTCTCTCTTCTTTTTGCAAATAACCAACAAATCTTTAAACTATATATTCATTAACAATTAAATGATTTACAATCACTTTCAAACATTTCTATCAATCTGGAATAAAAATATTAATTAAAAATCAAGATATGTAAAAGTAAGTGAACCATTAGATTTACACTCTGTTTTACATGGTTGCTAGTGCAAATAATTTTGTACATATGTAGAAAGGAAAATGACACCTTTATAATGTAGCTGTTATGCCAAAAAAGACCTGCTGGAACAGGGCAGTCGTCTCTTGTCGGCTCCCTCGGCCTCAACTGCCAAAGCCTTTGGACACACTCATTTTATAGACCATGACGAAGCAGCCAATTGGCTGAGTGTGAGAGTTTTACATATGCGTAGGTGTACTCCGCCAATTCTCCCTTTTTTCAACTGCTCTGAGACACCATACGTTTCCGGGTATGATGTCACGTATCTTGCTCACGACAATAACATACAATTTTTTAATATAAAATATATTTTTTAATATAACTTATTGTGTATTCAAAAGGATACAGTAAGACTAAATTTAAAAAAAAATATTCTAAGATGAAAGGAACTCCATAAAACTTAAAAAAAAAAATTGTATATAATAATGGTGAAGACAACAAAAAGCTATCAAAACAATTTGGGGTGCATGTCTCCACCATGTGACAAATTTATAAATGGAAGACCTTTGGTATAACAGCTTTGCAATTAAGAAGTGGTCGTCCGCGAAAAATAACTGGAAGAACAAGCAGACATTTAGTTCAACAAGCCCAGGTGAATCCTGCTGTGGCCTCTAGTCAATGTCAGAATCAATGTACATACATTTACAATGTGATGAAATCTGAATGATGCTGGCTTTCATGGCAGAATGCATAAAAAAAGCCATTGTTGATGAAAAAGCAC
>OZ010604.1:54894720-54902220 GCA_963932145.1 Acanthosepion lycidas
ATAATCGATGCAAATGAAATATGCTCTTTTACAATAAAAATTAAAGTACTGCATAAGGTCCTCAGAAAAGAATACTACGTATAAAATGTAGAAAAGGTAAAAATACTTCTCTGAATAGTTTTCAAAGAAATGGTACAATTTTTGAATCAAAGTTCATGGTAACAGTGAAGAATAGGACAATTACATCAGCTGAAGACTTTTCCTTGATGTGTGAGTGACTTTGATGTTCTCTTCAATTTGCATCTGATGGTTGTCAAATTTTTTCTTTATTGCTTTTCTTTCTGGACGGGTGACCTGGGTTCCAGCAACAGATGTTTGTTAACTGTTTGAATTAAATCCAAGGCCTCCTTTTATAAGCTACAGGTAGGCTCCAAATTCACTTTTTGGAATTTGGAGGGAAACCTTTTGATTGGCTCTGGATGAAGAACAAACATGGCTGTTTTCCCATAAATTGAAATGTACCAAAAATATTTTTGAAATTCGAAAATTAAGCAAGAGCGCAACACAGTGTCTGCTTTCTCTCAGAAAAGCAGATGATACACACTTAAGCAGCTTAAATTTCTTATAAAACATGATGGTTAAGCTCATTAAATTTTTCCTTTGAAGTGATTGATTGATTTATTCATTCGCTTTCTCTGGCTTAACAAGTTTGCACGTTTGCCAGAAAATATCTTCTCTGGTTAACAAGTTTGCAGGTTTGGCAGAAAATATTTTTTTCTGACTTATCATGTTTGCCAGAAAATACTTTATATAGTTTTTTTTTTTTTTTTTTTTTGAGATAATAATGATTTAGGGATAAAAATAATTAGTAAATAACCCATACCTAGGGGGAAAGAGGTAAATTCATGCATTTCCCAAGGCTATTTGCACGTAAGCAAATATAATGAACTCAACTGGAATTGAAACTTGGCATTCCGATTTGCAATTCTGAGCCATTGTTCATTACACCGCCTGCACATCCAAGCTTACAGCACGTATTCCAAAGTGGTCCATTTGCATTGAAACAGGGAAAATGATTTGAATTAACACATTTCAGACTTTGCACTGTAAAAACAGCAAACTTTTACAAGTTAGAGTGCTTGAGGACAAGGCAGATTTTTTCCAGCAATAGGATGCCATTTCTTTCTGTGGTAGACCAGTTGCCATCCAAGGCTATAGAAGAGTTGTTCTGCTCTTTACCCATAGCTGCGGGGAGAAGAAGAAGGTTCATACCTTTCCCAATGGTCAGTCATCCGGTTATGTGCCATGCGTGATGTATACTTAGGCGATCATGTATCTTTCGATACATTACAGACGATGGCAACTGGTCTACTGCAGTAGGTTGCCATTTCTTTCTGCAGTAGACCAGTTGACATCCAAGGCTATAGAACCCGGTCTGTCCTGCTATTTACCCATAGCTTGGGGGAAAAGAGGATTCATACCCTTTCCTAAGGGTATTAGCACTAAGTGAATGTAATGGATTCGACTGGAATTCAAACTCTCTGATTCCTCAATCCAAGCTGCTATCCATTACTCCACCATGCCTCCTGAGAAAAAGAGACTACTTTTAAATAAAAAATCAACAGATATTATCATAGTGACATGCTATTCAGTTATTATTTGGTTTCCCTGAACGGACTCCTTTGATGTGACAATGAACAGTTTGAGATTATTAATTCTGTGATATTTTGCAATAGTTATCCAAAACAAATACTATTTCTTTCCTGTTAGTAGTTTTTTTATGTCCAGTTACATTATATTTCATAAGCTAGGTTTATTTTCATGACTTTCATTCATAACTGGGAGTAACTTCAAGACCTGTGAGCTGTCCTGGGTATGATGATAAACTACATCCAACAACAAGGCCTCTGATCAGGAGGTTTTGAGGAGTGTGGAACCACCTCTTAATTGCTGGTCTTCCCAGGTTCACCCTGACCTGGGGTGGTAGCACCTGTTAGGGGTCCCAGCTATGGGCAAATAGTTGACCCCAAACTGGGGTTAAAACACTATGAAAATGTAAAAATAGGTTTTAAAACCAGAAATACTTTGTAAAAAAATTATTACCTGCTATATAATTTTCGAAAAAATATTACCAGCAATAAAAATGTTGGCATTAAATAACCCATTGAGGTGTTGATATGCCATAAAACAAAATAAACCAAATCAAACTAAACCAAAGAATAAATATTCTATTCATATGAACCTATCCTAAAAATGTTGTCGGCATTAAATAACCTATTGAGGTTGATATGCCATACAACGCCAAAGCAAGCCAAGATCTGTGTGGGTTGTAATTCTCTCACACCATAAAATCAGCATGCTGAATCAAAGCACCAGAAGATGTCTACTAGGCCTTGGTGAAGAAGATGGTTTGGGTAGTATCCATTCCAGCAGTGGCCAACAGCAGTAGTCAACATCAGCTTCCATTGCCACACTTAACAACTCCAAACTGACTTCAATCTACCACATCTTTGCTGGTGCCTGAGTCTTCTCTTGGCTACATGATATGTGATAATTAACTGTCCTTTTCAGGACAAATTTAAGTTATTCTTCACTACACAATATACTGTCTTTTCAAGGACAGACCTAAGTCTTTTCCTGGCTGCATGATACCTGTCTTTTTCAGGACAAACTTAAATCATTCCTCACTGCATGATATGCTGACTCTATCCTTTTCAGGACAAACCTAAGTCTTCTCTCAGCTACATGATATACAGTAGTAAACTGTCCTTTTTAGGACAGTTTTAGTCGCTTGTTGATTGATATGTCATGACAAAGTGTCCTTTAGGCACTTCTCAGTGTTGACTAAGTATCCACTTATATATATATATATATATATATATATAAAATAAACACACAATCACATGCTCCAATAAAAATTCTTATGCACTTAGCTACTTACCGAACCTGAACATATTTATATACCTATAGACACATATGTAAAATTTTTGATTATTTTGCCATCATATTATTATTATTATTATTTTCTTATCCTTCACATTCCGACAAAGTAAGAAACACTAAAACTCTTTCTATACATACATACATACAAACACAAATTTAATCCTTGTATATTGAAGCTTTGGTAATTGCCACAAAAGTTTAATAAAATTGAATCCCTGACAATTGTCCAACTTTGCTGTCATTAGCCATGTTTACTGAACTATGACACTTTCAACTTTTGACAACAAAATTTTATTGTCATGAATTTTTGGCATAAAAATTACAATACTTGATCATGTGATCATAATCAACCAATCAGATTGCATTTTAAACAGATAGCAATTGGAGCCACATTTTTTTCTGCCTAAAATGAAAAGAATTCCAGTCAGATGCAAACCAGATCATGGCATAGGCGTATCTCTCTCCATCTTAATTTAACATTTGGAAATCAGAGAACTGTGAAACTGGTAAAGTTACTCTAAATAAATATTCTTAATGACTCCAGTTTCATTTTCAACTTCATTCCTATAAATTTTTACCTGTGTGGGATATATAAAAAAGGCTTACATTCTTATATATATATATATATATATATATATATATATATATATATATATATGTAGCTTAGATGTGGCACAAGGCTGGAAGAATGTAGCACCCAGTGATGATCAAACTCACTGCTTAGAGGGCCACATATATTTTTATTTGTTATGTGTATATATATATAAAATCTTAGTGACCCAGAAACTACCTACCTAGGTTTCACCTAAATGGATCTTTAGGGTAAGCTGACTAAAGAGGATATAACAAAGGAATATATTTATTGGTAAAAACAAACGCTAAAAACTAAAATTAGCACATAACCATATGACATTAAAAGAAAAAAAAAAAAGAAATTTAAAAAAAATAATTATTCTTTTATTCCAGTAACCATCCTTTCTTATGTTGACACCTGTTAAGGATTTCTGATCTTTGGTCAACAGATTTACTAAAAGTACCTATGGCGAGCTTCACCTCCATGCATAGTAGGCAATACCTATTGCCGGCATTTATATCTACAACATTTTCTTTTATTATTTCCCATTTTAAAATCAGCTCAATTCCTTCTTCTTGTTTTAGATTCCATATGTTTGAAACTGCTTATGGGATTATAGTACCTTTATTTTTAAAAAAAAAAGAAATATATCTTTAAAATGGTACCCTAAAAGTGTTTGGAATTTAAAGTTTGCATGTTGGTGTATTGTAGGTGTGTGTGTGTTCACGTGTAAACAATTAAAGAGGAAGCAACAAAAACTTGAGTTTTTACTATGGGTTGTTTATTCTTTTTTTTTTTTTTTTTTTTTTTATAGAAACTGCAGGGGAACAAAGTTCTGAATGTCTTTTATTTTCTTTTTCTGGTCCAGAAGTGAGTTGGGTTAAGTAAGGATATGTATGGATATAATGGTTGAGTTCAGGTCAGCTTTGTGCTAAGTTACAATGACCAAAGTAAAAGCAATACTTACTTCATTGTGGAGGTTCTGAAAAAAAATGTCTGAATGCTATGTGTTGGAAAATGGAAGAGAGCAGTGGAAGTGGAGTCATAAAATTGTGCAGATGACCAAAGCCTTTTTCTGCTTCCTTTATTACGAGCATCATGGAAAAATATATTTCTTTTTCTTATTCTTTATTATTCTTTTATCTAATTTTCCTACAGATGTGAATAAAGTCAAATAAATAAAAGTACTCAATATGAAATTTTTTTATGCAATGTATTTCCTTTTTCTTACTTTTTGTGCGTTTGTTTTATTTTGTTTTACGGCATATCAACACCTCAATGGGTCATTTAATGCCGACAACTTTTTTTTTTTTTTGGTAATATTTTTGTTTTGTCAAAAATCTATTTCTGGTAATAGTTTTTTACCTCAAAAATGTATAGCTGATAATATTATTTAAAAAAATGTATTGCTGGTAATAGTTTTTTTTTTTTTTTTTTTTTCTAAAATTTATTTCAGGTAACACCAGCAATTAAGAGGTGGTTCCATGTTTCTCAAAGCCTCCTGATCAGAGGCCTTGCTGTAGGATGTAGTTTATCGTCTTACCCTGGACACAGATATAGTTTATCATCATACCCAGGATGGTACGTTTTGTGACATTGAGTTTAATGTAAGAATAATTTTGATATTTTATGGCTTATCAACATTTTGCAGATTATTTAAGGCTAGAAAATATTTTTAGATTGTAAGAAGTTTTTGGGAGATAATAATGATTTACTGATACAAGTCCTACTAATTAACTTATACATGGTGAAAGGAGAGGTGGAGTCATACCTTTCCCATTGGTTTATTGCATGTAAATAAATGTAACAAACCTAACAAGAATTGAAACTTCACTTCTCAGTTTCCAATTCTGTGCCATTATTGATTACACCACACACACACACACACACATCTATCTATCTATCTATCTATCTATCTATCTATCTATCTATCTATCTATATATATATAAGTTAAGTTATAAGGAACTTGGTAAACCGAATTGGTAAATCCAAAAAGGATGAAATCCTGAGAGCTCAATGTGAGGACAGAGCTAATATATAATGAAAAACAAACCACTTTAAGGTACCATTATGATAATTTATTTCACCCAAAATCCTTTTTTAAGGATCATCAGGTAAAAATTCGTTGTTGGAAGTTTTACCTGATGATCCTGAATCATTAAAAAAGGATTTTGGGTGAAATAAATTATCGTAATGGTACCTTAAAGTGGTTTGTTTTTCATTATATATATATATATATATATATATATATATATATATATTACTCGGTATTGTCAAGTGGTCACCCATCTAGGTACTGACCATGCTTGATGTTGCTTAACTTCAGTGTTATGACTAGAGAAGAGAAAGCAGGATAGAGAGCAAGAAGGTGAGAAAGAGAGAAAAGGAAAAAAATATGTTGGATATATTGTTTCCTTCATTCTGTAACTGTGTTTCCTCACATGAAATATAGCTACAGAATGTAGGAAACAGAAAATCTATTGCATATATATATATATATATATATATATATATATATATATATATATGTACTCGTTTGGAAAAATCTTAGGTATTTTGGTTTGTAATTGAACAAACCAATGCCAAAGGGAAAATAAGGGATAAAAAAAGAAAGAACTAAGAACATAAAATTGAGGCAAAAACAATCGTTTAAAGTCCAAAGAAAAAAACCTCCAAAATGAGTAAAGCAAAAGTAACTACATAAAGTGCTCAATACGCTAAGTAGAGCAAACCTAAATATGAACCTCCAGTTGACCCTGATGATCCATATAGATGAAACCTAGGTAGGTTTACCTGGCTCTTTAGGTTCATATATATAATTATTTATTTAAAAATATGATTCCAATGCTACATAAGATCTTTCCTATTTTCTATATATTTTTACGCATATAACACCAATTGGTAATTGGTCAGAATAATGGAATTTTAAGGATTTTATATATATATATAATATATATATATATATAGAGAGGCAGCATATCTTCATTCAAGCATGTTTGGCTGAATGATTTAGACATATTTTCTCTATTTTTGTTTTAATCCTCTCAAGTTCATGGATCAATTTTTTTGTGATGTTACAAAACTGATTAAGACACCATAATTATTCTTATAGTTTTTATTTTCTCAAATACTTTCAATTTTATCCAAGATCATCTTCAGGGCTGAATTACTAAGACAAAGAATTAATATATTTGAGAGTTATGAATGTTGTGCATATGTATGAACGTGCTTGGATAATTTAAAAAATTTTACCACTATGTAAGGGAGGTAACTTAATTTATATTGTAAAAATCTTTATTAAAGACAGTAATTACATGTTTCAAAACATTCTGTTGTAGTTGCTAACAGTTACAATTTAGATATTTTAAAACTTTGTTGTTATAAATATTTTAGAACATTATAACAAAAGTCATAATTAATTTTATTTATTGTTGGCTGTAATTTTTTATTTTTTTATTTTCATGGTGGAGTACGCTTGTATTGTCAATTAATATTTATCTAAATCATGAATGGGGATAGGACTATTCCTCGAAATGTTGTGTAATCAAGCTAGAGTTTGACATACAAACTCTAATTCTATTTGATATATATTACTTTTTAGTGTATATGAGTAGACATTCTGTTTATTTGTTGAACAGTATAATTATTTTTGTATCCTGGCTTGAATATATGAGAAATCTTATTAGAAAATATATGCTCTGCAGCAGGATTTGAACCTGAGTTTAACATTTAAGTAATAAAAATCTGTCAGATTAATAAATAAAGAATCCACTCATTTCTTCAGAAATTGCTTTGTTTACATTAAGATATGAAAATAAGTAGATACGTATATTTTGAGTTGGAGAAAAAATGTTGGTTTAAAAACCAAAGGTCAAAGCACATCAAATTTAATGGTAGTTTCCCCTTGATTTAATGAATGTTGATGGTGATTCTAATAAGATTTTCCGAATATTCAGGCCAGGAGATGAAAATTATTAAATGTTTAATAAATAAATAGGGCATCTACCCAAATATGAATATCCACTAAAAATAATGTTTAAGC
>OZ010604.1:54914522-54929522 GCA_963932145.1 Acanthosepion lycidas
TATTCATTTGAATTAATTTATTTTGCTTATTTTTGTTTATTCCTGTTTGTTTTCAGCTTTCAAGTAATGTAGTAAAAAATTGTTTTGTGTCAGCATCTTGAGATGAGTTCTGATTGTTTATTCAATAGTTTTGGCCTGGGGAGGTAATTATAGGCTTTTTCTCCTTAGGACAGAGTTTACAGTATTTGAATTTATTGTTGTAGGCTGATGCTATTTTCCATGATATTTTTGGCGGGATTTGGTTTTTGTTTTTTATCTCTGAGATATGTGTAGAAAACATTGTGCTGTTTGCGTATTTACTATTTGTAACGGAAGTTTTGTCTGTGTAGTTTTTTTGTTTTCAGTGTTCCTCGGTTGCTCCAATGTATATATTTTTTGTTATCTGCTGCTTTTACAGTGGCTTGATATGTTACATTGTTCTGCAACCAATTGCCATTTAAGGGACATTTGTTCTTTGTTCAGCAGTTACACATGGGTTTGATTTGTTCAGGTGGTTTGTTTGTTGTTTGCCATTTATGCTTTTTTATTATTTGTGTCATATTCTCAGCTAATTTTTACTGTGTCTTTGTTGAATATCTTGTGGAGAGTGCTTGATGTGGAGATGTGTTTGTGTATGAGTTTAATTTCTCCTATGTTTCTTTTTACATTTTTGTTGTACAGTGGGTTGAACCATATGTTGTTTCTCTTCCTGTTGGCTTTTTTTTGTACTGTGTGGTGCGCATGTAAGTATTGCTAGGAATCCACTATCTTTTAGGGATGTTTCGTAGACTTTCTTAGCTTCATTGAATATGGTTTCACTGGAAGAATTTGCAGAAATCCTATGGTTAATTGATTGTGGTATCTGCTTGGTTATTGATGGTGGGTCATTGGAAGATGTGTATATGTACAGTTGTCATTGAGTTTTCTATATGGTTGATCTGTACCTTTTCTTAGATTGAAGATGACATGTATAAAATCTACTTCTTTTAGGTTAGTTTTTATGTCTATGTCAAATCCGATAGAGATGAGGTATTTTGATTATTTAAACTATTTACATTGTTCGGACTGTTGTTCCAATCTTTGTTGTCATAATCATGATGCTTCGACCTTCTTCAGGTGATTCGAATTTCAAATTGAACCTTTTATTTTGTCCACTGGAATAGATTATTCTAGTTTTACGTTCCATGCCTCTTCCAGATATATCAATTTCGGTAATTTCCCTTTAGTAACTCAACTCTCCAAGTTTTCATTCACTTCTGCTGTAGCCAGGTATTGAACTTACAACTCTTTGGGTCAAGTCACTGCATTACTTCAACCAATTCTATCCACTGGGCCATGTGTCCTTGGAATTTTGGATTTTTATAAACATAATGTCTCAGTAACCAATTTTTTTATTAGAGGTCATATTAGAATTTGTTCTTATTATTGTTTTTCTCTAGCATGCTGTATTATTGGTTCCCATATTGTATTCAATGCAATCACATAAAGGCTGGAGCATACAAATATTGTGAATATGATGAGGACAACAGTTTTTAGTACTGAAATTTATACAATTGATTTATTTAGCACTCAACATTATTTAAGAGAGCAACTTGAAAAGTTTTGTCTTCTTCCTCTCCATTCTATTATTCCTAAAAAAATTTACTAAAATGATTCCTGAAATTAAAAATAAGCCTTACCATTATAGTCCTTTTCTCACTTGAAACTGAATGTCTTGGTCTTGATTTAATTGTAGGTGTAGGGATACAGAAGGTTATTATCTCCCTTTGGTGGAGATGTCAAATGATAGTTGTTTAGTAATGTCACTCTGTACAGTGATGAAAGTGGCAGCTAATTTCAGTTTGTTTACAGTAGCTGAACTTAGAGGTCACTTTCTTTAGCCTCCTTCCAATGGTCTGAGTAGAGGCCAAATCTGCCTCCCCCATCAACTTACAAGTCCATGGTGCCATTTTCCTTTGGGAATATATCTTTCCCATTGCAATCCTCAATTTGGGAAAACCCAAGACTTGCTGTTTATAATTTGTGGAATATGTTTTTACCTGGGACATAGATGAATCCAGCCCATTTGAATCTGTTTCTCCAGATTATATGTAAGATTTATTCTTTTCATTTTGCCTTACACTCTGCTTTGCTGTGTAGATATATGTGATATATTATTCTCCATATGGGACATATATATATATATATATATATATATATATATATATATATATATATATATATATATGTTTTTGTGTATGGCTTAGTGGCATGAAAGTCTCTCTGAGAACAAAGCATTCTTTTTCCTTTCAACTATTTCATCCATGAACTATGGTGTTATTATATCACAGATATAATAATGCCTATATCAAGGGAAATAAATCTTTTTACCATAGCTCTCTATTATTACAGAGGTACTTAAAATAGTTAATTTAATATTAATGGTCCTGACATGACATCTTCAGTTAGTTTCCCATTGCCGTAACATTGATTCCCTGTCCCTTTTTTAACAAATATTTTCATGGTAACTTCTGATGAGCTTTGGTACCTGGACTTTATGAATTTAAGTGCAGTACTAGATTGGCAGTTATGTCTCATCATTTTACAGTTGAAATAGCAATATCTAACCATAAGTTCTATCCTAACAGTTTTTTCTCTAACCCTCTCCACTTGTGAAACTCTCTTCTGGATTCCTGCTTTCAAGTAACTATTCTTGAGTCTTAAAATATTTTCTGCAAAAGGTTGATAAGCTGTAAAAAAACAACAAATCAAGCAATGAATCAATCTGGTAATTGCAGACAAGTAAATTGTCACATTTGGGTAGATTAATGTCCAAATGACATTATAAAAAGGACTGTCCTAATGTTAATGTCTGGATGTGTTTGACAAAATTTATGATATAGGGAGCTTTACAGGATAAATTTATTTTGATTTAGTACAGCAATTCTTTGAATTTCTGTTGATCGCAGGTGTGATGCTTGGCACAGAAAATGACAGTCGCTTCACTGTACCTTTTCTATAAATACTTTCATGGTATTGTTCTGATGTACTTTCCTCTATGGTATTTAGACTTTGTGAATTTAAGTGTGTAGAATAACAATACAATAAACAGCACTTACCGGCATAAGAGTCCCAGCTAGCATCCAGCTGGCAGACAAAAATAAAGCAGGTTGTAACTCAATACAAACCTGGCAAACTAACTGATGAATCAAGCTAGTATTTATATAGAAATACCTCCACTCAGGTACCAGCAGCCCAAGCAATGGACCATCCCACTTTAGCACAATGAGATGCTCCATGGCACCATAAATAGCTCTCTTTCTCAAGGTTGAATTATTATTCACTTAGCTTGCTCCACAACTGAGTATTTATCTCGACCACGTGACTTTTCTACAAAGTGCAATACTAGATTGGTGGTAAGGTCTCATCATTTTACAGTTGAAATAGCTAGTTGTAACTGTAAGTTCTATGCTAACAGTTTTTTCTATTGCACATTTTTGCTTATGGAACTCTGTTCCAGCTTCTTACTTCCCACTAAACTTTGATCTTCAAAAATTTAAATACAATGTCAATCGTTATCTAATGTATTCTTGATTCCACTTCTTTTATTGTTCTCTCTCTTTAATAGTGTTTTTTTTTCTCTCTAACACTCAGTAGCATCTTGCATCTTAGTGGTTTTGTTGCCTTGCTTGGGGTGAAATGATGACAGAATTTATGATCAAGAGACCTTTGCTGAAGATACAGTTACAAGATAATTTATTTTGATTTCTATCAGCAATTCTGTGAATTTCTGTTGGTTGTAGCTGTGATACATGGCGCAAAAATGGCAAAGTAACTTCACTTATGGCTCCAATAAAAAAGAGATCAAAATCTGATTCTATCGGCAGATGACAACTGTACTTGTGCACAATGTGGTTCTTCTACTTTCTTAAACAATTTTCTAATTCAATGTTTCAATTATTCCTGTTTTTTTGCAGTGATTTTTTTTAATATCATTAATTATCAATATTATTTTAATATTATTTTAATATCATTCTAATATTATTTTAATATCATTTTAATATTATTTTAATATCATTTATTTGAGTATTTTGGCTTAATGGCCACTGGGTTAATAATGATAATATTAGGTGTTTCTTTATGATGAAAAAGGCGGCATTTATTGACTAAGCAGATAGTGTTATTTTTGGCTAAAATTTATAAAATCTTTCTCTTAAAACAATTTTCCAGGAAAATAAGTTTCTCAAGTCCAGTAACTATTATTGACCTTTCCAGTATTGATGCAGACTTTCCTTCCTAAACTTTTGTTTGAAGTAGTGTGGAATGTCAACATCTTGATTATGTCATCATCTCTCTTCAAGTTACTAGTCATTTTAGTTGTTGCCATTGTTGAAAGTCCTCAAACAATGTGGTTTCTATTATTTATAAGTACCTGATACCTCTTGAGATGCTCTGTCTTTACAAGAGCCTGATAAGACTGAAAATGAAGTACTGCTGTCATATTTGGGCTGGAGTTGTTCATACCTTACTAATCAGTCTTGAGTTCAATAGTGTTTTTGTGGCCTTGTGTGTGATCCTACAGAGGAAATATAGCAAGTCTGTCAATACTCTATGGCTATCTCCATGGTAAAATTTTCTACCTTTACAAGAGCCAGATCAGGCCAAAAATGGAGTACTGTTGTCGTATCTTGGCAAGAGCTGCCAAGACCTCACTCTAGCCTTGATGGAATTCAAAAGCATCTCCAAGCTGTTGTGGGTGACAAATTATTTTCCACCCTTCAACCCCTCTCCCACAGGCAGAATGTAACAAACGTCTCACCGCTCTATTACTACTTCAATGGAAAGTGTTCGGATGAACTACATTCCCTGGTCCCACCAAGGCAACCCTTCATGCCACACCCATTGTAGCGAACCACCCACATTCCCTCCATATTCCATCTTTGAGAAGGAAGTTCCACTTGAGCAGCTTCTTCCTACAAACCACTACCCTGTGGAATCGACGCCCAACAGGATATATTCCTCAATCACTGCAATCTTAACCTAGTCAAGGCTACGGTTAGTCATTATCTCCCTCACCTATTGTTATATAGCAATAAAGTGAACATAGATTGCCAGAGAACAAACACAGGTGATTTCATTATTGAATCAAGCAGACCATGTGACCATAGAGGAAACGCATATATATGAAGTTGCATGATGTCTAGATGATCACACTTTCTAGTCTATCCTCTATTACGATATTGATCACTATTCTCTACTCTATTCACTATACTATTTCTCTATACGAATTACTTTCAGAGTGAGTATTATTGAGAAAGTACTATTAGTGTAGGTGCTATTTGAAGGCATCTGACACCAGTATTGTTCAACAGCATATTATAATAGTATCTGCGATTACAAAGTCTTTATTACAACAAGCATTACAAAAGTGACAAAAAGTATTTGTTGACATCACAAAACCTATACACACAAATAGCCTCTTAACGTAACACTCTAGGAACCACTCAAGGTAGAGGTTTACTCTCACTGTAAAAAAAAAAAATGTTCTAGTGAGCTACATTCCTTAGTTTTAACCTTCACAGCTAAAACCCACCATACCACATGCACTGAGATGAACCATCCACATTCCCTTTGTATTCCATTAGTAAGAAAGAAGTTCCACTTTGTTGGTTTCAATCTGTAGTGGGAATGATTGCAAAACACTTGCCTCTCCCCATTTTATATGCTGAAGCACAAAAGTGCATGCTGGGATTTCTTTCTAGCCATTAAAATAGGCCTGTTCACAGTTTCATCTTACTCAGTCCTGGTCTGTTTTGTCTTGAAGTTAGAACACACCATTCGCTTGTCCAAACTTACTTTTGCGTATCAACCATGATTCTTAGTTTGTTACTGTTAATTTGCCTTGCATACAATATATGCAAGGCAAATTAATAAATTAATGTTCCTTGTTCTTTTTTTTTCCTTATTGCAAACTTTGTCAAATCTTCTTTTAGACAGTTCTATTGCTTATTTTGCATTTCATCATGGCTACTCAATCCACATGCATATACATATATATATATATATATATATATATATATATATATAATGGATTTATTTTTAATTGCAACATTTCTATTACATTTAAATGTTATTTTTAGTGGACACTCCTGTTGGAACTCGATGCTCTGTTTTTTTAAATGGTGTGCATGATATATACACACACACACACACACACACACACACACACTGGCCTGTGCATCAGGAAGAGCACATTTTCATTATTAAGAAAATATGCTCTCCGGCAGGGTTTGAACCTACATCCCCAGATTAGATAGTGACTTCTAAAAGGGGTGGGGTCACAGGTTTGAACTGTGCTAGTGTATACATTTTCTTTATTAAGTTTTCTTGAGTGTGCTGGTTGGTAGACAGTTTAAAAAAAAATAAGGTGTCTATTTCAAATATGGGTATCCACTAAAAATTACATTTAAAAGTAATAAAAATACATTTATATATATATATATATATATATATATATATATATATATATATATATATATATATATGAGAAAATGGGAAAAATTTTCTTGTGACACATTTTGTCCTTTAGGACTTCATTGGACTAAATTTGTTATGACTACATATGTTCACAGATGGGTGATGCTAAGAATTTTAAATTTTAAAATTTTTTAAAATTATTTTTAATTTAGCCAATTTCATTTAGAGTCTTTTTCTTTTCGTCTCTTTTGTTTGTAAATATTGGACACTGTGATAAGAGAAGTTCTGCCAGGAATGGTGAAATGTTGCAAGGGCCAGGGCACAAATTTACTGCACATGATCTTGTGATCAAGGCACTCTGTAAACATTTTCGATGTAGTTTAGAGAGTGCCTTGTTGACAAAGTCGTCAAAAATGAATTTACGCCCTGGCTCTTACAATATTTCACCATTCCTGGCAGAACTTCTATTATCACAGTGTGGGATATCTACTAACAAAAGTGATGGAAAAAAAAAAAAAGAATCTTGATGAAATGTGGTAGATTAAAAAAAAAAATTTTTTTAAATAAAAATTTTAAAATTTCCAGCATCCCTCATTTGTGCGCAATGTGTAGTCACCCCAAAATAACAAATTTAGCCCAATAAAAAAAGATGAATCACGTCACAAGAAAATGTTTTCCACTTTGTCATATGCACCCCCATATATATATATATATATATATATTATTTAAAAAATTACTTTGCATATATATATATATATATATATATATATATATATATATATATATATATGGACCTTGAACAAGTTCTTGCTGTTTTCCAACAGATGTCGTTCCCTGAACTATGTGCATGTAGTTTCAGATGGTATCATATCTATAAGTACGTACTATAAGCAAAAGCTTGAAATTCAGTATATGACATTTTGCCAAAGAGTAAACAACTTTGTTTTTCATAGCGTTAAACATATTGGATTTCATCCCAAAGAAAGTGTATTTGTGGGAAATTTTACTGCACTGCTTTATTCAAAAGAAATCTGCAGCTGAAGCGCACAGAATTCTTGTTGAAACTTATGGCGACCATGCTCTGTCAGAAACAACATGCAGAAATTGGTTTAGATGCTTCCAAAAATAATGATTTTGATGTTGAAGATAAACAACGCTCTGGTGCACCAAAAAGTTTGAAAATGAAGAATTGGAGGTATTACTTCATGAAGGCCCATGTCAAGTATGAACAGAGCTTGAAGAATCATTAGAAGTTGATCACACAACAGTTTTGAAATGTTTGAAAGTGTTAAAAATGATTCAAAATCAAGAAAATTGGTTACCATATGAATTGAAGCCGAGATACGTCGAACAGTGTCTTGTCATGTGTGAATTGCTGCTTCAATGGGGGATAAGAAAAGGTTTTTTGCATTGTATCATGACCAGCAATGAAAAGTGGATATACTACGATAACTCTAAGTGTAGAAAATTGTGGGGTAAGCCCAGCCATGCGTCAACATTGGTGTCAAAGATGAATATCCACGGTTTGAAGCTTCTCCTCTGCATTTGGTGGTATCAGTTGGGTGTAGTTTATTACTAGCTGCGCAAACTGACTGAAACCATCACGGTATATTGCTACTGACTACAATTGATGTGTTTGAGATGAGCATTAAAGAAAAAATGTCCACTATATTAGCAGAGAAACAACAAAGTGATTTTGCAGCATGACAATGCTAGGCCACATGTTGCAAAACAGGTGAAAACCTACTTGGAAACACTTAAATGGGAAGTCTTACCCCACCCGCCAAATTCATCAGATATTACCCCGTCCGATTATCACTTGTTCCAATTGATGACACATAGCCTGGCTGAGCAGCACTTTCATTCTTATGAAGATGCCAAAAAATGGGTCGACTTGTGGTTAGTCACAAAAGATGTCGTTTTTTTCCAATGTGGAATTACTGCCAGAAGGATGGGAAAAAGTAGTGGCTAGCAATGGATAATACTTTCAATAATATGTTTCTTACTAATTTTTGTAAAGAAAACATTATTTTTCATGAAAAATCAGTAAGTACTTATTCATGGTTGTTGTAAATATAATATATATATATATATATATATGTGAAAATATATAGAAAATAGAAAAGAACTGGTTAGGTAAATAATCCAAAGTTCTTTAGTATTGTTGTTATTATTTTTAAAAAATAGTGTTTGATACAAAAGTAGAGCATAAATATAATTATTTATTTAAAAATATGATTCCAACATGCTACATAAGAGTTCTCATGTTTCAAAACAAGAGCTGAAAACTTCAATATAATTATTTGAATTAAATTGAATTAAAGTAAGCTCTGTTCCATCTTCAAGTGAAATTTTTTTTGGAATAACTTATTTCTGAAATTTACAAGTTTTAATAGCATATACATTATTGAAATCAAAATTTCCATGGTAACGGCTAGAGCGATTGTTTAAATAGAAAGGGGTGTAGGGTGTTAATAATTTGTATCAGTATAGAGTTATATTCATAGATGTCAAGTCAGGGTAAGGTTGGGGGTGTCTAAATTTAAAACGGAAGATGATTTCGTCTAGTTTGGTTTATGTGTCTATGGAGATTTATTTATTTTTTTATTTTTTTTTTTTCTGAAAGGGTTTTGTGTATATAAAAAAACTACTGTAACATTTGTATCTATAAAAAGAATGTATAAACATAAAAAATGTCTTAAAATAATTGTCGGACTTTGTCCATTTCATTATATAATGAAATGGACAAAGTCCGACAATTATTTTAAGACATTTTTTATGTTTATACATTCTTTTTATAGATACAAATACTTAAGTAAATGCTCTGTTTATAATAAACAGTATTAACAACATTTACTGTCCTGAATGTCCAAGAAATTTTCATAGAAAATATGTGTCCTCCAACAGGAATCGAACCTGTATCCTATACAGAACCGTCATATAGCCTGATGTGCTTTACCAATTTAGCCACAGAGGAGCATTTTGGTTAGCAAGGTTGATTTTACTGTTTTTAAACTACAATTCTCCATCATTTTCTCTCGTACATTCATATCAGCTTGATGCGTATCCAAATGTAAACAAATGACGTCACACAATTGTGAAATGGACAAAGTCTGACAATTATTTTTAAGATATTTTTTATGTTTATATTTGTATCTATAGAAAAGAACGTATAAACAAAAAAATGCCTTAAAATATATATATATATATATATATATATATATATTACACATACCAGAGTATATAAAATGACATGGTCAAAATAAGAAAGAAATGTCAATAAAGGAACAAAAGAAGACGTAAAACAATTCCTTTTCTATTTTAGCTCCGACTGTGTCGATACACATTTGAAGACAGTCTCCAGCATTCTAATCAGATTTCTGATTTTCGAAACAATCAAATGACAACATTTTCTTAGGAATTTTTGATATACACTAAAATAAATATTATTCTCTGTGTATTAGGAGATACTAGTGTACCCATACCATAAAAATGATACCCTATTTTTTTTTATCATAACCTTGTAATATATGGTAGAAAAATTATTAATTACATATCTTGTTGGATACAGTACTTTATTAAATTCATTTTAATTACTGCAATATATTTATTTGAAAGTAATTGTTACTTGCAAATAAATGCTTATTATTACCACTTCCTTTTCAGTCTGTCTTATTAAGCCCTCAGATGGGACCAGAAATATACAAATACACATTGATAATTATTATATAGTTTGATTACTGAGGTAGTCTGGATCAGTAGTAATAATGTTTGAAGAATAAAACCATTCCTGACCCCTGATCCATAATTATATGAAGACGTTCTTAGGAGTACTACTCCAGATACATTTCAACAATACAGTGTAACCCGGATATAAGAGATTTTCTCTGGTCCCAAATTAGAGCCATACTTACCTAAACAAAATAGACCAAACCCGGATATAAGAGAGATTTTCTCTGGTCCCAAATTAGAGCCATACTTACCTAAACAAAATAGACCAAACCCGGATATAAGAGAGATTTTCTCTGGCCCCAAATTAGACCATACTTACCTAAACAAAATAGACAAAACCCGGATATAAGATAAACCCAGATATAAGAGACTTATTCTCTGGTCCTGACAACTCTCTTATATCCGGGTAACACTGTATATATATTTATATTTCTAAAGTCTTTATTTTAATTTAATTAAAAAATAGAAAATCTTCTTACACTTACTGATTTATCAAAAGTAGGGTTTAACCTACGTAGGATTGACTGCCAACAGTATCCCTGCACAGTTCAAATCTTTCTTCATCACATGAAAACTCACCCTCAGGCATTTGTAGTGTTATATTATTTAGAGAATGGTATCTGTTTCCCTACAAGGAAGCATTCAGTATTTATTGACTGAGAAGTCAGTACTGCTTTTGGTTGAAATTTATAAAATCTTTCTCTTAAAACAATTTTTCCAGTCCAGTAACTCTTATTACTCTCTCTTGATAGGGGGGTGGTGGTTTCCTTCCTAACCTTTTATTCAATGTCGTGTGGAAAGTCGACATCTTGATTATGTCACTATTTCTTTTTATTTTTTATAATCTATTTCTTTTAATATGAAATTAATTTTCTACCAGTTTATTTACTTTTTCTTATAATTTTCACACTGTGGTAGGCTTGCAGCCATATGACGCTGAAACACCGGTTTTGTAAGATCACCAAAGTTAAGCAATATCAAGCCTAGTTAGTACCTTGATGGGTGACCACTTGGGAATACCAGGTGCTGTAAGGTTGAAAGTTCTAGTTTCAGTTGGGTTTCTTATATTCAATTATGTGTAAATACCTTTGGGAACGGTATTAATCAACTTATTATCCTACCAACTAGGACTTGATGAGCAAAAATATTTTCTGCAAAATGTTGATAAGCTGTAAAAAAACAAATCAAGCAATGAATCAATCTGGTAATTGCAGACAAGTAAATTGTCACATCTGGGTAGATTAATGTCCAAATGACATTATAAAAAGGACTGTCCTAATGTTAATGTCTGGATGTGTTTGACAAAATTTATGATATAGGGAGCTTTGCTGAAGCTACAGTTACAGGATAAATTTATTTTGATTTAGTACAGCAATTCTTTGAATTTCTGTTTATCGCAGGTGTGAGGCTTGGCACAGAAAATGACAGTCGCTTCACTGTACCTTTTCTATAAATACTTTCATGGTATTGTTCTGATGTACTTTCCTCTATGGTATTTAGACTTTGTGAATTTAAGTGTGTAGAATAACAATACAATAAACAGCACTTACCGGCATAAGAGTCCCAGCTAGCATCCAGCTGGCAGACAAAAATAAAGCAGGTTGTAACTCAATACAAACCTGGCAAACTAACTGATGAATCAAGCTAGTATTTATATAGAAATACCTCCACTCAGGTACCAGCAGCCCAAGCAATGGACCATCCCACTTTAGCACAATGAGATGCTCCATGGCACCATAAATAGCTCTCTTTCTCAAGGTTGAATTATTATTCACTTAGCTTGCTCCACAACTGAGTATTTATCTCGACCACGTGACTTTTCTACAAAGTGCAATACTAGATTGGTGGTAAGGTCTCATCATTTTACAGTTGAAATAGCTAGTTGTAACTGTAAGTTCTATGCTAACAGTTTTTTCTATTGCACATTTTTGCTTATGGAACTCTGTTCCAGCTTCTTACTTCCCACTAAACTTTGATCTTCAAAAATTTAAATACAATGTCAATCATTATCTAATGTATTCTTGATTCCACTTCTTTTATTGTTCTCTCGCTTTAATAGTGTTTTTTTTTTCTTTCAAACACTCAGTAACATCTTGCATCTTAGTGGCTTCGTTGCCTTGCTTGGGGTGAAATGATTAAAAAAATAAGTTAGTGTCATTTATCATCATTGTTCAGGATTACATGAATGAATAAATCATTTCACTGTAACAGACATGAAACAAATAGTCACTGGCCAAATACATTACCAGTTGTAATGCCATTTTTTGGATTTACATGCTTGGGGATTGTATAAAATTGCAAACCTATCAAATGAGAATTACAACTGGACAATTTATGGTAAAAATATAAAATGGTGTGGACCTATTTGAACTTTGCAGCGATCTCAATGGTCATCATGTCAAACACATTAGTTTTACTAATCTTTCTATTCTATAATTAAATGTTTTATAATTTCATTTTGTTTCATTAAAATATGGATTTTATGGACATCCTGTACGCATAGAAAGAGAAGAAAAAAAAAAAAGGAAGCCCTTCACCCAAGCCCCAAATTTCATGACGTGTCGACTACACCAGATTCTTTCGTTTTTTTGTTTTTTTTTGTTTTGCTTCTTTTCTCGATATTGGACTGAAATACAACAAAAATGTGCAAATTTCTATTTCAAAAATGTTTATGAATATTTTACAACTGGGTGATAAAAGGGGGGACAAACAGACAGACAGGGGAAAGGGCAATTAAAAAAAAAAAAAAAAAAAGAAAAAAAAAATATTTTCCCAAAATGTTTGGGATAACCAATGAACAGCAATAAATAAGCTGTTTTATTATTATTATTATTTACAGGTATTTATAAGGGATTTTGTGCTGGGAGGTGGGTAGCTGAGGAGCTACCAAACATCCTACCAAAAAAGTGTGCTCATACATATACATACACACATACAAATTAATATTCTCTCTCTGTTTATGTAGGTATGAATATATATATATATATATATATATATATATATATATATATATATAATCTTAATTAAAGAATATTAAACACTTAAAATGCCATAAGTAATAATTTTTATTTCAAGAGAGCTCTAAAAAAACAGCAGCTCTCAGTCTTCAAGACCTACAAACAAATCACAAATGAAATGGAAAAATATTCCAGGTTTAAAACATTGCTATCTTGAATATGTCTTGAAGACTGAGAGCTGCTGTCTTTTTAAAGCTCTCATGAAATAAAAATTATTACCTATGGGATTTTAAGTGTTTGATATTCTTTAATTAATAATAATTTTGTTCTGTCTTTTGACACAGAGCTCTCCCTGGATCTATATCCTCCTGGAAATTCCATATGGATTAGCATATTGTATTATTATTATATATATATATAATTTTGTATAATTTATATATCAACAAATAGTATTCAGAAAAGTAGTACAACAAATTGGGAAAAAGGTTTTGTGACGCGTTTCATCTGTTAGGATTTCATTGGACTTGACTTTGTTGATGTTGCCATGTCTACACACACATGTATCAGTTGTTCATTGTAATGAAACTGAACACAATTTTGATATAGGGAATGCTACTTTGATTAAAAGAGAAAATAATCTACTAAGGTGAAAATGTCTGGAATGTGCCTTGATTGCTAGTTCAGCCACAGTAAATTGGCATCCAGGCTCTTACAATATATCACCATTCTCAGTAGATTTTCTGTTGTCACAATGTGAGATAGTCAAAGATAAAAGTGATGGAGAGAAAAAGAATACAGATGAATTTGGATCGACTGAAAAAAAAAGAAGCCCAGTTTGATGAAATCCTAATGGATGAAACACATCACAAAACTTTTTTCCAATTTTTCATACTATTTTTCTAATATATATATGTATATATAAGATAATCCTAAGGAGCCAGGCAAACCTACCTAGGTTTCCCCTAAACGGATCCTCAGTGTAATCCTGGCTGAAAAGGAAAATTATGGAACAGTATTAATACCTTGAAGATCTGTTTAGATTAAAACTAGGTAGGTTGGCTTGGTTCCTTAGGATTATCTTAGGTTTTGCTCTACTTAGTGAATTGAGCACTTTATGTAGTTGTCTTTTTACTCATTTTGGGTTTTTTTTCTTTGGACTTGGAGCTTAAACACTGGACGATTGTTTTCACCTTGTTTTAATGTTCTGGGTTCTTTCTTTTTTTTTTATTCCGCATTTTTCCTCGGGTACCGATTTGTTCTACTGCAAGTTGAGCTATCCAAGGTTTTTCCAAATGAGTACCACCATATATATATATATATATATATATATATATATATATATATATATATATATATATATAAAATCCAGTTTTTGACAAAAAAAAGTAATATTTGACAAGAAACAGCTTAATTAATAAAAAAGTACTTAATACAACTTTCAGAAAATGAAAATATAGGACAATTTAAGACATAACATGATTCTAATTCTAATTATTTTATGTTTTATATATATAAACACGTATGCCAATACTGTTCAGTAATTCTATTCTTTTCTATGTGCTATGTCTCTTTAGAATGTGGGCATCATGGCTCTCCACCACTTCCTGTCTTTTGTAACACTTAGTAAGATTTATTCAGATGAGTGTTACTCTCTTGGTTGTTACCATCCAGTGGTTTGACTCTTTACGTGTCTGTTGTAGTTTTTAAGTAGGGAATTTCCAACCAAACTCCTTATTCAATCCATAGGTATAGATTGCTCTCCCTCTGCTGTCCATGACAAGGGAGATAACTAGAAAGAATTAACTGATATGAGTTTATTCCCCTTGGTTATGCTGCTTGTATCTTTCACTGCATAGAAATATATCTAATATTTAAT
>OZ010604.1:54937022-55122022 GCA_963932145.1 Acanthosepion lycidas
GTGTGCATATACAGGTATATATATATATATATATATATATATATATATATATATATATATATATATATATATATATTAAATATGACAATTTAGAAAACTGATTTTCACATGATTTGCTGATTTTGTCAGCTGCAAAACATGTTAAAATAGGTTTTCCAAATTGCCTTATATTTTTACTACATATAAATACACACACACATTCATACATACATGTATGCATGTGTGTGTGTGTGTGTGTATATATATATTTATATAATTTGAGAAAACTTTTATTTTTATATTATTTGATCAGCAAAATATGTTATCAGAAAAATATTTTTATTTCATCTAAATCGACTTTGCTGAGAAAGAGAACATGATTCACATTAGTCATATAAATGGTAGATTTTTTTTTATTAAATTATCATTTTTTATATAAGATTTTACTAATTTCAACTCATTTTCATTTTATATATTCAGTTGTTTTATGATTTTCATATTGCACATTATTTCAAAATCAGAACAGGTGATAGGGGGTAACATTTTTTCTGAAGATGTTTTTTCCAAACATTTACCAATCTGTCAGATACTTATATATATATAAATTAAATGTTCATAATGTTAATTTAAAATAGGGCTCAATACAAATAAATAGTAGAGCAATATATATATATATATATATATTTATGTGTGTGTGTGATATAAAATATAGTTTTTGAGGTATGCTATATTTATGGATGAAAAATGCTCAGTATCAGAGACTGTGGATATAGGTACCAACACTGGTGAGAGTCTGTTTCGTTCTGACTTGGCAATTGTCTTTAAGCATAAAACAGACTGTTGTCATCTAGTTTTGATACCGATGTCCAAACTGCTTATATATATTTATTTGCATGCATTTGAATTTATGTGTGGCTTTGTAATTATGACAGAAGTTTCCAAATTATAATATTTAAACAATAAGCTACACTTCCAGGACATAACATTTGAGTATGTGTGCATATATATATATATATATATATATATATATATGTATGTATGTATGTATATATAAAAAGGTGAACAGATTTCAATGACATGTGCGTAAAAACAGGAAATTATCCTTAAGATGTTTATACCTTTTTTTCATTTTTTTTCTTTTCTCTCTTCAATATTTTGTTTATTTCATCTTTCAGAAAATTTTCATGACTGACCTTTGAAATCAAAACATTAGTCATGTAAAAAGTAAAAAAAAGCATTTTTTCTTTTTTTTTTTTTTTTTTCCGAAAAGAACGCACATAAAATGCAAAAATGGTCTGTTTGCAAAAAGGTGAATAAATGGAGGAGAAAAAAATAAGTTTCCTGGTTCAAGAGACAAACTCTGAAATGAAATTGCAATTATTGGAATGCAGATTTAATCTCGACATTGACTGAGATTACTACTGCAGAAGATGAATGTTGGAAGGTGGTGTTGCACCAGTCTTTCAATTTGGAGCTATCGACTAAGATTAATTTAGTACTCCACAAGACAAAAACAAATGGGGTTAGGTAGACTGTGTTACAGCAGTCTTCCAAGTGGGGTGTGTCAGCCAGCCTGCCTAAAAAAAAAAAAAAAAAAAAAATCACGTAACTGATTAGTATCATAAGTGCACCACACGGGCTATAGCTACAATAGTTGGAGTGTTTTCAGGCCAGGATAGCCTGATGGAGCCCTAACCCTCTCCAGGTTTCCTTCTCCTAGACCGGTTGCCACCCAAGATTATAGGACCCAGTCTGTCCTGCTATTTACCCATAGCTTGGGGGAAAAGAGATGGATTCATACCTTTCCCAAGAGTATTAGCATGTGAGTGAATATAATAAACTCTACTGATATTCAAACAACACACTGATTTCTCAATCCAAGTCACTATCCATTACATCAATATGCCTCCTATCTGGCTTGGACACTGACCTCTGGCATTTATTCCAGAGTGGTACAGTACTTGAGAATATGCTATCTGTTTTTCAAATTTAATCTTTTTAGGTAAATTCTGAAACTAGAAATATATTTTGTGTGTTTTTAAGGAAGTGATTCTCAGAAGAAACATCTTGTGTTCGTAAAAAAATTGCTTATTCTTTTGTTATTGGGACAAGAATATATATCTTTGGGAAGTGAGGGAAAACAATGTGTCAGATGAACCAGGAAATACAGAAACAATCTGTAACTGATTGTGTTTACATGATTGAAATTAGTGAGAAAAGGTTCCACAAAAATGGGATCTCATTATTTCCAGGCAAAGACCTGGCCAAAACTTTGGTAAAACCAAATCAGTACTTGTACCATTATTTTTTTTTTTCTTAAATCTTTTAAAATTCTCAATCAAAATCACTTCAGTAATGATTCCATTAAAAAAACTAACAATTATTTTACAAAAAAAATGTTACTGATTTGTTCAAATATACAATAAAAATATTGTTATTTGCACTATTTACATTCAGACTATTATCTTCATCCTTGTTGTTATTAGTACAACGTTTTGGCTGTTGTACTCTATGGCCATTGTACTGTAGTGTAGCCTCATGGATTAAAGCATTGGTTCGTAAATTTGGTGATATAGTAATTGTGAGTTCAATCCCTGGGCCAGGCAATGTATACTTAGGTTCAGTGGAAACAGGGTGAGCAATCACTTATCAGTATTAAGAATAAGAACTAGACACGATATCCATAGACAAGAGCAGTAGAAAGAGAACAGCCTGCCCCTGTAGATTAAATAAAGTGTTCAATTCAGAATTCTCTGTAGGTGACTCAGAATGATATACACCTGATGAAGTCTAGAGGGCACAATGCCTGAAATGAGATGAGGACTGCAGTTCAAATGTAAATAGTGTAAATAATGATAACTCCTCATCCCAGAAATTCTGACAAAATATTGTTACATTTAAAATGAAAACTTGTAGATGTCATATCCGGTTTACACAAAAAAAAAAAAAAAAAAAATTAAATTGTTGCGAAAATTGTTACTTGATATTTGTCACACTGGGTTGACGACATCTAATGAGGTATTGTAATATCAGTGCTTTAATTCAATATTCGTTAGACAAAAAAGATGGCAAACCCATGAACAGTGTCAATTCATTGTTAAGTTCAGAAAAAATGTGATATTCATTTGGTTAAAAATATTGTTGGAGTACCCTTTTGAAATTTAAAAGGAAAAAAAAAAAATACCCATCAAAAATTTTATCATTGCTTGAGAAAAGGCACCTGCAGAATTCTATAAGCAGCATCAACCGGTAAAAAAAAAAAAATATATATCTGCAGACATGAATCATATTCTTGGCTGCTTTCTTAATCTTTATTAAAAAAACAAAAAAACTCTAAGCTCGCATAATCCTCTTAAAACCATTAGATTATCATTAAATAATTCTGTTTCCAACATATTTAGGGAGTTTTGAAAAATTAATTTATATACATGGATAACAAGTTCTTCTTTTATGTCATCCAGAAATTTTTTTGTGGATAAGAATTATTCATTATTAATCCTTTTTATTTTAGTATAACAGGTCTTACTGTATTTGCAGTCCCCTATTAGTCATTGCTGAACTGCATAAAAAGAAAATAAAAATTTCATATGATAGTAGTCATAGATATAATAGTCTCGAATTGTCTAAACTTCTTAGACGAAGCATTGCCATCACTATTCATTTTTGACTCGTCTCTCATCCTTTGTTGTTTGTTTTTACCTACTAATAGTAGTAGATATAATAGTCTGAATTTTTTTTAATGCAATATTGTTATTAATTTTAGACTAGTTTTTTTTATTGCTTGTTTACTCCTTGTAGTAGCAATAGATATAATAGTCTTTATGTTTCCTGAATTTCTTAGATGAAGCATTCTCATTGACTTGTCTTTAATGGCCTGTTGTTTGTGTGCACCTCGTATTAGCAGATATAATCTGGAATTTTTAGATTATGTATTGCTTGTATTCATAATGTGTCACTATGTTTTTCATTTCATCTTATTTTATTGTTTCTTTACATCTAGTAATAGTAGATATAATAGTCTTAAACTATTTGTTTATACCTAATACTAGTAGATATCTCCTGATGTGCCATGTCCCTTCAGGACATTGACGATCGTGGCTCTTCACAATTTCTTGTCCTTTGTAGCTCTTAATAAATTTTGTTTTATTGTTATTCTGCCAACCGTTTACTCAAGCTAGGTAAGTTATGCGTTGTTTTCCTTTGTCTCTCTTGCCTTTGATCAGTCCTGTAAGTATCAAATTTTCCAAGCCCTCTTTCCTCATGTGCCCTAGAAATTTCAACTGTCTCTTCTTGATGTTAAGTATAAATGTTCTTTTCCATTTTCTCTAAAACTTTATCGTTGTTCACATGTTCAATTCGGTATTCTCAGCATCCTTCTGTAGCACCACATTTTTGTTGCTTCCACATTGCCATATAGGAGTACTGATATTACATAACAGTTCAGTACTCTTTTCTTTGTTTCTAATGAAATTTTTCTATTTATTAATACATTTCTTAGCTTTTGGAAAGCATCTTTTGCTACTCCTTTGGATTTCAGTGTCACAATTTCTATTCGCTGTTAAAACACTTACCTTATATTTATGTTTTTGTACATGTTTGATTTTGGTTATCTCCAATTTGTAATTTGCCTGTTGGGCTGTCCCTTTTGCTAATAACCATGAATTCTATCTTCTTGTCTACTATTAACACTGTTATCTTATATTGTTAGATTGTGGCTGCTAATAATAAATCCTAGTAAGATTTCTAATTCTCTCAGAATTACCTGACTGTACCCTACACGCAAGTCAATAGTGGCCCTCTGGCAATACCAGTGGTCCACTGGTGAGCCTCTAGCGGTCTACCAGTGGTAACATTGCCAACATGAACATGCTGGTGGTCCAACAGCAGGCCACCAGTGGTAAACATTAGTGGCATACCACTTTGGGTATAGGGTGGATAAGTCTGGTGAGAAGATGTATTCTTGCATTCACCTTACTGGATTCATTTTCTATCCATATGCAGGTGGTTTGCTGAAGGTATAGGTTCTGGATTATTCTAATATCCATACCAAATATGTCATGGTTACCTAACAGTTCTTTGCGATGTACAAGATGATATAGTAGTTTTTATTTGTTATTTAGTAGTAGAGGTAATAGTTTGAGTTTCATAAATGAAGCATTGTCATTATTATTAATTTTGGATTCTTGGATTGTTTTTTTTTTTTTTTCTTTTTTTTGCATTCTACAGGGCACCCCCCCAAAAAAAACGAAATTTGGTACAGTTTATTTAATTGTTGGAATTATTTGAAATAAAAGCAAACGATAGAAATTTAATAGCAAAACAAAAACCCAACTGTGAGATGTGGTGTTCAAACTAAAGAACTCTGGCAAAAATTCTTTGGCATTTTTTCAGTCCCCAATTTGGATGTTCTTTCTTAAAGAGAACAATCACCTTGTGTTGACAATTTGATAACTGCAGCATCCTGGAACAACAAATGGTTAAAAAAATTATATGTTAGTGATATGTCCCGGAAAGGGATATATTTGAATGAAATAGCTAAGTAGTTTTGGCTACTATAACCAAATAGAATACAGTAGCAGTAATTGACTGGTATGCGTTATAGTCGCAGGTAAGAAGTGTAGATCAATGGTGTAGTCCAATGGGCATCGTTATAGACTTAGCTCTCAGACTATGGCTCTCTCCTGACTCTCCTACACGTCCATTAATATTTATAATGGACACCAGACAATCACACTTGAGTGAGGAGGAACACAAGTGTATGCATATTCCATTATATCAGTTAGTTAATTTTTTAGTTCATTCATATTGTAAAATATATAGTTATTTTTTATATATTATACAAGGCTTGCTTAGTTGACATTTCTCCAACACTGAACTGAACAGATAGCCATCCCTGGCTTATAAGGGTTGATCCCCCTACTGCATAAATAACTTTCTATATATGCATCATCCAGCTAATTTTTTTATTTTGGCCTTGTAAGCAAGCTGGAAGATGGCCATATCTCAAAGGACAAATATGGCATGAGATCTGTTAGTCATTCCCAGTTGCACTACAAAAGTTTCAGTGTAAGTCCTGGCAGAGTCAGCTGGAATGTCGATTTTGATAAGGTGCTCTTGCCAATCAAGCATAGTATATCAAGGCAGCTCTCATTCATTTAAATATGTTTTAGTGGATATAATGGATATGTGTTTGTAGGATGTATAATGTGGGGTGCCCCACAAGAACAAAAAAAAGAAAAACAGGAAATTTGGTACAGTTATTTAATTGTAGGATTTTTTGTTATAGTTATTTGAAAGAAAAGCAACGGATAAAAATTTTGTAGTTTAAAACAGAACAAAAACACAAATGTTAGATGTGGTGTTCAAACTAAATAATTGTAGCAAAATTTCTTTGAATTTTTTTCATTTCCTTGCGTTGACAATTTGATAACTGCAGCATTGTGGAACAGCAAATAGTTAAAAAAATTTTAGTTCGTCTTTTTTTTTTTTTACTTCATTCATATAGTAAAATATATCTTCAATTTTTTTTCATCATATAGTAAATCTAAAATTTCCTGTTTTTTGTGGGGTCACTCTATAGATCTGAAAGGATAAGCATCTGAGATCATTTAAAGTTACATTCCTTGTTAATGGGTATCTAACAGCATTTTAATAATTAGCTCCAATCAATGGAGATAACAAACATGACAAATGCAGATCATGAAAGTAAATGGACACAAAATAAGTCTTGATGATCTGAGGCTCCGATGCTGGTCATATTGCAATCAATAAATACATTTTTTCAAGAGTTTCAGAGGAAAAGAATGACCTCAAAGAATCATGCCTATGTTATTTGTATTATCTCTATATTAAATGGCTTTCATTAGCAGCAGAAAAAAGAATTCTCTGTTGCATCTTTTTTTTTTACAATAAGTTCACCCTGTACAAGGCCTGGGGGCCACTTGAGGTAGAGGGTCACATTAAGGGATACTTTATATGGATAGGTTAACTCTAGACATGAACAGGTTAAGATTGTAATGATCGAGGGAAGAAATCCTCTTCCTCAGAGCAGTTGCTTGTGAGAAGAAGCTGTTCAAGTGGAACTTACTTTCTATGGAAGTAGTGATAGAGCAGAGTGAGGCTCACCAAATCCTGTCTGTGAGAGAGAGGTTAGAGAGTAGAAAGTAATCTGTCACCCACAAAGATTTGGAGAGACTTTTGAGCTTTATCATGATTGGAAAGTGAGAACAGAGCAGCTTCTGCCCAAATATGGCAACAGTAATTTTAGGCCTGACCTGGCTCTTATACAATGGTGTGTAATGTGTGACTCATCTCAGATAATGCTGGAGTTGACTTTGTACTCCAAGAAAGCCATGTGTAGGCATGACCTCCTTCCTGGGAGTGGAGATTTGTGTTTCAACCGATGCCAGTGGCTGCCCTGACATATAAACAGATAATCAAACCAACTGGGATGAGCACACATGGGAAAGAACTGTATGAGAAGTAGATATATAAACACCCACCCCAGAGAGAACAGTCTCTTAGATTTACATGAGAATGTAGGGTCAGAGAAGACCTCTCACCAAGCCACACCCATTGGCTGAGAGTGATTGAAGAAATCTGAAGTGAAATAAATTGTATGAGATTCAATGTCATCTTTATATTTTTAACATACAATTATAATATTACAGGTGTATTTCTTCCTCTACCCATATCATTCATGATGTAATAGAATAACCTGTCATCCCCATGAGTGACTACACTATAGGTAGTAACTACCTATAAGTATCTGTAAGTCAATAGACTACAGAGAGTAGCTGGGATCTGTTCCAGCTAGACGGTCAAACTCTATGCCTTCGGCAGAGAGGAATCCGGACGAGGCTCCACCAAAGGGCAGAGTCTCATTCGGAGTGGTAGGCTGACCCTGAACCCATTTATATGGGTTCGAAAGGAAATATTTTTGGCTGATCCTACAGGCTCAGAGAACCCACATTAAACCCAGCCTTGTGCGACATGCAACCCTCATGGGTGGGTGGCTAAATATTGACTAGCTGGAATCTGTTGAGTACGACTCAGACTTGGGCGAAAACTACTGACCTTCCAATAGTAGCACTCACTACTGGATTGACTTGCAATGACTTTGTGCATAACTGTTACCTTTATTCTTATTGTACTGGTTTTTTACAATAAACCTTTACTATTTTTATCCACCTTGTTTTTCAAGTATATATTCCTATTATCACGGAATATAAAAGTTCAAATAATGAATTCCAACAATAAGCATTAAATAACTGAAAGTTAGTAGATTTGTATGGGAATAATTCTCCTTTCCCTTTTTTATTTATTCAAAATGAAGACTTGCAAAAGGGTCTATTTGTATTAGAATTGCCTTAAGGTCGTTAATGAAACTTTTGCCTTAAAGTTTGTTTTTTTATAAATTTTTAAGATATTTTAGCTTTGCCTTTTTTATTCTCTCCCCTTGCTATTCAATCACAAAATGATGTTTATAATTTCAGAAAGGTTAAGACTATTATATCTACTACTATGAGGTGCAAGACGCAGTACAGTAGAGAGTAAACATTGGGAAATAAAGACTGCGGTTATATGACTAAATCTGAATGCCGTTAGCAAGTTGGCTTTCATGTAGTGTCCATGTCAGTTTGACTCTCAAAGATAGAGGATGTGAGATCAAGTCTTGTTAGCAGTTGATCCATAATGTATGTTTAGAAGTTATAGAATATTAATAATAACAAAAAAAAAATGACTAGAGAGAAAAAATATTGCCAGAGGAAGAAAACCCAAAAATCGTTTAACAGAGAAGGTCAAAAAAAAAAACTTCTCAGAGAAAACCAAAAAAAAAATTGACCAGTGTTTCAATAAAAAAGTGCCACAAAAAGAATATGTCAAAAATTTCTTATTTCGTTTCCAAAAGTGAAATGAAGAATATTTAAATTCTTAACATTTGTTACCCTTTTCGTTCACTTTCGTCTTTGAAAAGTTTAACCTTTACAAGAATTAAATAGACGGAGACAGACAGAGATAGACCCAAACCCAGAAAGATGTGCACACACACACACACACTCTCACATATCTAAGTATGTGAATATTTGTGTGGTAAAGTGTAGGTGCAAACATGTATTTATCTTACAAAATGGGGGAAAAATTTTTTTTTTACCAAAATCAGATGCCATTTTCATCAACAATGACCAAAATTCAGACATTGACCAAAGTCATTTGGAAGTATATTTCATTTTAATCATGTTTTTTTTTCTCAAATTTTTTTTTTTACCTGGTCTCACATTCAGAATGTTTTCAACATTTAAAAAGAAAAAATAATACATTTATCATCATTTAAAACAAAGAGCAGAAAATATATGTAGAAACTATTTAACGATAATTATGTCAAAGAAGTCCTATTTACATATGAGAAGGAGCAGTGTAGATACTGTAGTTGAGGAGGAAAAAAGTTGTTTGTTTTTTTTTTTACTTTGTCTAGAGAAATCAGAAAAAATAGTTTTCTCTAGAGGATCTTTCATTTTATACTAATAGTTATTTGTCAGCAAAAGTAGTTTTTTTTTGGAGAAAATTCGTTAAAGTTTTGAAAGTTAAAAAGAAAAACACTTAATATTCTTTTTGAGACCAGTTAAAATGCAAAAAAAAAAAACAACATCAAAAAAACAAAACAAAGATCATTTTGAAACTGAAAAAAAGGCATTGCATAGAAAAGTGCTATTTAAGCAGAAACAGCACAAACTAAAACAGATGGTATTTGAAGAAATAGTTTCAAATGTCTTGTAAATACAAACTTAAAACATATTTTTGTTTTACATTTCATAATATACAGATAGACCATTGCTTCTTTGTTAACTAATAGTTAGCAAAGAAACCCCTTTTAATAGTTAGCAAAGAAACCCCTTTTAGTTCAGGTAAAGTTACAAGTTCACTGCACATCTGTAGGTCAACTGGAAGACTGCAAAATTCTTTTTATTCTGGCAACTGTTCTTCAATCCATTCTAGATCTGAAATTTCTGTGTAAAGTTACTTGCTGTTTGCCTCTTTTTTTCTTTTGCCTTCAGCATGTGTGTGTTAAAGTCTCCAAGCCCTCTTTCTTCATTATGTTCCTCTAAAATTTAAAGTGTCTCTAAGTATCAGTTTTTTAATGTTCTTAACTTCCTCATTAGTAACATGTTTTATCAATTTAGCTCTTATCTTGCCTAATTTATAAAATAATATTCATTATATATATATATATATATATATATATAGGATTTAATATTATCTGCTGGGTGACTAGGAACATCTCACCTGCATATAAGGGTATCTATAATGTATGTGTGTGTGCATAATGAAACACTATTTATATATAATCCTTCTTAATGAAACACCCTTTATATATATTGATAAAAGTGGACTGAGGTCAACAGTCTGTTTCATGCTTGAATGCACTCTTTAGATCTATATAATTGTACATTCAACACCATCACTTGATAAGACACTTGTAGTGTTGAAACAAAATGGCTATTTTTGTAGTGATTTTATAACATATTTATTTTATAATTTTCAAATAAATAATTATATATACATATATATAAAAGTGAACATTGATGTCAACACTCAGAGGTGACAGGCTGTTTCATGCTGGATACAATCATCAGGCCGCCTGATGATTGCATCCAGTATGAAACAGCCTGTCGCCTCTAAGTGTTGACTTCAATGTTCACTTTTATATTTGCATACGCTCTATCTCTGATATTGAGCATTTTATCCCATAAATATAGCACACCTTAAAACTATATTTCTTCATGTATATATATATACACACACACAATTATTTTACATACCATCTTCAGAAACAATTTAATAAATCTGAATTTAATATAATGAATGTGTTGTAGCATACCTATAGATGATAATGGGTATGTCCCCATTCATATAAATATGATAGTAAATAAATACTGTATCTTGGTTTGCAGTTGGAGATTCATTGTGGAATTCACTTAACTCACTTCTAGCAGTTGACTACTTCTTCTACGCGACGCTGTCGAATCATATATGTGTTGTTCTTGTCCTAACTATTATCATTCATTACCAACCATTGTTTGATTATTCTATTCAGTAACCTTCCCTAGGGTAATGCAAACAGTCACTTAGTTTGACCAAAGAGATGACAGTGAAAGGAAAATTTATAGAAGGAACTTGAAATTATATGAAAATAACATGAATGTTTGTTTTATAAATTTCTTTCTTTTATTGTTTGTTTATCTCAATGCAATTGTAGAATGCAAATGAATTAAGAGGATTTTATAGCAAAATAACAGGCCTTCCAATTCAGATGTATCAGCAGAAATGTCATGTAGGAATGAATATTTTCTCTAAAACTTTTTTTTTTTTTTTTTTTTTACACTACATGAAATTGTTCCTTATCCAAATATTAACAAAATCTAATTCAATATATACATGTGTGTAGATATGAATTCTTTGGATAGCTTTCAAATATCTTTTTACAACTCAATCACATGCACACACATATATATGTATTGTGCGTGTGTGACACTTTACAGATACTACACTCTGCTCCAAGGCAGACGTACCAGAAAGGAATACTTTGATTTGACGTAGAACACAGATTTCCTAATCCGAGGCAAAAGTGCTGATCCATACATAATCCAATCATTTCTGCTAGATACTATGCAAGTATATATACATATATATATATATATATATATATATATATATATATATATATATATATATATATATATATATTTGAAAATTTATATATGAAGCTCTCTGATTTTTACTTACAGTAAGACATTAATAAGTAATAATGTAATAACTTAGGAAGAAAGTATTATGTATATAAACTATATATATATATATACACACACTCACACATAAAGCATACAGGTTTATCTATTCTCATATTATTAGAACCAACCTTTTTGTTCAAATTTGAGAGTTTTGTAACTATCAGACAAGCCCCTTACCCTGAAATTAAGTTTGTTCTCACACACACACACGCACATATATATATATATATATATATATAGAGAGAGAGAGAGAGAGAGATATGGTCAGTTGGGCCAAAAGTTTCTTTTGTTTTATTAACTACATTTTCTACTTAATACCCAAATGAACTTTTTTAGGCTAACCCTCTCTCTCTCTCTCTCTATATATATATATATATATATATATATATATATATATATATATATATGGTGGACTCTCTTGATATATGAGAGTCAAGTAGCTCAGTTCCTAGGAACCAACAACCCAGACACACGCACATAAGATTTGATTATAAGTGGTGAAGGTTTTGTGCAGGGCAATCCACACTTTTTGAAGGGCCAAATACAGAGACCTGGTGCACTACGTGTTACAAGGTCCCCAAACGACCCTTCACATTCAGAGTTGTCCTTCTAGACCGTTGCCATGCAAGGCTATAGAACCCAGTCTGTCCTGCTATTTACCCATAGATGGAGGGAAAAGAAGAGGATTAATACCTTTCCCAAGGATACTAGCATGTAACTGAATACAATGGATTCGAGTAGAATTTGAACATGGCTCTCTGATTCCTCAATCCGAGCTGCTATCCACTACTGCACCATGCCTTCATATATAATGTATGTATGTGTGTGTGTGTGTGTGTGTGTGGAACTTCCTTCTAGCTCCATGCTTACCAGCCAACTTTAATCTTCAAAAATTTAAATGCAATGTCAATGGCTATTTACTGTCCTCCTGTCTAATTTAGCTTCCTCCACTATTAACATTGGACTTATTCTCTGCCCCCTAACATCTGATTTCTTCTTCTTTTCTTTTAATATCTATCCTATCCCCCCTTAACATCTAATCTTGTTGCCCCCTCTTTTGACATCTGATTTAGACTCCTTCATTTTTGAAATCTGGCTTGCCCACTTTAAAATTTTATTTAGCCTACTATTGTTTTATTTTGTGGTACCATGCATTATATATATATATATATATATATATATATATGTGTGTGTGTATAAAGTAGTTTTGAATTGAATGGAAAAATGTATCAGATCAGCAAATACTTTTACCCAAAAACGGGAGGAAAAAATATACAAGAATATATCAAGGATAAAGGAACTTAGCTAGTTACACTCTGTTTTTTAAAACATTTTACATTACAGGAAAATTAAATTACAAAAAAAAAATATATGTATATATACAAATCCCATTTGGACTGTATGGGTAAATAAATGACATTTTTAAACAAATTTGAGGTTTATTTGAAATCAAGCCAAATATATACATAAAAACTAATTTAATCTTAAAATCTATGCATCATGAAACAGATTATGTATGAAACATTGTTGTTTTTTTTTGTTTTTTTGTTTTGTGCCTGCAGGTGTGCATCATCTTTTATAAGTTATGCATCAGCCTCTGCATTTGGGGGATGTTTTTTGTTATATACAACACATGTACTTCGAATGTATTATGTTTTATGCCTATGTATTATGCAAATACATAATACCAAGTAACATATCATTTATGCATCTTATGAAGTTATGATACCATTATGAGTCATGATTCACATGTTTCATGCATAATGTGTTAAATATGTTTCCCATGTATCATTTCTGTTTCACATGTTTCCTACATCATGTATCACGTACAATGTATGTATTATATATAGTGGCCCTATTCTATCAGTGTTTTATATCACAATTATATCACACATTTTTTTAGTAATTTATTTTGCAAAAATACATCTTGTTTTTTTTCCAGATATGTGTATCAAGAATTTGTTATTCAAACATGAATTATGGACTGTGTCTTACGTGACATTCTTATTGTGTCATGAAACATTTGTTTAATAATTTATGATACACAGCTCAAGATAAAAATGCAATAGAAAAATTTGTACACACTTGAGTGCCATGTTTTATGGCATAAAAGACACTGTTTTCGAAAAAAAAAAAATAAATTAAAAAAAAGACAGGCAAAAAAAAATCTGTTCAAATTTTTTTTTTACAGTATTAACAATATCTGAGAAAGCAACTTGACATGAAAAAAAACATTAACCTCAAGATTGCCGAGAATTTGTCGACAAGTAGGAAAAATTATTATTATTATCCCCTTGTAATTGTTTGTCCCTTCCTTTACTAATTCACATGATCATTACAATCTGCCAATACCTCATAAATAATGGACTATTCCATTTTGATCGCTTGGAAAGAGGGGGAAAAGATACTATATGATTTCAGTAAGAAAATAAAAGAAAGAAAGATTTTAAATGTTTAAAGGCTGGAACAGTTAAATGGAAAAAAGTTATCAATTTCAAATTTCTACCCACTTCTTAAAAAAACAACCAGTATTATTGTTATTTCAATATTTCTTAAAGTTGTTAATCTCAAATATTTAATGACACGATAAGGAGATTTCTATCTATGGATATTTTATTGTCATAGAACTTATCATGAGCTTATTCAATCATTAACTTAAGAGTTAAGAATTAAGATTCATCAGAAAATTTAAAATGAAATCTGTGAAATTTTAACAGGTCTTTCCAGTTGTTGTTATTACTACTACTACTACTACCATTATTATTAGTAGTTGTAGTAGTACTGTGATTGATTTTTAAACTTATTTAAATTTTTGCAAATATTTTCATTTTATTTTTTTTTAATGTAGTTGGAACATTGTTAATGTTTATGCATACTTAACGTCTATATTATTATTATTATATTATCATCATTATATTATTAGGTTGGTGCAAAAATAATGTCGTTTTCTCAGATATGTTACTATGTGAGAAAACGACATTATTTTTGCACCAACCTAATATTATTATTATCATCATTATCATCATCATCATATTATTATCACCATCATAAGGAAAAATCAGCAGGCATGAAAAGAATGAAAATTTCAATATGCCGAGATATTTAGCTACTGAACAAAATCAATATTAACCAAGATATAAACACAATAACATTTACGGCTAATTAGGTAGGCCTCGTGCATTGCAAATCATTAAATATCAACTCCCCAAAATTGAGGTCAGGGTTGAAAATCACTAAAAGTTCACTGAGCTTTGCAGGCTCAAAACAAGAATTGTATAAAGTTTGGAATTGAACATACCATCTATTAAAAATGCTGTGTTATCAAATTGAAACAAATTTGTAAATTTGAACAAAAATGCTTTCATTTAACCAAAACAGAGAATATATTTTGTCTGCTAAAAGCTAATGCTAAACTCCAAGAGAGCAACATGCCACCCACCCCTCTTGGCCTCATGTTTTCAACTGACATGAAGTGCAATGGTAATACGGAATCAATTGCTTTGTCTACTGCAAGCAAAGTTGGGTTACTGTGTTATGCCAGAAAATTTTTCTCATCAGAATCCATCTCGGGTATTTACAAATCTACCATTTGTCCGTGCATTGAATACTGTTGCCATATCTGGTCTGGTGCTCCTGCTGTATATCTTGAGATTCTTGACAAAATTCAAAGAAGAATCTGTAATGTTATCGGTCCTGACTTGGTGTCTTGATTTCAGTCACTTTCTCATTGACATCATTTGGCTTCCATCTGCCTTTTCTACAAATATTTTCATGGTAATTGCTCTGACAAGCATTTTTCTCCTGGTGCCCTATGTGAATTTAATCATGCTACTAAATTGGCAAATAGGTCCCACTGTTTTACTGTTGAAATAGCTAAATGCAACTGCCATTTCTACTCCAGTATTTCTTTTCTTGTACTTCCCACCTGTGGAACTCTTCCGTTTACTTGTTTCCCTTATAACTACATTCTTCAAAAATGTAAATGCAATATCAATCATCATCATCTCTCTTCTTGAATCTCATTCACCTTTTGGCATTTCCCCAATTTTCAGTCTTCTCTTCTCTTTCCCTGTAACCTCCCCCATACTAGTGCCATTATCACCATGCTTGGGGTGAAAGGGTTAAAAAAAATTGAACCTAGGTGAATATTTACAATAAAAACAGAAAAATTGCAATATTAGTATATATAGAATATTCCCAAGACTTTATTCCAAGGCTTATTTCATATATACATCTCAGGGCTATCAATGACCCCACTAGACTAATATTGTTATAATAGAAAGACCTGTGAACATTTCAGTTTTCCTATTTTCATTTTCTGCTGAATCTTAAGAATTAAGTTAATGATTAAAGAAACTCATGGCAAGTTTAATGATGACAAAATATTCATAGAAATTCTCCTATCACGTCGTTAAATATTTGAGCTTAACAACTTTAACAAAATATTGCAATAACAATCGTAAATATGAATGCTAGCTGTTATTTTAAGAAGTAAGGGGGTACAAACGAAACAGTTTGAAATTGACAACATTTTACATTTCACTGAAACTGCCATTAAACATTATCTTCCCTTCTTTCATTTTTTTCACTGAAAGCAAGTATTGTCTCAAGTATGTCTATTCTGTCTTTCCATGCAATCAAAATGGAATAGTCCATTATTTTTAAGGTATTGGTGGGCATAATGGTCAGGGTAACTAAAGGATGGACAAGCAAAATGATAAGATATTAGGGCATATAAAAAGTATTTTACACACTTCTACTCCAAAGATTATTTCATGTACAGATCAAAGGATTATCTCTAACGTCATTAGATTACTATTATTATTAGGGTGTATCAAAAGTATTTTCATTTTTTTTACCAAACTTTATTACAAAGCTTATTTCATGTATACATCTAAAGGCTCTCTATGAAAAGAAATGAAACAATGCCTGATTGGACAGTCCATAAAATTTTGAGGGTAGTGATTTGCTCTTTGAAATAAAACCCAGAAATAGATTACCTTTGGCTTTTGATTCTATTTTATTTATATGCCATGTGTCTTTAAGGTTTTGAGCGATCATCGCTCTCCACGACTTTCTGTCTTTTGTTGCTCTAAGTAACTTTTGATCCCTTACGATTCCTTTTGTCCCTGATTTTGCATCCATTCCCTCAAACTTGTTATGTAGATTACTTACTGTTAACTCTCTTGCCTTTAAGATGTCCTATGAGTGTTTAATTCTCTAGGCTCTCTTTCCTCATTAAGCATCCCAGAAATTTTGATCATCTCTTTCTGATTGTCAATAAAATTTTTTATTCTGCTTTTGTTTTCCTTGTTGATCACACATTCTGTGTTCAGTAGTAGAGCCACATCTCTGTCACTTCAAATCCGTGAAGAGATTTTACAGCATAGGAAGTCTTAAATACTGGACAAAGTAAGATAGAGGATAACTGAGAAAACTTTAAGAAGATCTAGGATCATTGAAAGATATCATGTGTCAAGAATATAGAAACTCTTGAGAGATTTCCCATTGATTAAAAAATTCTTTACTTTGATCCTAGGCAGTGGGTCAAGGAGAGATGCTTTGATCCTAGGCAGCGGGGTCAAGGAGAGATGCTTTGATCTTAGGCAGAGGGTCAAGGAGAGACACTTTGAACCAAGGCAGAGGATCAAGGAGAGACGCTTTGATCCTAGGCAGAGAGCCAAAAAGTGAAACTATTATTCAAGGCAGAAGACCAAGGAGTGACACTTTGACCCTAGTCAGAGTGCACAGATATTATGATCCTAGAATGAAGTATCAATTCATATGTAAATAAGCTTATCATTTTTAATGGAAAACCATGTTAATATATGATAATGTTAATAAGATATATGTAGATAAATTCCAATTCTGATATATATTCTACTTTTTACTAATTTATAATTGCAGTGTTTATTGCTGTGTAATTAAAATAGACATGTAAAGCATTTACGCTGTAAAAGATGGAAATAATAATCTGAAAACAATCTACCTTTAGAAATGGGCATATGGCCGAGTGGTTAGAACATTCACATTCTGACCATGAGACCCAGGTTCAAATCTCACCATGGTCAATTTGTCAGGAAGGAGACTTCCTGATGTTATACACATTTGAAAAGTGCCTGAAAACCATACCATGGGTTGACCCAAGCTTTGTGAGTGGATGGAACCCTTTGGGGCCATTGATAGCTGTGCTAGCACAAAGTCACAAGTCATCATGGCCAAGGGCTTGAGCATGCTAGCCTTGTTCAAACGTGCTCTTTTCCGAGGAAAGTAGCATAGGTGGGCTCTGTGGGTGTTGAACAAACACAAATGCACCTGAGCAAGCGTCTACAATTGGGATTGGGTAGCAACTCTAGTAGACAGGTATCCTCAAATATGAGTGGCCAGCTATACCTTTAGAAAACAAAGTAATTGTGATATTTTTTTTTTTTTAAATGAATGAAACCTATGCTAATAAAGATAATATTATTAAAATAACAATGATCATACTATTTACCTACCTTCCTTTGAAAGGTGTGTATCATGCGTCAAAAGAAAAAAAAAATTAAATCTTCATCTACTCTAAGGGGGTAAATGAGTAAGAAAACTTAAAACAGCAAATCTGTTTCCATCCCTTTTATCTTTTCTTTCACTGGCTTTTTTCTCATTTTTCTCTAACTTTCTTACACACTATTTTTTTCATATCTAGAACATTCACCGTAAATATTTTTGCCGTAGGAAAACTCATCTCAAGAATTTTCGCCATAGAGGATTTTTGCCATAAGATAATTTTGCCGGTTTTTTTTTTTTTTTTGTATATTTCAATATTTAGGAATTTATAACAGTTTATATTTGCAAATAATTTGTGTAAATTTCAAAAGATTTACTGAGAGTTTGAAAGGGTTATCTTTCTTTGATCAGATATTTTATATTGAAGCTGATTGCATATTCAAGTTGTAAGTTTGTTTGAAATAATATATATATATATATATATATATATATATATATATATTGCTTGAGTGAGAATTATTGGCAGATTAATATTATGTTAACAGAAAATTTAATGTTAAGTTTGGAATATGAAATTGTGTGGCTTGGGTTCTGGTGTCAAGTTGAAATTTTTACGCTCCTCAATGACGAGAATGAATGATGCAGGATTTTGATCCTATAACTTCGCTTATTAAAATGTTTAAATCAAAGTAACAATAGTGTGAGCCAAATATACTTGATAACAAGGTACTTTGAATATTAAAAAAAAATGCAGCAAAATTGTCTATAGGCAAAATTTTCTACACCAAAAATTCTGGAGGCAAGTTTTCTTGCAGCAAAAATGTTTATGGCAAATGTTCCTAGAATCACTTTTTCTACTTTTTTGACTCTTTTCTCCTCTACTTTGCTTTCTCCAAAAATGTTGTCATGTAGAAAGAACACATGATTGCTGTATCTGTGTATAACGTGTTCCACAGATGTTACACTGATCCTAGGCAGAAATGCAAGGGAGAGACACTTTGATCCAAGGTAGGGTCACACAGATACTCTGATCCAAGACAGCAGTACCAATCTATACATAATTAACACCGTCATTAATTTTATATATATATATATATATATATATATATATGAGGGGGTACTGAGTTTAATAATGAGTGGCGACAGTCTGTTTCATACTTGAATCTTCATGGTTTATAGATTGTGTTCAATCACAATTTGGTGTTGACCTTAGTGTCCACTTTTATATTTACCCATGCACTATGCTGGATAGTGAATATTTTTACCATTAAATATATCATACCCCGCCATATATATATATATATATATATATAGGGAAAAGATTATAATTGTTCCAACGAGAGAAAAATGTATATATTAAAAAAAGAGAGAAACTGCAAATATTTTTGGTTATAATGTGGATTTGTTTTAGTGTATATATTAAATTTTATTCTTCATATTTTTTTCACGAGTGCAAAATATAAAGAATAACATAATATATACACTAAAAGAAATCCACATTATAACCAAAAATATTTGCAGTTTCTCTCTTTTTTTAAAATATATATATATATGAGAGAAAGGGAGATAGAAATTCAAAATGTATATTTACCTGTCGTAACTGAAAGAAATAATGCTTTGATCTTGAAACAAAACTTGGAGTAATATGTTACTTTTGAATTATGAACTTGAATTTTTATTTTATTTGAAACAAATTAACATACTCTCAAAGAAAAAATTAAATAAGCTTCAACAACCTTACAAAGTCAATGGAGTAAAGGAGTAATTAAACTTAGTAGAGCAAGCCTCTCTTTCTTTCATTACCATCTCTTTTATATTACTTCTCACATGCTTTTCTTTTCACTATATTCATACACTATTTTTCCTCCTTTCTACATTCTTCCCCCTTTTTCTTCTCTCAATTATGTTGTCACATAGAAAGAACACTTAATGGCTTTATTGTGCCTCTGTGTACCACTTCACAGTGCCCAAGTATTACACTGATCCTTGGCAGAAATGCAGCAAGAGACATTTTAATCCAAGGTGGGGCACACAGATACTTTAATCTGAGGCAACAGTGTGAATCCATACAGAACTGACCCTGCCATTTTTTTTTTTTATGGACAACATGAATGAAAGATATATATATATATATATTTACCAGAAATAACTGAAGGGAATAATGCTTTGACACTGAAAAAAAAATGTTAAATAAGCTTCACCCACCTTAAAAGATGAAAGGGGGTAAAGGAGTAAGAAAAATTTAAGACAGCAAGCCTGTCTTTCTTTCATCTGTATCCTTTTCTTACTCTCTTTGCCACCTTCTTGCCATCCATCCAGCTTACAGCCATATCACATTAAAACACCGGTTCTCATATGATCACCAAAGTTAAGCAACATTAAGCCTGGTCAGTACCTAGATGGGTGCTCGCATGGGAATACCAGATGCCGTAAGCTTGGATGTGCAAGTGGTGTAATGGATAACGGCTCGGATTCTCAAAAATATTTTTCTGGCTTTAAATAACCTGCAAAGCATTGATAAGCTGTAAAAAAACAAATCAATCTACTTTTCTATTGCTTTTCTCACTTCTGGAAATAAACTGAGAGGCAGTTAATGGCTATAAAATGTGTATGCAACACTTTTCACAAATCAAACAGATATCCAAGGCAGAAATACTAGGAAACAACACTTTGATCTTTGGCAGAGTGCCCAGATACTACACTCTGATCCAAGGCATAAGTGCTGATTCAATACATACATAATCCCATCATTTTTGCTGGGTACTATGCTAGTTAGTAAATATTATAACTGTAATAATAGTAAAAATAATGATCTGCAACAATAACAAATAGAAATAATAATAATAATAATAATAAAAATAATAACAATAATAGTAATTGCAATGATGACAATAATTTTAACTTGTACAGGTAAAAATTAAATTTATCAATCTTTTTATGAGATTGGCTCTGGTAATTAAAATTTGCATCAGTCTATCTCTCAATTATCACTTTTAATAGCAATTCTCAATATTGTGGTCAAGTTATCTAAAAGAGTACTCCATGTTTTTTTTGTTTTTTTTCATTTAAAAAAAAATTATAATGTAATCTCATAGATTCATTCAAAATTAACTCTTTTAATCTATCGAACTTGGAGCCTTACAAAAAAAAAAAAAAAATAATATTCTCAGACAGGTTGGATATAGGGAAAAGAGAATATAAGATTTTTCAGATTTCTTGAGTTTAGATAAGATTGAAAAAAAAAAAAAAGAATATACACTTCTCTGAAATTATATTGAGAGGAAATATCATTAGTAAATTTACAGTAAGGTTCACCCTGTACAAGGTCTGGGTACCACTTGAAGTAGAGGGTTATATTAAGAGGCAGTTTGTATGTATAGGAGGGGAAGATAATGGTTAAACCTAGATTTGGACAGGTTAAGATTGTAGTAATTGGGGAAACGTCCTCATGGGAGTCAGTTCCACAGAACAGTTGTTCACAGGAAGAAGCTAGTAAATACTAATCTATTCAGACTAGTGTCCTTATCTTGGTTGATATGGACAGACATTGGTTCCGGGATAGAGGATATAACAGTTGAGATAAGACTGTAACAGCTAAGATGAGAACTAGAGTCACACTACTTCTTTTGATCAGGAGTAGAGGTTTATCATTTTTTTCCTGTTTAAGATTGGGTTTTTGGTTCTTTCTAAAGTTTTCTCATTTTCTTTCACCCCCAGCAGCCACTTGCATCTTGGAGTGAATTAATTGAAAAAAAGAAAAGAAAATGAATGCTTATCATTTTGCTTTGAGACTCTAAAAAAATGTCAACAAGAATGAATCCAAAATGGTCAAATAGGTGATGAGTTCAATTGGCTTAAAATCTTATTAAATATCAGACAAAAGGTTTGTTCTATTCTTCAGTGATTGTCTCTTGTTCTCCTACATGCAATTTACTTTCTTGCTCAAAAACAAGGGATAATTATTAAAAATGACCAAAAGAAAAAACAAACCTTGTCTATATTCTTTAATAAAAACCTGCTTATCAGGGTGGGCCAAAAGTCGGCTTACAGTTGTTTCACTATTTGGTTCCTATTTTAGATCTAATTTATTCAAATCAGAATTCCAAAACCAGTATTCCATATCCTTTATTCAAATTTTGGAAATGTTACTAATGTTATTTCTACCAATTTCAGTTCTGATTTTTATTGCTTTTTTTCATTTTTTTCAAATGGCCACCACATTTACCTGACCTAACACCAATGAATTTCCTTTTTTGGGGGGAGGGGGGCGTAGTAAAGAACAAGGGTTAAGGGAGGAATCCTCACATAGTGAATGAATTAAAAGAGTACATCTCATAATTATTTATTAAAATTGATGCAGTGCTGTGTGTCATAGTGTTCTTGAGAACATTATATATATATATATATATATATATATATATATATATAGGCTCAAACATTAATATTCCATGGTTATAATTTATTACATTGGAATTGTAATCCCAATCCAAATCATCAGACCTACAAATTAAAAAAAAAAGGAATATTAGTGTTTGAGCCTTTTATATTATATTCTTACTCTGTCCTGGACATTGAGTTCTACCTGGATTCTATCCTCTTGGGAATTTATCTATATATATATATATATATATATATATATATATATATATGTGTGTGTATTTGATTTTAATTCTTATATATAAACATACCTTTTGAAACTTAGGAATTTAACTAGTACTCATATTGCTTAATTTTTATGCAAGAATTACTTAAGTTGCTTAAAATTTTATGTTTGGATCTAATAAATAGAAAAAGAAGACATTTCAATGTAACTAGATTAGTAGAATTGTTGAACCTAGTATAATATATTTAGTAACACATTTTATTTATTTTTACATTTTCCTTCTTTTTCTTCCATAAGCCACATTAATGTTTGGTTAAAATTTAATCAAATTTCAGGAAAGTTTCTTATTTCAAAATTTATATATATATATATATATATATATATATATATATATATATATAAAATAAGGAAATCAGTGACAAAGTGGAAAATATTTTTATATGACTTGTTTCGTCATTTAAGACTTCATTAGGCTAAAATAATGTTTACGTTGATGCGACTTGTGCATGAAAGGATTGAGAATGATAAAATTTTAAACTTTTAAATTTTTTTCAAGTATTTGTTAGGGTATATATCTTTTACCTATATATATATATATATATATATATATATATATATAGGTAAAAGATATATAATTTTTATATACCAGAGCAAATGAAATTGGCCTATATATATATATATATATATATATATATATATATATATATATATATATATATATATATATATATATATAATTAATTGGCCTATATATATATATATATATAATTAATTGGCCTATATATATATATATATATATAATTAATTGGCCTATATATATATATATATATATATATAATTAATTGGCCTATATAGATATATATAATTAATTGGCCTATATATATATATATATAGACATATATATATATAATTAATTGGCCTATATATATATATAGATATATATATATATAATTAATTGGCCTATATATATATATATATATAATTAATTGGCCTATATATATATATAGATATATATATATATAATTAATTGGCCTATATATATATATAGATATATATATATATAATTAATTGGCCTATATATATATATAGATATATATATATATAATTAATTGGCCTATATATATATATATATATATATATATAATTAATTGGCCTATATATATATATATATATAATTAATTGGCCTATATATATATATATATAATTAATTGGCCTATATATATAATTAATTGGCCTATATATATATATATATATAATTAATTGGCCTATATATATATATATATAATTAATTGGCCTATATATATATATATATAATTAATTGGCCTAAATATATATATATATAATTAATTGGCCTAAATATATATATATATAAATGATTAATTGGCCTATATATATATATATATATATATATATATATATATATATATATAAATGATTAACTGGCTTATATATATATATATATATATATATATAATAAATGATTAATTAGTGCCTATCTAGATTGTTTTGGGGAGTAACAGTTTTATATTGATACTATTTGAGCATGTAAATTAGTAAGTTAATCATGGAGAGAGATTTACTAAAGCAAAAACACTGGTTAATACACACACACACACATATATATATATATATAAAATACAATTTTTCAAATTGACCTATATATTTCCTATTCTGTTGTATTCTTATTTAACTTTACTCAAATCACACACACACATATATATATATATATGAGGAATAGACTAACAGAAAAAAACACTAATAAACCTCAAAATTATTTTATTCTACAACTATGATTTTTTTAAAATTCTATTTAGTTTTGGTAAAGCTATTTATTGGAACTTTTTATGAATTTCCCAGATGAAAAGGTTTATTTTGATAAAACTATTGATAAGAACCTTTTCAGAATTTCCAAGGTGAGAAATCGTCTTTGACATACATTAATCTACTTCAATGTGTATTCATATCTTGGTTATTATAATCATAAAACAATAAAAACAAGGACATTAGTCTGAATAGATCAATGTATTATATTTCTTTTATTAATTTGCTTTTGGGATCGACTTGGGGTTTTTAAGAAATGTCCCTAAAGCAAATCTCAAACCAAAAAAAAAAAATTTCTATTACTGCACAACAAGCTATTCACCTAAAAGCACATACCTGGCTTTACTTTTAGACCCAAATTAACATAATCAAACCATTGTGAAAGGAAAAAAATATCTGCATCTAGGCTTTTTATATGTTATAAATGAGTTGTATTTACTTGAGAGGAATATACATTTAGAATTATATACACAAAATCAATCCATATATTCAAAAAGGATTTGTAAAGAAATTTATATCTAATTCTTAATTAATATTTTATTCATACAATTATAAACTTCAATACTTGCACAAGCATCATTCATCAGGAATTTTGATAAGAAAGATTGCATTTTATTATAATTAAGAATAAAAATATATTAATAAATTTGTAAAATAATTGTTTCTAATATATATATATAGAGAGAGAGAGATAGGTAGGTAGGTAATAGCAATAACAAAGATATTGTAAAGCCAAAAATGCTGTCAACGAGTGTTAGTTTGAAAGAAAGGACATTTCAGGTAAGCAGTCTTAGCAATAAAGTGCTCGATATCAGAGATATAGGATTAATACAAATAAATATAAATTGCCACTAAATTGATTGAGATAGGTATTTATAAGAACATAAATATATATATATATATATATATATCTCCTTATAAACATTTTACAAATAAATATATCCCTATTATAATCAAATATTGATTCATATGTTTATAAACAAAGGTGTGTGTGTAAAGATATATAAAAGTAAAGAAAGACTGTTCATGTATGCTCGTTATAATATGTAGATATAATAGGACAGTGAAAGAAATTTGGGAGATAAAAAAAAACAAGAAATCTTTCCCATCATGCTTCCATTTGGTCAAAAGACCTACTAATATACAATGAATATTATTAATCTTATTGTCAATATTATTATTTTTGTTGTTTTTTTATCTCCTGAATTTCTTTCACATTTTCTTCATTATATATACATATATATATATATATATAGGGTGTCCGAAAAATAATGTATACACTCTTTGAATTGTTACAACTTAGTCAATTTATGTAGTTTGACTTGTAAATAAGATTAATATAAGAGAAAGAACACACATTTAAAGAATTTGAGAGTAAAATATACAAAAAAAAAAAACCCATAGAAAATTAACTTTAATAAGATAAAAGCTACTTGGGGCAATGCCAGAATGTTCATATAATGATGAGTTCGCATCAAGTGCTCAAACTGGTTGCCATTCTGTTCAATACACTTTTCATATCTTGAAGAAATAGACCTACAAACGTCCATTATCATTTCCTCTGGTATTTAAGCACATTCTTCTTCAATTGCTACTCTCATTTCAGCAATTGTTTCAGGTTTTCTGCTGTAAACTTTATCCTTTAGAAATCTCCGCAAAAAGAAATCGAAGGGTGTCAAATCCGGTGATCGAGGTGGGTATTCAATTGTCCCTCTTCTTCCAATCTGTTTTGCATATTTTCATCCATATAAAAAAAAAAATATATTATTAATTATTAATATTTAAAGAGTGTATACATTATTTTGGGACACCCTATATATATATATATATATATATATAAACATAAGACAAGAGGAAAAACTATTAGGTCGATGCAAAAATAATGTCGTTTTCTCACATAGTAACATATGTGAGAAAACGATATTTTTGCACCAACATAATAGTTTTAGCTGACATGTTTTGTCCTACGAGGGGCTGTATCAAGGCAAATGTAGTTTATATACAAGAGCAAGGATGTCATTGGTCTATATAGTCTTTTGACTGACCTTTCAACCACCTGATGAATATTCATGAACGTTCTCAAATTTAAAAGCCTTGATAAAGCAATGACATCCTTGCTCTTGTATATAAATATGTGCAATAAAATAAATTCTTTATTTGCCTTGATAAAGTCCCTCATAAGATTCAGCTAAGAATAGTTTTTCCGCTTGTCTTTTTATTCATTTTGTCTTTTTTACAGATACACACTATCTGAAAATAATTTATTTATATATATATATATATATATATATATATATATATATATATATGATAAAGTATTATAAGCAAATATATTTGTATATAGTAGACTCTCCTGTCAATTTTTTATATATGACATATAGTCTAACAATTCAGTTTAGAATTTAATTATCAGACTATTTCCACATATGATTTGATTATTGTGATAAAGGCTCATGTAGCATCAGCCACTCTTTTCAAAAGATACTGTATTGTATGCCAAAATGTCTTGAAATATCCCTCCCTAAATTTGAATTCTGAGTTTTTTTCTCCTAGACTGGCATATATATATATATATATATACAATCAAATCTGTAAAGAGACTACACATTAAACTGAAATTTCCTTCATCTACCTTTTGAGTGTTTATATATATATATATTTTTTTTTTCTGCATACAATTTACTATTGAAAACCACAACTTCGAAAATCATTTCTTTTCTATTTTTAAACAATTAGTGCTTGTTAAATATTTCTAAGCAAGTTTATTAACAGAATTGGTATATGGCATTTGCTTTCATCGGAAATTGAATTTAAAAGAAAATTAAAAAATAATTTTTTGAAAATTCTCTTTTTACACACTGGCAGATTTAATCATAGTTCAAATTGAAATATTTATATATTTTTTTTTTTTACAAATAATGTATTTATTTTTTTCATATTTTACCAGGCACAGGGCGACACATTAAAAAAAAACAATTTTAATTTTCAATTTAAACACAAAAAAAAAAAATAAAATTTAAAAAAATTAAAACTAGTGGTCAGTCAGATTAAGCATTTTTTTTAAGCAATGCTACCATACTGCCACTAACATGAAAAATTTGCAAAGTGGAATGCCGGCTTCGTTATTTGACTTCTGTGGAGGTCAAACTTTTTTATTTAAATTTTAAACAGACCAAAAATAATATCAAATTTTGAAATGGATCTTTATACTACATGGGTATTGTGAATTTTACAAGTACAGAAATGGATACAGGTGGGGATGAAAGACATTTTTTTTTTTAAAGGTCTAGATATTTGTAGTTAAAATTCTACTTTTGTCATAACATTGAAATATCAACATCTTTACATAATGAGCCATGGTCTATACCCCATCTTTGGGAATCAAGTATTTTGTGATTTTACAAGTATGGGAAACAAAGAACTTTTGTCTTGGACTGAAATCAGAACTTTTTTTTTAAGAAGATACTGATAAAGTTTAATTCACCACAGAATGGCACATCAAGGTGTGAATTCTGTAAATAGTGATAAGGTACTGGCAGTCGCATAACAAATAGTTATATAACTAAAGACATGCTGTTCAGAGAATTTGCCACTGGTTCCAGACCTGTCCTTCATTACAAAGACGTTTGCAAATGTGGTTTGAAGGTAGGTGGCATCAAGCCAGCAGCCTTTGAAAGTGATGTAGTGGATTGCATCAACTGGAGGCCTCCTTTCGAAAAGGAGATTCAGCTGAATGAGAAGAGAAGATAAAATGGAGATGACAGGAGTATCATCAGCACCTATACAGGCAAATACAGTTTCCTCATGTAGCAATTGCAACAGGGACTGCCATTCTCAGAATGACCTGTACTACCACAGCAAACACACAGTTTTGCTTCCCTGGTCAACTTTGATCTTCCAAATCTTTAAGTGCAATGTTAATTGTTATCTTCTGACTTCTTAATTCTTGTTCTTTTATTGTTCTCTCTCCTTTTCTTTTCTTTTTTTCATATTCTTTCACACTCAGTAATCCCCCTTGCATCTTAGTGGCTTTATTGCCTTACTTGGGGTGAAATGATTAAAAAAAATTAGACAGATTCCTGTTGTAAACTATTGTTTTACGAGACAGAAAAAGCCAATAATAAAGATGAAAAATAGTGATAAATATGAATATATATATATATATATATATACATATAAAAACACACACACACAGACATATATATGAATATGAAAATTTCAAATAATAAGACTGCAGAAAACTTACACCTTTAGATACCAAAACCTTTGTTGTAATTATAGAAATGAATAGCTATTTTGAATTTTTTCACAATTAGAAATTTACTTACAATGTTAATTGTGACTATGACAAATAACTAATGCAGCTATAAGGTCCCTGGGTGAGGGAAGTCCTAGTGAAAGATCATTGCAGAAAATGATTATATGCAGGGCTGAATTTAGGCCTTAAGGGGCCCTTGGGCTAGTCTAATTTGAGATCCCCTTCATTAAAACTGTGTTTGCCCCCCACACGACTGTCTACAAAAAAAAAAGATATATTTTTAGATGATGCTTTTTTTTGGTGTATAACAGGACACACTAAAAAATCTATATGAAAAATCTATATGCATATAAAAAGGATACATCAGTATCAAATTGGTGCCTCTTCAAATCTACTCTGTTCGTATATATTTATTTATTTTTTTAGTTTATCAGGGGCCTAAGGAAAAGATGGCCCTTGCAGTCCATACTAGCCCATATGTAAATCTGGCATTTCAACTAAAAATCTACATAAAAAATCTAAGATGCTTCAAGAGGCCCCAACAAATTTAAAAGACCTACCCTAACTAGAGGGGACCAAATACTCTAAATTGAGAGCCCATTAAATCTGAAAATAAACAAATCTCCTCTGTTTTTATATCTTTATTTCTTTTTAGTTTTATCAGGAGCCCCTCTAGTCTGGGGGCCCCTGAGCTGCAGCTAATACTACTCCATATGTATATCCAACTATTTTGCATGTGGTTATGTGGGCATTGTTTTAGTGAAATCAAATGTTTCTATGATTAGTCCTAAAGTTTTTCTCCAGCTCTAATTCAAATACTAAGGCTGATATTTATTGCTAGTTTCAAGTTCAAATTCTTCAGGAGACTACACAAGTAATAGTTAAATGCATTGTTATTATAAGAGGAAATAAACAAAAATGTGTTTTTTTTTTTTTTTTTTTCTATGTCAGTTAATGTAAGAGCGGCAAGTCAGACAAATGTGAAAATATAATGTTGTTGCGGTCTCTTTGAAGTGGTTTCCATGTTCAGGCAAAATGAGTTAAAGATCAAATGCAGATTGTAATCCAACAGGATGATAAAATAAAGAACAAATAAGAAACGCATATCGATCTCTGTCTTATTAATGCTTCCTCAGAGAATTGAGAGGCTTTAATAAAAGTGAAATATGTTAGATTGATATATGTTTCCTATTTGTTCATTATTTTATCATCCTGTTGAATTACGACCTAAATTTGTTTTTTAGCACATATAAAATTGTTTATTTGGGCAGCAGTCCCTCTTTTATATAAGTTCCATTAAAAATGACTGATAAGGTACTGCAGTTAAGTTATTTTTATTAAGAACACATGAAAAATTAAATAAAAAAACTTAACTGCAGTACCATGTCAGTCGATTTTAATGAAACTTACATATATATATATATATATATATATATATATATATATATATATATTTAATTGTATGGATATGAGTTCGTGACCCTGGGTTTCATACTTTTGTGATCATCAGGCAAACTGATGTCTGATGAGTGCAAAAGTGTGAAACCCAGGGTCACAAACTCATATCCATACAACTAAATATGTTAGCTCTATCACTGATATTGAGAACTTTTCAATAACTACCAGGTATATAGTGATTTTCCAAGCGTGGCATAGATGTGGCACAAGGCTGAAATTAGGGGGCACCCAGTGAGGATTGAACTCACTACTCAGTCGTAATTGTTCTAGTGAGCCAAGCTTGCTAACCATTACACCACTTCGAGGTGCCCTATTACCATGTATATATTATTCCTCACTGTTAGCATGACTCAGAGTTTTATGTACAATGCAATCTTCTGGTGCTGAGTAGATACTTGAAGATTGTGTTTTGCATAAAACTCCAAGTTGTACTGCGGCTGCGGAATAATAGATATACTTATTAATATATACATAATAGCTCTGTTATATTATGTTGAGCACTATTTTATTAACACGAACACACAATGTGTGATGTCTTATATTCATATATATATATATATAGTTGAAATGGCTAGAAGTAACTGTAAGTTTTATTTTAACATTTTCTGTTCTAGCACAAATTCCTATTATTATTTTGTTTTGTATTAACCTGTTTATTGTTTTAGATGTAGTCGTGGCATAATCTATTAGGTTGGTGCAAAAATAATGACGTAATAATGTCGTTTTTTGACGTATTTTTTAACGTCAAAAAACGACATTATTACGTCATTATTTTTGCACCAACCTAAGTCTAGATAAATTCTTTTCAATTGTAGTCAGAATTGTGTTGTTAGGTTGTATTATGTGTCTAGTTTTAGTATGATCCTTTATATTATTTTCATGAATTTGATAAGCTTTAGTCTTTACATTATATATGAAATAATTAAATGCAAACGGGAAAGGGCACCTTTTTTATTTTATTTATTTTTTTATTAAAGACTCTCAAAAATCCACATCAGTAGACACCAATTATACTGTTTAAAAATAGATGCCTACTCAAAGACATTTATCCTCTAAATACAGCAATACTAGATTGGTGGCAAGGTCTCATCTACAGTTGAAATATGGCTAGATGTAACCGTAAGTTCTATGCTAACAGTTTCTTCTCTTGCATGTCTCACTTGTGGAACTCACTTCTGGCTTCTTGCTTCTGAGACAACTTTGATCTTCAAAAATTTAAATGCAAAGCTTAATGCTTGTTCTTTTATTGTTCTCTCTCCTTAATAATGTTTTCCTTTTCTCATATTCTCTAACACTCAGTAACCCCTTGCGTCTTAGTGGCTTTATTGCCTTGTTTGTGGTGATATCTTCCGTTTTCTTAATTTCTGTTCTCTGATTGTCCTTGCTCCATAATAATGTTTTTATTCTCAGTAACCCTCTGCATGTTAGTGGCTTTATTGCCTTGCTTGGGGGGGGGGAAAAGATTTTATATATATATATATGTATATATATATATATATATGTACATATGTATATATGTATGTATATATATATATATATGTATATATATATGTGTGCATATGTATATGTGTATATATATATATATATATATATATATACATATGTGTATATGTATATATGTATACATGTGTATGTATATATATATATATATATATATATATATATATATATATATATATATATATATAGTAAGTAAATAAATAAAAAATTTCAAAGATTTATCTCCCAAGTACAAGATTTGATGAAATAAATCTGTTTTTAAGGGCAAGATCAATTAATTCTAAATCAATATATATAAATAACAGATATTACATTTTGCCAAAAATTATTTGACCAGGGTATTTTGGGAAGATAATATATTTTTAGGCAAACAATTGACAGGCAAACTAATAACTGGGCTCAATATCAAGGGATAGAGTATTAATAATAATAATAATAATAAAGGAAATTTTTTACTTCGAGTTTTAAACTCTACTCATCAGGATACAAATGTACACTTGGTTTATTTCCAGCTATCATATAAACATGAAGTTACGATGTGAAATTATTTGAATTTGTATTTCTTAAAGAAGTTTATGACATAAGCTTAGTTGTATTTATTTAGAAGTTAGAAAATAAATAAAATAAAAAATAAGATAAATAAAAAAAAATACCTTTGTCTCCTAATGAGTGGATTTCAGAATCTGAAAAACTCCAAGTAGAGATAAGTAAGCATAAAAATTATTATATATATATATATATATATATATATATATATATATATATTACAAGCAGTCAATTGCTGATAACCCCTGATGAGTGAACGGAGTAATTCCTGGAGAGTCTGTCTATAAAACTCTGGAGTTGGGGTGCTGATGGTAACATCAATCAGCTAAGTGACAAACCTTTTACTTGTATTAATTCTATTTTATATATATATATATATATATATATATATATATATATATATATATTTGTGTATTTAGGCAGCCTATTTTCATTCAATTTATTACATTCATACATAGTATGTCTAAATTATTGTTGTACCAAATGGTGAGAAACAAAATATATATTTATTATTAGTATGTATATATATATATATATATATATATATATATATATATATATATGATAAAATATATTTTTAAGGTATGCTATATTTATGGGTGAAAGTACTCAATATCAGGGATAGAGCATATATAAATATAAAAGTGGACATTGAAGTCAACACCCAAAGGTGACAGACTGTTTCATGCTTAAACACATTTTTCAGGCTGACAATGTCATTTAATGTCATTTAATCATGAAACAGAGTATTGCCTCTGGGAGTTGACTTCAGTGTCCACTTAAAATTTTTAAAAAAATTAATCAGTTTGTCTGACGATCGCTAAAGCGTGAAACCCAGGGTCACAAGTTCACATCTATCCAACATGTTAGCTCTATCTCTGATATTGAGCGCTTTCTAATAAATACTGCGCATATAATATATAAATAATTATACATATATATATATATATATATATATATATATATATTTATATATACACACACACACACACACACACACACATATATATATATATATATATATATATATATATATAACTGTTATTTATTTGCATTCACATGTATGCAAATATGTATTTATAGACACACACACACACACACAAACATATATATATATATATATATATAAGCACCATTACAGAAAATAATCTGCCATAATTATTTAAGGGGTAGTCTGTACATATACAGATATACTCATTTATTTTAATCAAACAGATAAATTATTCTATATATCTAGTTAGTGTTCTAAATCTATTCAAATCTATGTATATACAAAATGTTATATTCTTGTAAACTCGTGCAAGCATATATCCTCTTTTTACCCACTACAACACACACACACACACATGTGCACTTTTATATATATACAGTAAATAATACATACTTAAACCTGTGTATGTCACAACAGCAACACAATCTATTAATCTATGCAACAAAGTGTGCAGGTCAGTGAGTAAGCTAACTTAGCATTAGAAGTCACATGATATTAATGCAGCAAGTGATAAGTTTGCTTGCAAAAAACCCAAAAAAAACTGTGGCTTAAAGTGTAGGTCACTCACTGGAATAATGAGTCCTTGGAGATGTCATCAGTGGCATGGAAATTGTCAATCAAGTCATAGAAGTGATCATATTCAGACATGAGATGATTTTCCACCACTTACATATATATATATATATATATATATATATATATAATAAGTTCAGATAAAGAATATTCAAAATACTTGTTTCATCACTGGATATACTCCACCTACCAATATTTGATAGTTTGGATTGACAAACTCCTCAGCGATAGTAGCGAATTGACCTAAAAAAAAAAAAAAATTTTCAATAACAACTAAAATTCATATAAAGCTTTTGTCAGGAGGTGCTTTTTTGTTTTGATTTACAGATGTTTTCTTATGCAGTCAGAGAGTTTGTTGAACAGAGAAGTGCTGTGAGAAAATCAAGCATTAATAATAAAATAGAAAGTTTAAACCTACCTGTACACACACACACACACATATATATATATATATATATATATATATATATATATAGCATGTATTTTGGCAGCATGTTTTCATTAAGACATGTCTCATTAAATAATTTAGACAAGTTTTGTTTACTTATTATTAATATGATCCTCTTATATTCACAAAGAAGCTTGTCTGAGGATCATATTAAAAATAAGTAGACAAAATTTGTCTAAATTATATATATATATATATATATATATATATTCATGAAAATGTACATAAAAACTGTTTGTCAGTCTACAATGATATATATGAATGTAAAGTTGAATGACCAACTGTGTTTTTCCTAAAAGATTAAAAGCCCAAAATAACCAGTGTGAAATTGAAAATGGAATAAAGAAAATTTTTGCAAAGTATTTTGACGAGAGGAGAACAAATTTGCAGTGTGAGTGATGTGCCGGCCGAAAAATTTACAATTTATTTTTTTATTAAATTTAAAATTGAAAAATTCCCTCCCACCCAATTCTTGTGGTTTAAGAAGCTGTCAACTTAAGGTTTTTACAATGACTACAAAATCCTTCTCCACTTTTGTCATCACCATCTTCTCCCAAAATAAGCTGCAAAAAAAAAAAAAAAAAAAAAAAAAAACAAAATGAAAATATTATGACTTTTCTAAATCTATTTTCTTCACTGATATATTTATAAAAATTATTTCAGACCATTGGCTCAATAACCATATAGGTAACTACATAATCATACACACAATCACACAAGTATTTATATACCTAAACACATATTCTCTCCCTCATATACAGACACACACAAATATATATATATTTATATATATTTGCTAAAAAAGATTATTACTATAAAGTGGTTTCTGTTACTAGTTTTGTACATGTCTGTAAATTGCTATGAAATATATATACTTGCACATTTTAATGAACATGAGTATATATTTACATGTAAAATGCAATTACATATAGATATATATAGATATATATGTAACAATTTTTTCATGATGATGTGGATTTATTATATATATATATATATATATATACCCATTTTTCATGATCATCTGGATTTATTTATATGTATAATGTGATTATGTATATATATATATATATATATATATATATATATATATATATAAGCACACATGCACCCACACATATTTTTCATTAGTATGTAAATTTATATATATATATATATATATATATATATATATATATATATATATATATATATATAAACACATGCACCACATTTTTTCATGAGTATGTGGATTTTTATATATATATATAATGCACCATATACATTTTGCATATATGCAGATTTGATTATATGTATAATGCAATTTTATATATATATATATACACAAACACACATGCACCCACACACATTTTTTCAAGAGTATTATCATTTATATATATATATATATATATATGCACCCATACACATTTTGCATATGACTATGTGGATTTGATTATATGTATAATGCAATTTTATATATATATATATATATATATATGCATATGTGATAGGCTGTATTTGTTGTAATAAAAAAAAAACTTCAGTTCATCACACATCTGTTGCCTTGGTCCACCCACAAACCCATTGCCATATGAACAAAAGAAAAAAAAGGAAAAGAAGAAGTACTCGTCTTTCAAGACTATTCTCTTCTCAGTATTCTTTATATAGTTTTAAATAATTTTTTTTTTTTACTAATTAAAGTAGAAAGAAAAAAAGAGAAAAGTTTTCAACAATAGTATATAACATGACTGTACATACGTCATGTGTGGATAAATGATATGGTATATTCTTGAAGAGGTGGGGAGAAAATATACCCCTTCCTTTTGCAAACAAAAACAGTGCTTTGGGTTTTGGGTTTTTTTCTTTTCTTTTCCCAAGAAAAATCAAAAATCTTTTACTGTATCCTTTTTGATTTTGGTGAAGAGAAATGACATCTTTGTGTTTTGTTCTTTTCTTCTTGTTTATTGAGGCAATTCCAGGACAACCAATATACTTGTAAGCTTCCTGAATGTTCTAAGGCCTCCCAAGAAGAAGAAGAAAAAAAAAAAAAAATGAAGAAAACCTCATTCCCACAAAAAAAAAAAAGAAAAAAAGCAAACTGTCTCTTCATTTTTTATTATTGTGTAATTTTTGTCTTTCCAAAATCCAGTTTTAGTTTCAAATTTGAAAAAAAAGAAAAAAAATTGTTTTGTATACACCCACCCAAAAAATAAAGAAAAAGAAAAATACACAATGAATAGAACCATTTTAAATAAATGGTTTAAAAAAATATTGTGTTTCTTCCTTTTTTTTTTGTCCCCCTTCTTTTAAAATGAAACACCTCTCTACTCTCTGGGACCAGCTCTGACGTTCATATTGATATAATAACACCAGCCTTGGAGAGAACACTTCTTTCCATCAATTTCCCCATGGAATAAGGGTCAAAATACTGGTCAGGTCTGGCATGCATGGACCTATTTCAGCAACGTAGAATGCTGTTGCTGTAACCACCTATTTTTGTTTGCCAAAGTGTTGTCCGTGGACAACATAATCAAAAACAAGCATTGGTCATTGCCAGATAACAGGTATTTGTTTCCAAAAGATAAGTGCTACCAAAATATTCCTTAGTTTCAAGTTTCATTCAATTTGCTCATGTCTCTTCCTGTGTTGTTCTTCTAAGGAGCAGTGACCGTTCATAAAATCGTGTCTGGCAGCATGAATTTGTCGATGACTGAGCGGTTTTCGAGTACCTGAGAGAAATGCCCTTGCAGTGGGCTTCCCACAAATTCCGTTCATTACTTCCTGCATTTCCCAACCTCTTATTTCCTCATCACGAATGTCATCATCTTTTCTACGAATGGCAGCAGAAGGTATTCGAATGAATCTGCTTGCTCGACTATTACATGTGGACTTAGCAATATTTCTTGCTTTGTTGCGAAAAGGAAGCGTCACCGATTCCCGAATGCAGTTATTGTTAGTCTCAAACATATGGGGCCTCCCATTAATATTTTCACGTGGAGGCCACGGAACTTTTAAAAAAGTCTGTGAGCTCTCCAGATCATAGAGGCTACAAGTGTCTGTGGCTGACAGAACAGCATTCCTTGTCATCGGAGAACTACAAGGCGGGAGGTGCAAGGGAGATAAGGCTGAGTGGAACTGAGTGAGGTTCCCAATATTGAATGATGTATCCATGTCCAAAGCAGTGAAAAAGGAAGAGGAATCACTTGTTCTTCGAGAAGAACGGCGGCCCTCACTGGCACCTTCTTCTTGGTCATTGTTATCAGTTTCCTTACTACCTTCTGGGTTTGTGACAACTATCTTCGGGCCAATTTCTTGCAAATGTTCCAATAGAGATCCAATGAAGGTATAACAGTAGTTGTATTCAGCCTGCAAAGAGAATATTTTGGGGGAAAAAACAAAAAACATTAATTCTGTTTTTTCTTTATTTCAAGAAAGTATTTTGCTCCTTTTCTGTAAAACATTGACTGCTGACCATGAATAAGTGTTGACTCATAATTGGCATTCAATGTGTTAAAGAAATTTATATTTTGTAAAGGGTGTTCCAATAACTTAGACCGATTTTAAATGTGAATTAAGTTTAAGCATCTAATGATTTTTTTCCTTTTCCTTTCAAATTAAGTCTTTGTTAATCTTTCCATGGTTGAAATTGCCAATCAAACAACATGTTAAAGTTTCTAGAGTGCAACTGGAAAAATTTTTCATAAATTCAAACAAACTGGGTTGGTGGCAGATGTCAAAACACCATTGCTTGCTCGTTTATGCTGTCCAGCTGAAAACATTGCTGTAATGCATGAGAATGTGGCCAAAAATCCAGACACCTCTATTCGTCATCGCATGCAGGAATTGAACCTCTCCACAACAATGTTACATCATTTCCAATTGCACTCTCGGATGGTCGATTATGTCGACCAAAAAAAGTTTGAACATCATTTTCATAATAGGCTTCGATAACTTTAATGTTCTTTGATTGTTGAGTTATCGAAGCCTATTATGAAAATGGACATTCAAACTTTGCAAATTTCTGGTCAACATAATTGACTAACTGAGAGTGCAATTGGAAATGATGTAACATTGTTATGGAGAGGTTCAATTCCTGTGTGTGATGATGAATAGAGATGTCTGGATTTTTGGCCACATCCTCATGCATTGCAGCAATGTTTTCAGTTTGAATTTATGAACAATTTTTCCAGTTGCACTCTTGAAACTTTAACACATTGTTTGATTGTTAATCTTTTCATGGTTGAAATTGCCAAAGACTTAAGTTGCTAAATCTAAAAGAAAAAGAAAAAAAATCATTAGACGCTTAAACTTAATTCACATTTAAAATCAATCCAAGTTATTGGAACAGCCTTTATAAGCACCATTTGTTTGAAATTGAAAAGAAATGATTTTTTAACATAATTTTGAAAATGCTTTGTTTAAATCATTTTCACTTATATTTTTGTGTAAAAAGGGAGATAACCTATAATTGCTAGGGTTTTAGGCCTTGGATTTCAAAATCACAATTAAAAAAAAAAAAAATTGGAGAATTTAAACAAGAAGTAATCAGTGATATAAAATAATCCGAGAAGAAAATCTATTATGGACAGAAAATCATATTTATTCAAATTTTATTTTAAAATTAACTGATATTTTTATAAAATTATGAATAAAAAACCTTGTTTACATAGTTATTTATAAAATGGTAAATAATAAATATTTCAGTGTACAGAGTGTTCCAAAAGTCGTATTACCATTGATAACCTTCTAATTTTTTTTTTCATTTACCAAATGGAATCATGTTTCTGTATGTGACAATATATTATTAAGAAATTTTATTGGTTGAATTATGGAAGATGATGTCATTCAAATTTTCTCTGGTTGCTATATCAGAAGAGTATGTTTTCTGCCAATTGTTGCTTGACTTTTGGAACACCCTGTACAATAGAGGCTAAAACCTTTAGAACTCCTTAGCACATTGCAATTAAAAAATGTAGCATCAGGAGATTGAAAGAATGCATTATTTTCTTAATACATTCTTCTTGTTCTGTTATTGCTTTTTATAAGAATAGTTTAGATTAAGACACTCTTTATTATTATTATTTGATTTCTAGTTTTATTCCATCTTATTAATGTTGGGCCTTTTAGTAAGTTTCTCCTGGTTTCAAATTAGTTGCTTTTTGTTCAGTTGGCAAGTTGTAAAGGAATTTTTCCAGAAATAAATACTGAAGTCTGTCTTGCAATCATCATTGTTTGTTATCAAGGATAGATTGAAAATCCACAAATAACCAGTGGCATTTGTATTGTCAGTTTAAAGTTGGAAATAGTTTAAATAGTGAATTGCTTTCTTTAAAGGTAAAGGGCTTCCAAAATATGTAGTTTTTTTCTTTTTTGTCACAGTGGCAGAGAACTTTTGTCATGTTAATTAAAATCTGGTAGAAATTAGTATTATATTAAACAAGGTATCTACTCAAAGACTGGTATCCATTAAAAATTTTTGCAGTAATAAAAATATCAGATTAAAAATAAATCTGTTAATTCCTTAAAAATTACTAAGCATATGTAGAAGCTACAAATCAAGGCAGCTAATATAACAAAGATTGGGTTGGATATTTGGAATATGCTGGCAGTCTTCTACATTGCAAAAGTCATATTACAATTGATAACCTTGTAAATTTTATATTTACCAAATCATGTTTTTATATGTAACAATATATTATTAAGAAATTTTATTGGTTGAATTATGGAAGATGATATGCAAATTTTCCCTGGTTGCTATTTCACAAGTGTAGGTTTTTTGCTAATCGTTGCATGACTTTTGAGACACTGTGTAAATGGTTTACACATTTTGATAATTTTGTAATTTTAAAAATTTGTGAATAAAAATATTTCTTTACAGATTCTTTTTTAGAATATGGTAAATAATGAATCTTTATAAAAGGTAAATATTAAATATTGCATTTTACTTGGTTCAAATATTTTATAATTTTATGAATAAACATTACTGAGTGAGTGAATGTAGAATAAAATAATAGCAGTGTCAAGGGAAAAACCTTTTGACATAGCATTTTTTTTTTACAAGCACAAAGGTTAAACATTGCCCAGAATTGATAATTATTATTATTATTACTGTTTGACTAATTTTCTCTTGTTTTAATTTTGGATAATGAAACATATTCATTTGTGCATTGAATACAGCTGTCATAGGTCTTTTTATTCAAAAATTATAAAAATATGTAAACTCTGTATAATGCAATAAGTTTTAAAACATTGAATAATTGCCAATTTTACCACGTTCACTTCCTTGGCAATGTTTTTTTTTTTTTTTTTAAAAAGTAATGATTATTTATTTTAATTCCATATGTTTGGGTTTTATTAAAATTCTAATCTGGGAAGAAAATGTATTGTGTCCAGAAAATCCAAATTTATTCAAATTTTTTTTTAATAATTCATTGACATAAAATTATGAATAAAAAACTTGTTTTTATAGTTATTTACAAAACGGTAAATAATAAATATTTTATGGCAGATAGTTTACATATTCTGATAAATATTTAATGTTTTAAAAATTTTTGAAGAAAAAGATTTCTTTATAAAATGGTGAATAATAAATCTTTACAAAAGGTAAGTAATTTTTTATAATCTTGTAAATAAACATTGCCAAGGGAGTAAACATAGTTAAAGTAATAGCAGTGTCAATGAAAAAAAAAAATCCTTTTGAAACAGTTTTATTTTTTTGTGGTCACAAAAGTCCATGTTTGCTGAGTTTTTATTGTGACTCTAACTATAAGTTATTTTGTGCATGGCATTTTCTGATATATTTTCGTCTGTGGTGCCAACAATCTTCAGCTGAGGCTATAAATCAACTCATAAACATTTTTATTCCCCATGTTCACTATTATAAAGTTGTTGTTTGAAGTCAGATTTCGTAACTGACCTCTGGTAGTCAACGTGTCAACAACATACTTATGAAGTTAGTCCAGCTCTAGGTGCAATACAATTTTACTATCTGGCTATTATAGGCTACAGCCCAGGGATCCCTCAAGCTTTTATAAAGCAATAATTTTAATTTTAACTTCTAAATAGTTTCATAAACTGAAATGATATCAATATGATAAATTCATATTTATTTTGATTATTTTATTTTGATTATTTTATTTTGATAATGCTGGTTATAAAAAATCTGTTTTTTTTTTGTTTTTTTTTTTTACTATAATTGTGTTGAAATACATGCTAATTTAGTTTACAATAAATAGAAATACAATGAGTCCCCCATAGTCATGGGGGTTAGGGACCAGAACTGTCTGTGAATAGTTAGAATCCACAAAAAATTGTAACCTTCTCCAAAAGTGCTTATAAGTACCTTTATCTGATTTGTTTTGTTTTGTTTTATGGCATATTAACCTCAATTGGTTATTTAATGCTGACAAGATTTTTATTGCTGGTAATTTTTTCTTTTCAAATGTATTGCTAGTAAAATTTTTTTCCTTCAAAAATGTATTGCTTGTAATTTCTTTTTTCAAAAAGGTATAGATGATAATATCTTTTTTCAAAAATGTATTGCTGGTAATAACTTTTTTTACAAAGTATTTCTGGTATTAAAATCTATTTTTACACTTTCATAGTGTTTTGACCCCAGTTTGGGGGTTAACTATTTGCCCATAGCTGAGACCCTAACAGGTGCTACCACCCCAAGTCAGAGTGGACCTGAGAACACCAGCAATTAAGAGGTGGTTCCACACTCCTCAAAACCTCCTGATCAGAGGCCTTGCTGTTGGACATAGTTTATCGTCTTACCCAGGACACCCTTTATCTGACCAGAATCATAAGCAAAGAGGTTAAACAAATAACAAAAGGTTAGGAAGGAAACTCGCATCAATACTAGAAAGAGCTATAACATTTAGTGGACAAGAGAAGTTTAATTTCCTGAAAAAAACAATGTTTTAATGAAAAAGATTTTATATATTTCAACTGACAGTAATGCTAACTGTTTAGTCAATGAATGCTGGAAATAGAATTTTACCATTACTGTTGCAAATGTTTTTACTATTAAATTGGATAACAATGAACGTATCTGTATGACTAAATATGAAGGACATCTGCTTGTTAGCTTTTGCAGTTTTCTCAAAACTAGAAAGAGCTATAACATTTAGTGGACAAGAGAAGTCTGATTTCCTGGATATCTATTTTAAGAGGAAGATTTTGTAAATTTCAATTAATAATAATGTCAACCGTTTGTTTAATGAATGCTGTACATTTTCTGTTTTGAAAAAGATAATTTCTCCATTACTATTACCACTGGTCCCATTCTATTTCCTCTCTGGACGATTCATTCTTGGCCTTCATTAAATGAAGACCTGTTACTAACACATGAAATAGAACTGACAAACTAAGTTCAAATTCTACCCAAGGCACTGTTTGTTTTCACCCTATAATGAAAGGCATGAATCCAAACATGTTGCTTGAGGAGGAGATAGGTACTGCAAAATAATTTGCATTACCCAATTTGTTCTTGGTGTTCATTAGTTGCTGACCTTTAGATTTCAACAGATTCAGTGGTTCTTACTTACCAATGTTGGTACTAACTGTGGCCTGTTCTTCTTAACAACACGTACAGCATTCATTATGTCCACCTCACGATCGTCTTTGAGTCGGTCACAACATATACTGATGGCACAGTACATGCCACATCTACTGTAACCATCCCTGCAAAAAGAAAAATATATATTAGTCAATATCCCTGTATGCTTGTAAAATCTACAATAATCAAGAAGTGTAAACAACTGCATTCTACCAATAATACAATAAATATACAAATAATGTCTGCCATCCCAAAATATTTCATGAAATGAACCTATATTCTCTTTTTAATCTAATTTTTAAGCCAAGCGTGGATTATCAATAAGCTACAGGAAACCATCACAGCAATGAAAGACTCAATTACTCGATTTAAGACATGTACATTTTTTCTTGGGAGTTTTTGAAGTCTATATCTGCTAACTTGATTTCTGTACCAGAAATGTACAAAGTAATTTTAAAGCAAATAATAGTTATTAATAAGAATGACTGATTAAAAATCCATTCATTGTTTAAAAATTACTATATATATTTGAGATGTAATGGAATAACCTGTCACCCCCATGAGTAACAACACTATAAGTATCGCTAAGTCAACTGACTACAGAGTCTAGCTGGGATCTCCTGAGTACGACTCAGACTTATGAAAGAACTACCGACCTTCCAATAGAAGCACTCACTACTGGATTGACTTGCGAGGATTGTGCGCATAACTGTTATCTTATTTCTTATTGTATTGGTTTTTACAATAAACCTTTACTTATTTTATTGACCGTATTTTCAAGTATATATTCCTATTAGCACGGAATATAACAAAATTTTTTTTAATCACTTCACCCCCATATGCAAAGCAATAAAGTCACTAAGACACAAGGGGTTACTGAATGTGAAAGAATAAGAAAAAGAAAAACATTAAAGAGTGAGAAAAATAAAAAAGAGGAATCAAGAAGACAGTAGATGATGATTGACATTGCATTTAACTTTTTTATGAAATTAACATTTTTTACACTCGCAATTGCAAATCTAATGACATTCAAGTATTTAAATATTACCACAACATTATCCATGAAGAAATGTGCTTTGTTCATTTAAACATCCCAAACATGTCTACTAATAGAAACCAGAGTTCCTGTTTTTCCTCCAGGGATATGCTGATGACATAGGTATTCATAGTTGAGATAAGAATATTCTTTAACCAAAAAAAAAAAAATCATCTTTCTTTACCACATATTTCAAGAAATAGGAGTCAAGATAAATCTTTCTAAAACAGAACTGATAATCTTGAACTGGAATGAGAGCAGTGATAGCACGTGCTCTGCTAAAGTCAGTGGATTGACAAGGATAAATCTTCATAACTGACCCTAAAAGCTGAACAAAGGTTGTGTGTGTGTGTGTGGGTGTGGTGGGTTCATCGGTATTACTCACTGAAAGCTCTTAAAACACATTGAAATTCTAAATGTACATTTATATATCCAGCAGCTGCAACATGTCCATAAAAGTTTGGTCAAAATGCACCTTGTGCTCATCAATAGGAAAAATATTTTTCTCCTCCATGACAATGCAAGTCTATAAACAGCAAGAATAACACGTGATAAATTTTTGACCATAGAACATCCAAGGTTCAAAATTCTACCTATATTCATTGACATTGCATTAACTGATTATCATATATATATATATATATATATATATATATATATATATATATATATATAACAATAAAACTGTTTTTACAAACAAGAAAGTATATATTGTCTGGGAAACAGTTATATTAAAAAAGTGCTCAATGCACAGTTAAAAATAATCGAAAATGCAGAGCTATATATGTGTGTGTGTAGTAAAGCAAATTTGTAAACAGTCACTGCTACTGCTGATAATGCAAGACTCTCCAAGCCAACTAAGTCTCTGAGTAACTGGTGTGTTTATGAAAAATAAATATGCAAAGATTCGCCTTTCTCTCTGTGGGGCGTTGTTGGCCTAGGAGTTAGAATCTCTGACTGATACCAAATCGGTCAGGTTTCAGTCCTGGCTTGAAGCAATCAGATGTCTAGCTACACTGATGAGCTGTGATACAACGAAACTGTCTGTCTGTGGATGACGGTGTGTATGTGTATATATATATATATATATATAGTGTATTTAGGCAGTGATCCTTCATTTATGCATGTTTCATTAAAAACGACAGACAGGCAAGGTACGGAGGTTAAGCTTTTTATTTAATTTTCTTGTGTTTGAACAAGTCCTTTCTTTTTTGAACAAAGAGTGTGTAGAAACTGTCCAAATGTTTTTAATGAAACATGCATATATATATATATATATATATATATATAGATATCTGTCGAAAATCTGTGCACACATCAACCATCACATCATGAATGACTGAAATATAACTATCAACCTAACACAAATACTAGTAGACAACACCAAAATACTCTCTACAGTACCCAATGCAGGGAAAGGCTCAAAACTCTAGAAGCAATTATTATTCAAAATAAGCAGCCCACATAGAATAAAATACCATTCAACACAGCAGATGGTATGTTGAAGTGCGTATGATATAATTAATGTGTGCACATATTATATATTTGCATTATAAAAAAAACAAATTAAAGTAAATAAATTGCATTCTTTTTGAACACCCTCATTCCCAATAGTCATTACACATGATATCATGCCAGATTATTTCAAACATCAAACTTCCCAAAGAATACCAGGATGTAGACAAAGGAATCTTAACTACCACACACATCGGTTCTTGATAATGACTATGGAAATTGAAAGACTTGAACAAAAATAACAAAATCTGCCCTTCAGACAGTTTTTCCACAACTTCAAAAAATCAACATCTTATCCGAAAGTTGGAAAAGTATAATAAAAAATTAAATAGATTAACCTTGTTGGTTCTTTTTAATCAGACTTATTTGGATGAATACTTGTGGCCTAAATATACCATATATATATATATATATATATATATATATATATATATATATATATATATATCATACTTATTATAAAACCCAGGTTGTGTGTGTGTGTCTGTACGTTTATATATTGGATCAGATTTCCTACATTTTTCAACTGATTTCAACAAAACTTCACAGGACTACGTAAAATTACCTTGCGGTGGTTCTGACAGCGCCAAAAATTGGAAAAACACAATTGTTTTTGCACAAAATCAATTTGAAAACGTGATTAAGAGGCATCGCGAGAATTAAAGGGGGACAACTCATATCGAGTTATACTTATTATAAAACCCAGGTTGTTTGTGTGTGTTTGTTTATATATGGGATCAGATTTCCTACATTTTTCAACTGATTTCAACAAAACTTTTTTTTTTGGCGGGTAGTGTTTCTTATTGTCTTGCACACTTTTTTCTTTATTTTTACATTCAGAATGCTTTAAAAATTCCATTTACAAGACAATTGTTTATAATAAAATTCTATTCAATCGGTAGACTCATAATGATTGAAAACAATGTTTTTCTTTGAGTTTGGGTTTGACCAATTCGTAAAAAAAAAAAACTAATTAAGACATGCGTGTCTGTCAACCTTAAACAATAATCTTTGTCAATTTTATTTTTCAGTCTTTAAGATGGTCGATACTTGATCTATCTCTTACTGTTGCAACGCCGGGCTCTACTGCTAGTATATATATATAAAAGGAAATACAGTTTTAAGGTGTGCTATATTTATGGGATAAATTGCTCAATATCTGAGTTAGAGTGTATGTAAATATAAATATAAAAGTGAACATTCAGGTGACAGGCTGTTTCATGCTAGATGCAATCATCAGGCCGCCTAATACACACACACACACACACACACATATATATATATATATAATTCAATAAAATGTAATTGTACTTTAGTTTTTAAGGAATAATGTCTGTTTTTGTTTACCAACTAATATATTCACCATTATTTTCAATGACCTGTTGCCACTTACTAGGCATCTCTTTGATACTTTTTGAATACAATTGAGTAAAGAGGATGTTGCGACCTTGCTAGGGCCAGAAATAAAGACACAAAGAGAGGAATTGAGTTAAATATATTAACAGAAACAGTAATAGAAACATATACAAATGAGAATGTTACAGCAAGAATGTTCAGTCTGACTGTCAGAGCTGACTGCTGGAAACTTCCCTCTCCAGAAAGGCAGTACCTGCTCCTATTTATAGCTGGGCGAGTTCATTCATGCATAACAGAGGACAGTATCAAAAGAGAACTGACAGATTCAAGCATCTGTAAATATCAGAGAAATGCAAAAGACTGGAACAAATGGCAAGAACAGATCCACTGAATGTCAAATGTCATGACACTTCACTGAGTTATAGGATAGCATAAAGTGAAAGGTATATAATGCCAGAAGTTTTCAACCCACCCTAATCTTTGCATTCTGCATGAAACATTATGTAATAAGACTACTTACTTTGAAATGACCACAACTGGGCTGTTTGAGTTGATCTGGGCTTGCCATTCTTCTACCAGACCAAGGAGGTAGGCAAATGACATTGTGTTTGGAGGCACCTTGTTTGATTTGGGCCAGTTGAGCAGTTGAAATATACGGACTGGTCGACTTTCATCTTTTGTATCTCTTGGTGGAAGAGTGACGCAATTCTAAAGGGAGATAATTAAATGAAGAACAACAACAACAAAGAAAATCACAGCAAACAGTTTTATACAAATCTTTTGTATCTCTTCATGGAAGAGTGACACAGTTCTAAAGGGAGATAATTAAATGAAAACAACAACAACAAAGAAAATCACAGCAAACAGTTTTATACAAATCTTTTGTATCTCTTCATGGAAGAGTGACACAGTTCTAAAGGGAGATAATTAAATGAAAACAACAACAACAAAGAAAATCACAGCAAACAGTTTTATACAAATCTTTTGTATCTCTTCATGGAAGAGTGACACAGTTCTAAAGGGAGATAATTAAATGAAAACAACAACAACAAAGAAAATCACAGCAAACAGTTTTATACAAATCTTTTGTATCTCTTCATGGAAGAGTGACACAGTTCTAAAGGGAGATAATTAAATGAAGAACAACAAAGAAAGACAAATCAAGTATTTTGTTAAATATAACATTTTCTTGGAAAAAAAAGGAATTTTAAAATTTTCGGCTTGTAGTTAAAAAATGATTAAGATAATAAAATTAACAATTCTGTAAAAAAAATACAAAACATATATGCAATCTTTTCTCAATAAAGAATTTCAAAGTTTTTTTTAATTCTTATCAAACAGAAAAAAAAATGAAACCTGTTAGAAATAATTTCTTACTGATAATATTGTTTAACAACAAGGACTTGCACATTGATGTCCTTACTCTGTTCCAACATTTGTTCTTGGCAATGTAAAAAAAAAAAAAAAAAAAATGGATGCAATCAAAATTATTGGAAATTAAAATTGGTAAAGGGAAATCCTGTTTCTTGCCTTCATTTCATGCATCTATGCAGAATGACAATTGAGAGCGGAGATCAAATTTAAAACCAATTTGTTGTTTCAATTTCATTGCTGATTTAAACTTTTCAGGCTGGAAGTGCTCAAATATATCCACAAATTTCATATACTTACAGTCTGGGCGTGGCTGAATGCGCCTGCAATTGGGTATCACTTTATTTCAATACCCAGCATTAATATTCATCACATAACTATAATCGCCATAAATCTATGACTTTGCAAATGTTCCAGTTTTAATTTCTGGGATGAGGAGTTATTATTTATACTATTTTATCCGGATTATTGCCCTAATCTTTGTTGTTGTTATCATAGTGTTTTGGCTGTTGTGCTCTTCCTCAGATGTATATGGGAAAATGGCCTAGTGGTTTAAAGTGTTGGTTTGTTTGAATTTGGTGACAATTATTGTGAGTTCAATCCCTGGGTACTTCTACTCAGTGGAAACAGAATGAGCAATAACTGAACAGTACTAAATAAAAATAAGAACTAGACAATATCCCTAGAAATGAGTAGTGGCATGAGAACAATCTATCCCTATAGATTAAATAAAGGGTTTGGTTCAGAATTCCCTGTAGGTTATCCAGATTGATAACCCTGACACTTGAGGAAGGGCACAGCGGCCGAAACGTTTGTATATGTTCTAGAATTCCAAAATCATATCTCATAACCAGTAATACCAAGAGAGTTAATAAACCATAGACAAATCTACAGGGGACTGTAAGAGGCATAATCTAAACAGCATAAATTGGAAATTGTCATCGTTTAACTTATTGTTGTTACTTTTGCTACTCTGTTGGGAGTGACATTTCTAGCCTTTCATAGCAGAAAGTAAGTGAATTTTTTGTACGAGGCCCAAGAGCCACTCGAGGTAGAGGGTTATCGAGTAAGAGGCTCAGTTTACGAAGATATGTGGGGGAAGATAACTGTTAACCCCTAGACTTGAACAGGTTAACATTGTAATAATTGGGGGAGTATTCTTTTGGGAGTCAGTTCCACAAAGCAGTTTGTGGGAAGAAGCTGTTCAAGTGGAACTTACATCTCATCAATGGAATATGAGAGGAATGAGGCTGGTTCACTACAGTGTGCATGGGTCTTATTCGTGAAAGTTATAACTGGTGGAATTAAAGAGGTAGCTGAAATTTCTGGGACACATAATGAGGAAGGAGGGCCTGGAGAATCTGCTACTCACGGGTCAAATGAAATCTCTCTCTCTCACATTAAGTTTTATTCCCATTTATATTTTGATGAAGAAATGTTAGGTTAACTTTGTAAGAAAACCAACAAATTTATCTCTCAAAATGAGTGTTACAAATTGAAAAGCTGTATCACATATTGAATTATTGAAATATATAGTTTGTTATTTCGCAACTCATTTCAAAAGTCAAGTGGGCATTGCGTCAACTTTCCTTACCTAACTAAAACTTGCTTAAATTTACAAGTGATGACTGAAACAGCTGAAGTATTGATGGCCCAAAATGACAAAAGCTATATTCCCAAAATTTTAACACAAAACCTGTCATATGACAAGCAAACACTTTGGCAGTTAATAAAAGTAACTTGTTAGATGCAAACAAAAGAAAGAAACGGAAATATTTAAAAAAAAAATTTACCTGAAATCTTTTCAACATTGCTAGTCATAGAAAATGAAGGAACAGAGTATCTTGTTTTTGAATTTGGAAAAAAATTATTCTTTGAAGAAAATTAAAGCAGAAATTAGTCTTAATGTTTTGAGCCCTGACCACTGGTTTACCAGTGGTAGAGAAAAATGTCATAATGCCCATCCACCGGTTGAACAGTGGGTAAACACTTGTAACTATTTTTATATCTACCGTGAAACATTACAAATTACAATTATTTGCAAATTTTGAATCAGGAGCTCAGGCAGAAGGGTTAAAATTGTTTAGGGCTCAAAGGGTTAATAAAAATAAAATAAAAAAATCATATTAGGTTGGTGCAAAAATAATGACGTAATAATGTCGTTTTTTGACGTAACGTCACAAAACGACATTATTACGTCAATATTTTTGCACCAACCTAATACATAAAAATATTGTCATTTTTGCCTTAATTTTCATCTGAAAATATTTAAATATGGTGAAAATTTACCATAACAGCTCAAAATTGGAATAATTCTAGTTTTAACACATGGTTCTAATAAACTGTTGTGAGATTTAGCAAACTGATAACTGACTGATTAATTTGTTAATCAACCATTTGGTGGTTATTTTATCTTTGAACAATCATTTGGTGTTATTTAAAACTGAAACATATTTCAGATTGTAGGAGATAGCTTATTGTACCCAGTGTTCAGAAGCAGTTTCCCATCTAAGTAATGACTGGGTACAATGTGATAACTGAATGAATTAATTGAGTCTATAATAAGTTTTTATGGTGATTATTTTATACTTAATTTTATGCACTTTAGCGCATCCATACAAATGAGCAGTGATATGAAAAATGCATAAAGGAAATAGTGTAGCAATAATGAACAGAAAATTATTAAATACAATCATCATCAGTCCTATTACCAGATATGGTTGTATGGTCACTGAGCAGCTGACCAGCTCCCTCTGTATGTCTCAGTTGCATGCCAATGTCTGAGTCTCTGTAAATGATTTTCCCGTGTAAGGTTGTAGGGTCACTGAGCAGCTGATCAGCTCCCTCTAGATGTCTCAGTTGCATGCCAATGCCTGAGTCTCTGAGTGCCATTGTCACACCATTTTTTTCATTTTTCTGATTCTTGTTTTGTTTTAACTGGAACCTCTTTGGATGGTTGTGGAAAGATACTCTTGGGATGTAACCAGACCATTTCAACTGTCTCTACTTGTTTGTGGTATGGTAATGGTAATATTACCCATTTCCCTATAAGGAAACATCTAGCATTCATTAAACAAGGAGCCAATGTTGCTTTCAGTTGAAATTTATATAATCTTTCTCTTATAACAATTTTTCAGGAAATTAGATTTCTAAAGTACAGTAGATGTTATCTCACTCTCTCTCTCTCTCCAGTATTGATGGGAGTTTCATTTGTAACCTTTTATTTGAAGTCATGTGGAACGTTAACATCTTCGTAAAGTCACATGTGTCATCGATTTTAGTTGTTTCTGCTGTTGGTAGTCTTCAAATGATTTGGTTTCTGTTATTTTGTACAGTTCTTTATTTGTGAATTTATAGTGCCAGATGACAATTTTCAAAGCAGGATGATCTTTGCCAAGACCCTAAAGCTTTACTCGCTCAGTCTTTTTTCACCATTGATCTGAGGAAGTGATGATATACAGCTGGCACTCTGAGGTCTTCTAATAGCCTTGTTTCATTTTTGATGGTGTCTCGCACTGTATTATTTGTGATGTGATCGACATAAGAGATGCCTCAGATGTTTCTGTAGCACCTCATCACTAATGCTTAAATTCTTTACTGTAATTCTGCTGTTAATGTCAAAGATTCACAGGTGTAGAAAATGCTGAAAAGGCCAATGTACGCAAGCATCAGATCTTTGATTTCAAGCCGATATTTTTGTCTTTCCAAATAAATGTTTTTAATTTTGTGACAACTGCCTTTGTTTGCACTGCTCTTGAAATCATTTCTTTTCTGGAGCCATCTTCACTGATAATCGAGCCAATATATTTAATTACCTCATTACAAGTTTATTAAATATACTTAGTGACAAACAAAATTTTGTTTAAAGATTTAAAATGAAAGGAAATGATAAAAATTTAAATTTTTTATGGAAAAGCAACTACAATGGTTTTGGCTATCATTAAAAAATAAAAAAAAAAACTTATTGACGGTAGATCAATTGCATCCCATTTGTATGGAATCCCTAAAGTGCATAAAATTACAGATTAGGAGAAAATATTCCCATTTAGAACCTTTTATTACTATTAGTTGTTAAATTTTTTATGATGGCAAAAGAATTAAACAAATTATTCTTATATCCGGGTTTCTCTTATATCCGGGTTTGGTCTATTTATATACATTAACACAGGCTCTAATTTGGGACCAGAGAAAATCTCTCTTATATCCGGGTTACACTGTATATATATATATATATATATATATATATATATATATATATATATATATACTCTCTGTATAGTTTTAACATTCCATTTTTTATATCAATCTCTCTCTCTCTGTATATATATATATATATATATATTCTTTAGGAGTATCTTTATGAGACAAGCAAAGCTGATATTCAGTCAGTTATGTGCCATGCGTGATACACGTTTAGGCGATCATGTATCTTTCAATACATGAATGACGAGGGAGATTTTTTTCCCCGCAGTAGGTTGCCATTTCTTTCTGCGGTAGACCAGTTGCCATTCAATATAGAACTTGGTCTGTCTTGCTATTTACCCATAGCTGGGGAGAGGGAGAAGAAGAGGATTCATACCTTTCCCAAGGGCATTAGCATGTAAGTGAATGTAATAGATTTGACTGGAATTCAACCTTGGCTTTCTGATTCCTCAACCGGAACTGTTATTCATTACTCCACCGTACAGTTTCAAAATCTGTTCTGTTAACTGTCCATGTGAACACATTCTGTCTACCACCATTTAGAGTGATCACATTTTTCTGCCCCCCCACACCAATATAATTGTAGCCTAATGATGAAAAAAAAAAAATTAATTATTTATTTTTCAACATAATCTTCCTCCTTTCTTATTGTACTAGTGAATATAAATCAGTGTTTAATTCATATTAACATACACTGAAAATTTAAAATCAAAATTCAGCTTTTATCGATGCATCAGACTTGTTTCTCACAACCAAAAAAAAAAAAAATGTAAAAATTTGGAATTTGAAAAGATGGTGCAAATTTGTCTGTTTTTATGCTCTCCAAATATTTTTGCCAGTACCTCAGCAATTAACGGGTACTATAAAGTTCTTAACTAGACCCACTTCCCTAAACATGGTATATAAGCACAGAAGATTCACTAGGATAACTTTGTTAACAACACAACACCAGGCAGTGCATTACCTGAGCTCATGACATGACTACTTGAACTCTAGAGGACTCGTAATGTATAACATAGTTTGATGAGTCACATGTTTAGTTGTTTCAGGCTAATAGCTAAGTTCACACCTGGCAGGAACATCATAAGGCTATGGGCCCCAATTGTCAGCAAGATGGCATTCAGTGCAGTCTAGTAGTGGTTACATTATGGCGTGTGGTGTGTTCCCTTTGCATAGGTTGGATGCACTGGTCAACCTGAGCATGATACTGATTTGTAACTGCAACACTGCACCTCTTTGTGGCCATTTGCATCCAAGTAATTTGCATATCCAATAACGGGGGATTATTCCAACAAGTTATTGCACTGTGTTATTGATCCCAAATTACCAAGGATTCATTTGAGGAGCATTCAAGCCAATTGAGCATTTATGGGACATGGTGGAGAGTTCTGTTTACAGGCAAGATGCTGCACCTATAAAAATCAGGAAGCTGTGGCCAGCTATCAAGATGGCATCACTCAACCTCTCTTCAGAGGTCTTCTTGACCACTTGTTGTATCAATCACAGTGAGTCATTGCATTTTACCAGGCTAGAATGGGTCCTATACAATAATAAGTATATATCCCGACTTATGACATATCAGTGTAGATATCCACATACACAAGTGTACATGTGTATATATCCTTCATTATTAATCTGATTATCCATGATATATATGACAAAAAATATTTAGGCAGCAAATTCTCCTTTATATTGTTGAATATAGCAGAGGATGATGGTTATATTTTTTAACCAACTTTTCCTGGTTTTGAACTGACCACTCTACATTAGATAGAAAACAGTTAATTTACAGTCCGTAGTTGCATTGACATAAGGGAGGTTACGAGCACTTTTGACTGTTTCATCAGTCATCATCAGGGAGGAGACATTGGTTTTGTTTTAGTCCATTAAGAAATATTTCTTAAATTAATTAGTTAAGATTTATGCCATGTAGCATCACCTATTGTCATGTAGTACCACATGTAATGTGGTATCACATGTTTTATGTAGCATCATATGTTGACATGTAATATCACACAGTATTATATAGCATTACAGAGTCATGTAGTACCACATTACATGTGGTATCATATCTTTTCATGTAGAACCAAATGTTTTATATAGCCCTACATGTTGTCATATTATGTAACATCCCATATTGTCATGTAGTTGATTTGTAGCTTGGATTATATACATTTGAGCACATAAGTGACATTGTTGAAGCAAATCCTTGTTTTTGGATGGTGCTTTTCTTTTAATAATGACAGCCTCCATGATTTGTAATAGTTTCTTATTATTTTAGTGTTGCTGGTGTCAGATTTTGGGAAGTGGGTTGAGCCAAGAACTTTTCAGTAACACCCCCAGCCCACCCTTGTATATTAACATACATCATGATTAGGGCTGAATCAGTTTTGGGTGTAGATATTAAGTAAACAAAAGTTAAGAAAAAAAAAAAATAAAGAAAAAGGTTAGGGGGTTACAAAAAAAAAAAAAAAAAAAATAAAAAAAATTACAGGGATACAGAATAATAAAAAAAATATTCCTTTTTTTGTCACTGAGAATAAAGAGAAAAAATTAAATATCAAATGCAAACTGAATCAGACCAAAAATACAACTTTAGCCGAAATAAAAAAAAAAATATATTGATCACTGGTTGGATGAAGAACGCACTCAAAATCTAAGGCAATACATTTAGGCATCTAATAGAAGATGGTGGTGGTGGTGGCGGCAGAAGGTGGTTGCATTTATTATTTTGATGAAATTTTCTCATCCCTACTTAAACTTATTAAGCCCACTCTATTAATTTTACGCTTTTCTCCAGAGCTCAAACAGGGAGCATTAATTACTTTAGTTGGTTCATGTTTTTACTTGCTTGCTTTTATGATTGCATTGTTTAAAAAATAATTTTCCTTTGATCTTTTTTATACTTTCCACAGTTACTATGTTCCATTCTTTGAGAAATTAAATGGTAAAAAAAAAAAAAACAACTTTATTTACTTACACTACAAGCAAAACATTCGAGTCCACTCTGCACATCTTTAAAACACACCTTAAAATGTGATATTTTTGTATTTTTTAAAGTAAAAGATAAAATTTCATTAACTATATTGTATTTACTTTTATTTTGATAAAAAAAAAAAAAAAAAGCTATTAACTATAAAAATTATCATACAACAGCATTAAATTTTGTTTTTGTCAATATACCTACCTTAATTATTGCTTTACAAATTTTTGGGATTCTTTCCCAAAATTTTTGAAAAAAGTGGATGGCATAGCTTCCACAGCAAGCTCACTATCACTCTTTGAATATTCTCTTCAAATTTGCCTATCCAATTCGTCTCATACTAATTAATTTGGAGAGAGGTCAGACTGCCAAGTTATAATTTCCAAAATTTTGTTTGTTTTTGTTTTTTAACTCAAGGTAATTTTAAGATCATTCAGAAGATTATGTTGAAACACAATTTCTTTTAGAATTATGTATAAGCCTGATGGTATAGCATGTCGTTGCAAAATTGAATGATATTGTTCTTTTTTCATGATTTCCTTGACTTAAATCAAATCTCCCACCCTTTTTGGTAACCTCAAAAAATCTACTGAGGGGTTAATAGGGCAAACAAAATACAATGTTTCTCATACAAAATATTCTTAATTTAGCAATATGTATTGTGGACAGACGAATTCAAATTTGAACTTTTTGGTAATAAGATGAACCTGGAGAAAGATTGACAAATAAAAATACAATTTACTAAAAAAAAATACAAAAATATTTCATTTTAAGGTGACCCCAAACTTTTTGTCTGTAGTGTAAATTCTAAATTTTTGACTCTGTAAATTATTTTCTTCTCCTCCTCTTATCAAGGCCTCCCATATATTGCATATTGAGAAAATTCTGCTCACTTCCCCACAATTATTAAGATAGCTCCCTTGTATTAGGCATTTCGGAGTACAGGATTTATTGTACTTTTATTTAAGATCTTTTTTCTTTTATGGATGTTAAATGTTACATAAAATGATATGAACAATATATTTAATGCTGAAAAACATAGCCCAACAAAAGCAACCAATCCATGGGTTAGAGAAACAATTAAGCTGTTTCGATTGTGAGTTGTGGATTTTATGTGTATGCTTCATCCAATCAATGTCATGAATGGTTTTCATGCATGTATATATATGACCACTTTCTGCATGTATGATACATGTTTAATATATTGAATAAGAAAAGGCATTTTTAAAAGAGGAAGTTATTTTTTTTAGCATGACTTTGTTCTTGTTAAAATTTAAGACAAAAAGCATGAGAATAAAAAGATACATAATAATAATAATAATAATAATAATAATAATGAATATGCAAACAATATTAATCATGTGAATAATAATAATAATAATTATAAGAAGAAGAAGAAAAGGAATAAAAAGAAGAATTATAAAACATTCACCAAAAAGAAGAAGAAAAAAATCATTCACTGAGAATCTTCTATAGAGATCCAAAAGCTACAAAATAGTGAAAAAAATGGATGATGATCATGATGATGACTACGACAGCAACGATGATGATGATGAGAGTAGAAAAAATGACAAACAGAATAAAATATATAAAGCACGAAGAAAAATTCAGTTTTAGGAAATAAAAAATGAAATGAGGAAAATAATGGGGGAAAGAAAAAGAAAAAAAAGAAAGAAATGCAAAAGATGATGATGATGATGATGTCATTCATGATGTTGATGATGATGATATATGTAGAAATAAAACAAAAAAAAATGATAAACTATATGAAGAAAAATTTGTAGCATAGGGAAAATAAAATGAAAATAATGAGAAAAAAAATTAGAAAAAGTATAAATAAGAATTGCAAATGATGATGATGATGATGATGATGATGATGATGATGATGATGATGAACACGAGTAGAAAAAACAATGGTAAAATATATTAGGCATGAAAAAAAAACCCAAAGAATTTTTTTCAATGTAAGAAAATAAAAATAAATAAATAAAAACAAGAAATGGAAAAAATGATGCTGATAATGATGAGATGAACAAATGACAAAAACAATGATAAATCTACGAGGAGGGAGGAAAAATTGAAAAGAGACAAATTAAAAGAATATCTAAGGAGAGAAAAATGAAACTAAATTGAGAAAAAATACTATAAAAAAAAAAAAAAAATGTAAATGACGATGATGAGTTGGGAAATAATTATGAATAATAAATAAACAAATAAAATGAATAACATAGAAATAAAGAAATAGAAATAAATATAATATAAATAAACAGAATAAAATAAATACAAGAGAAAAAGAAAACTTTATTATTATTATTATTATTATTATTATTATTAATAATAATAATAAAATAAACCGGAAATGGTAACAAATAATGATGATGATGATGATGATGATGAGGAGGAGGGGGAGGAGTATTATGACAATAATATGGCAAATGACAAAAAAAAGAAGAAACGAATATTGAAAATAAACATTGAATTTGAAAAAGTGACATTGCAAAAATTCAGCCAAGGAAATGCTGAAAAAAATGCAAAAAATGCAAATTCTTTTTAATTTGTGCTTTGGTGAAAAAAGGTGATAGAAATTCCTCATGCAGTGAATCAAAGAACTAATACATACTCCAAGTGACAATGATCTTCTAGAATATTCCAGAAGACAGTAATGGGTAAGGAAAGTGTTTGTAGAGGGGGATAATCTAGCTACGGATGGAGCTACCTTTTGATTATATCAATAATACAACAGTTTTCTAGTTTCATAAATACCATTTACTATTTAACAAAAAGTACATACATACATACATACATGCGTATATATATATATATATATATATATATATATATATATATATATATATATACTTTAATATAGAGTCAGTTGAAGATGTCAGCTATGGGCTGTCTTTCATATAAAAAAACTAATTTTTTTTTATGGAAACCAAACAAAACAATCCCTAATAATTGTGAAATCAAGCACTGTATATATATATATATATATATATATATATATATATATATTAAGGTTATGATTTTTTTTATAGCCCTATGTTCTTATGTCATAAATCGATGAGGTTTTGTCCAAAATTAATGAAAAAGTCATTAATTTATTTTAGTTGTGGAAGAAAGTCAACCCGAAACCCAAAATTTGATTTTGCCATAGACACAATAAGGCTATAAAAATAAAAATATTTCAGCTTTACTTTTCAATTTGCTAATGATGTAAATGGATAGTTCTTATGTATTTTTTTTAACTCATTTAACAGTTTATAGCTATAGAATAACATACAAACTTACAAATAAACAAAAACAAGTTCTAGAAATTTCCATAAATTTCTAGAAGGCTCCAGAATGTCATAGTGCTATTATACTTATATACAATTTTAGAAATTTTGTGATGACATTTTAAAAAAAATAAAGTGAATTAAATCTTTCTTTATTATTTTTGAACAAAAGTTAATTGAATTATGACACAGGAAATCAATTATTTTACAATAAGTCAAAAGTCATAACCCTTATGTATATATATAGTAAGTTAATGAAGGGTTTGGTAATCTGTGTGGATAATTCCAGAGAGCTCAATGTAACACCAAATGTGACCTGATGAACCAGGAAAAATATATTTTCTGGGGAAATAAATTATAGTCATGGAACCTTAAGGTTGTCTCTTTCTTAATTATTTAATATATATATATATATATATATATATATATATATATATATATTTAAATAAAAAGAAAGAACAGTAAGATATGTAATCCGGTGTTCTTATTGATATTTTTATTTTTTATAAAAAAAAAAAACATATTTTAAATCAGTTAATTTATAATATATATATATATATATATATATGTATCCTTGTGCAGGTATGCAGAAAATAGAAAAGAACATGTTGGGTGCATAATCCGGGGTTCCTTAGTATTTTTGTTTTTATTTTTAAGAAGACAGTGCTCCATACAGAAGTAGAGCTTATATTATAATAATATTTTTTGTTTAATATTTTTTATTTTTAAACAAAAAATATTATTATAATATATTATATTATATATATATATATATATGTATATTATAATTTCCTGGTATAAGTTTGACAGACTATGACTGTCAGTTTCCTTATGCATGTATTTTTCAGGTAGTCATCATTAGACATTCAGTGATCTGGCCATTTTATTTTTACCTTGGATAACCCAAGGTGTTATAATATTAGGTTGGTGCAAAAATAATGATGTAATAATGTCGTTTTTTGACGTTAAAAAATACGTCAAAAAACGACATTAATACGTCATTATTTTTGCACCAACCTGGTAGTTGGCAGAGGATTTAAACAAGCCTCAAATCCCATAATACTTTTAACAGTATGTTGCAAAAGTGCTCATGACAGAAGAGAAATAGCAAACAAGCTTAAAATGCAAACAGCAATAGTGATTAACAATACTGCCCAAGCATATATATATATATATATATATATATATATATATTATGAATGCAAATGTCAGTGTGTCACTGTATCACACTTTTTAAGCTTTACTCCTAGAGGCCATAGCCCAACATATCACCATTTTGGAATCAGGCAGATTCTGTGAGCAAATTAAAAATATTCCGGGCTGGATCCAGACCTGCAATCCTGAAATTTTGGATTTCCAAATTTTCATTACTGCAATTGTTTTCAGCGATTTTTTTTTTTTTTTTTTTTTTTTTTTACGTGATTTTTTGTAACAAATTTTTTTTGTACAATAACAATTTCTTTAATTTGGAAATAAATTTGGGGATAATTGCAAAAGTCACCAATGAAATAATAATGTTTTTGTACGGAAAGTAAGGACCTACATACATCAAATTGTCTTTAAATTAAGTGGCGGCAGAAGAATTATCATTGATCTTTTAAAAGGTAAGCTTAAATATTAATGCAGTACTTAAATGCAGTGATCAGTTTTGAGTTCTTCTGTAGTTTATTGATGCCTGTCGCATCTACTTCTCCCTACCCATTGTGATGAAGGCCCAATCAAGAGAGCAGCTTTTAAACTAGTGTATATATATATATATATATATATATATATATATATATATAAAAGACAAAAGTAAAACTTATCTGATACTTTATCCAGGCAAAAGAAGTGCATCAGCTAAGTTAGTCTTTTGCCTTTATTCATATTATCCTTTTACAGATATATTTTTAATTATATTTTAATTTTGACACACACACAGAGTGGTCCGAAAGTCTTGTCACTCCTAATATAATTTTCTAGTTCAGATGTCTGACACAAGCAAACACCTTTTTGATGCGTGACAGTGTCAATGAAAGTGAATAAAGTGAATGTTCTCATTACCTTTTTGTAGCGGGTGACAAAACTTTTGGAACCACCCTGTATATATGGGATATATATAGTCGCAGTATAAACCACAGGTAGGCTCTGAGGGTCTTGAACAAACACAAAATATGTCTAAGCAGGTGTCTGCAAGAGGGATTGGCTAGTCACCTAAGGTGTAGCTGTGTGCTCTCAAATACAAGTGGCCAGCCTTTATATATGGGAGAATGATATATAATGTTTTATATATCAAGAGAAATTTTGGTGGAAAAGAAAAAGTTGATGTGTGATGCATTTCATTATTTAGGACTTCATAAAACTAAATTTATTTTAATGAAGTAAATTTAGTCAAAAACAATTGTTCTTGATATATCTCTTTAAAACTTTTCTCAGTTAAATTTTAATCCCCATCTTCACCTTCCTGTTCTTCTTTCTTCTGTTACACACCCTCTCTCTAAAGCTTTCATACATTTCCCTCTCACACTTGTTTCCCACTCCCACACATACACTCTCACTAAAATTTTGTTTTTTATACCCGGAGTTATATTTTCTGATTTCTTTTTGAATTTGTAGGTCTGATGATTTGGATTGTGATTACGATTCCAATGTAAAAAATTATAACCATGGAATATTAGTGTTTAAGCTTTTTTAATATATATATATATATATATGTGTGTGTGTAAAAATTCAGATATAACTAGAAAACATATCTGTAAAAGAACAATATGAATAAAAAAAGGAAAACTTAGCTGACATGTTCCATTTGCCTCATTAAAGTACATCAGATAAGTTTTCTTTTAGACTTTTATATATATATATATATATATATATATATATATATATATATATATATAACAGACAATAAATGTCTATTATGTCTGATCATGAGCTGTACAAATGTTTGTATGTTTGCTTTAATATTAGGTAAAACTAAAGACAAAAATTGTCTGTTTGAACATTTTTTTTATTAAGTTGGGCCTTATTTTTCCTTATTTATTTATTTTCACTCAAAATTAAAGCAAAAATTTGAACATTAGAACGGTTCATGATAAGACATAACAGATATTCATTGTCTGTTATATTTAACAATATATGGTTAAAGAATGATCTGCTGCCCCAATACAATATATTCAGTCATGGAAATTATTTTTTTTTTGGCAAAATTCAGGTATCATTCAAGACGAAAAAATATAATGCGAATTGAAATGTACAGTTGAAAGTACTTGTATATTAAAGAAAGACCTTATACAGCTTATAATTTTTAAAAACAAGGATCATAACATTCAACGGGTGATTTGTAGGTTAATGCACTTTTAAAATTTTGTTGGCGAAGGGATTTTGCCATTTTATATCATTACCATTACTAATCTACTTTTTGTATGAATGATTCATTGTAATATAAATTGAACTGCATCACATATTTGATATATATATATATATATATATATATATATATATATATATATATATAGGGGAAAAAGTATGACAAAGTGTTTCATCCTTTAGGACTTCACAAAGTCTTAAAGGGTGAAGTCTAAGTCTAATCATATCGATTTATTCATATCTTTCTATCTAAGTCTATTCATATCTATCTATATTCATTTCTATCTCTCTGTTTATATCTAAGTCTATTCATATCTATCTATTTATCTATCTGTCTTCAACTGCTCTATGTTCACAGGTATAAGTATAAGTATGTATGTATGCATCATTTGTAAATATGCAAACAAAAAAAATGGACTGACTTTTAAATTATAATTGTTTTTTGGAAATTGACCACTATTAAACGATACATGTATGTAAAAGAGAAGAAAAATAACCTGACATGCATTTTTTTACCGAGTAATTTTTGACTGGAAATGCAGTGATTATAATCAGGTATTAAAAAAGTGAAGAGAAGAGAGTAATTTAAAAAAGAAAGAAAGAAAAAACAATGTAGGGGCTTCCTAAATCCTCTACAGAAGGTATAACAAAAAAAAAAAACCTGAGAAAATTTCATTTTTTATCTTGAAGTTGTGCCAAATATAAAAATAAAAAATGTTGGATTGTGCCAACTAATGGATTTTATTTCTTTCACAGAGACAAGAGTAAAAAAAAAAAAAAAAAAAAAAAAGATGCGAAAGCCATATTTAACTTTTACTTACATATAACCAATTGCGCTGGTTAGAGACAATAGAAAGATCTCATTTAATTTTATAATAACTATAAAATCCAATTTTTTTAGATTTCGAAGTAAAAATAAAAGACATAATTATCGACAGATAAACTTGTCATCTCGTTAACAAGGGGAACAACTCTTGTTTTACTGCCTCGTTGGGAATACATATTTGAACAGAGAAAATAAAGATAAAAAATAAAGCTAAAACAAAATAGGATATACATTTATAGACCAAAACAACATTTTTCATGAGAATAACTTGTCTTGACTAAAATTAGTAACAAATTAATTCACCTCTGTGGAGGTAAAGAAAAAACACAATAAAAAAATAAAAAAAAAAAAATTGAAGGAAAAAAAAAAAAAGACCGCAAAGGGAAATAACTCTTGTTTATCTCTTGAGCTGAATATCAACACTGAATTAGAAATCATAGAAAAATAAAGAGATGTTAAAAAAAAAAAAAAAGTGAATCAACAGGAAAAATATTTTGCTAACAATAAAAAGAACGAAGCGAATAAAGACTAAATGTGAAAAAAAGTTTTATCAATATAAAAAATGAAAATGGAAAATTAAAATATCATTAAATATCATGATTACACACCACCTTGATTAACATTCTACCTTGTTTGACTTTTGGGTTCTAGTGTTGGGTGAACAAAAATAAAATAATATTAAATTATTAAATTTAATATTTAATCAGATGTTAATCTGGGATAGGGTTCAGGTAATTCAATTTATTTTTAAATATTTATATCAGGCCTGAACAAAAATACAGCCTATGAAACTACCTAGCTTGGCCTGCAAGAGATTTTGAAATAATAATTTTTTGTCTGACTATATTTCTGAGATGAAGTGTTGTAATTATTTACATTGTTCAGAGTGTTGTTCTGATCTTTATTGTCATGATTCATGATGTTACACTCCGGCCTTCTTCAGGTGATATTTGTTGGAACTTCAAACCAAACCCTTTACTTAGTCCACGAGGGTAGATTATTTTAATTCCATGTGCCATGCTTTTGGATATCTTAGTTTTAGTTAATTCCCTTTGATAACTCAACTCTCCAAGTTTTATGTTCTCTTTGGGTTAAGTCCCTTTTTGGATCAATCAATCCACTGTGCCATGTGGCGGACTTCCATCACATTTATTTAATTTTGATTAGGAAACCAAACTGATGTGAAGAAAGTGACAAGGCAAAAGGTATCATTATATATAAAAATTGTACTAAACAATGCATACAATAAAGAATGTGTAAGAAAAAGCGTGCAATGAGTAAGACGAGAGTTGTCTCTCTTTGACAAAAGTAAAGAGTTAATTATTTGTTAATAATGTTTTTAACAGTTCTGTCGTGCAAGAGGAAAAATATGTAAGTGTAAAGGAATATGCAGTTTGTGAGTTTTGAGTGAGAAGATCGGCTTCAACTGTCGTGGATTTCTGTGGCAGCTAAAGTCTCACTGGGGCATCTCCTCTTTTCTCTTGCTTTTATAGGTGATCATTGGATCAGAAGTGCTGCGCGGGAAGAATCATTCTCCACGTGCAGGGAATCTGATTGGTCGATACTGACAAATCAGTGAATGAGTTTTCGGAAGATTTCCGGGATCCAATTCTCCCAAAAGTGCACAAAATCTACTATACAAAAATTTGGTGATTTCAAAATTGTCGCATAAGACAGTAGTGTTGATTTCTATCCAATGAATGATTGGTATTGAAAATTTGAATTTGTTTAGGTCTGTATGTGTGTGTGATGATGATGATGATGATCACTATATGTCTTTGAGATTCCAACAAATATCACCTGAAGAAAGCTAGAGTGTAAATGGCTGAAATGTCATGAATATGGCAATAAAGATGAGGACAACAGCCTAAACAATTTAAATAGTGTAAATAATTTTTTGTGTTCATCTGAATAAATTAAGAAAATTATCATATAACAAATAAAGGGTGTTTCAATAACTTGGACCAATTTTAAATGTTAATTAAGTTTAAGTGTCTAATGATTTTTTTCTTTTTGCTTCAGATTTGGCAGACATTTAGGCAATATTATTTTTTACACATAATTGCCATGACTTAAATAACATGATCCAATAGAGAAATAAATAAATTTTCACCAATAACACTGATTTATTTACTGCTGACTTTGATCCATCTTAATGAAACACCCTTGGTATATAATCCATCTTAATGAAACACTCTGCAATATGAGCTCTCATAAAAACATGATAACAGCAAAAATTGCAATATGAGCACTGGTAAAAAATGTTTGCTGAAGACATTAGGTTTATAATACCCAGAAATTCATACACAGATGTCCTCAAAGACATATGGTACAGTGGATAAAAGCTTTGGTTAGAGCCAGTGACAGGCTCTAAAGAGTGTGAGTTCAAGTGCTAAGGCAGTAAAAAACTTTCAGAGGGAAATTAACAGGAGACAACTGATTAAACATGGCACATGGAACTAGAACAGCCCACCCTAGTGAGCGAAATAAAGGGTTCAGTTTGGCATTCCAACCAAAGCTGGAGTGTACAATGGCCGAAACATTGTAATAAATATGGCGACAAAGACGAGGACAATAGTCTGAATAATGTAAATAATGAAACACTCTATATTATATTTTGTGGAAAAATGACTTTATTCAACCAATGTTTTGTATCTAATAAGTATAAAAAATATGGCCCTTCACATTTTTTTAATTGTTCAAGCCTGGTATATATAAAGAAATTTTATGAATAAAAAGCAAATAAATTAATCATCCCAAATATTCATAAGTTAACCTTAATTACTTTTTTATTTCTTATAACTAAGATGTCTTCTATCTTCTTTATAAATTTGTCACCAATCAGTGTTTAGTTTAGTTTTTCCTTCCACTTATGCTGTTAGGCATGGAGACACAGTCATCTGTCAGTGGCATGGCGAGTGGCCTAGAGGAGGGATATCTTGTGAGCTCTGAGAGTATTTGCCACTGATTTGCTCCAGTGTCTTCTTGGTCTGCCTCTCACTCTCCAGCCAGAGTACCTGAAGGTGTATGCTTGTAGAGCTGGTTGGTTGATAGGTATATAAGTGACCAACTCAAGTTGCGAGTAATATGACATGAAGGTCAGTGTCAGTAAAACCGAGATCATGACCATCAGCAAGAGACCAGAAAAACTGGACATTAACATCAATGGGACCCAGCTAAAGCAAATCAGTGAATTCAAATATCTGGGCAGCATATTTACTGAGAACAGCAAACTAAAGAAATTGAGACCAGATGTCAGAAAGCCAACACAGTCAGTTACCAACTTGCTCCTCTTCTAAAACATCCTAGCATTTCCATGACAAAGCAAATCTCATGAATGCCATTTTCCTACCAACACTGACATACCAGTGCCAGACATGGCCCCTAACAAAAACCCTTGAGAGGAAACTGATCCCTTGTGAAGACGAAATGCCTGAAGGAAGTAGTGAACAAGACCAGATGAGACAAGATCAGGAATGAGGCAATAAGAGATATGGTAGGAGCAATACCAGTCAGACAATACATTGAACAACAGTGGATCAAGTGGTTCGGACACCTCACTTGTATGCCTATCAATCAGTTCTGTAGTAAATTTCCTTGATTATTATTTTTATTTTTATTACTCTACTACAGGTTTAATTCTACTGATAAAAAGCTACAACTTAACTCTAAGTAAAAAAGTGTCTCTATTGATAGAAAGCTTCCAAACTCTTTGCTAAGACATTGATCACCAAATGTGCTCTTGATAAATGTTTCCATATGAACACCCCCTACCCTGCTAAAAATATTATCTACAGGGTGGTCCAAATGTCTTGTCACCCTCTGATAATGTAATTTTCTTTTAGATATGAGCTCCTACAGTTTGGAGGAGAGATAGTGGGTGACAAGACTTTCGGATAACCCTGTATTTCTCGTCATGTGCTTTCATATGGATGCCATTCATGGCATCAAACCCATTCAGAAATATTTAAACTGTCAGCTGTGTACAACTACTTTCTTAGATTAAAAATGGCTTTGAATGAATAAAACCTTTCAGTCTTAGTGAGAGTCATTCCTTCTCATGAACTGATGCTACAGAATCACAAAGAACTGTACCAAATAACAGAAACCACATCACTTGAGAACTTTTAAAAAGAGAAAATAACTTAAACAGATAGGGCATGTAACTTGAAGAGAAAATAATGACATAATCATACTACTTTAAACAAAAGGTTAGGAAGGAAACCTCCATCAATATTGGAAAGAGCAATAATAGTTACTAAACTTGGGGAATTTAAATTTGTGATCGTCTTGGTACAATCAATTTTTTTTCACTAGTTTTTCTTTTCATCTCATTTTTGTTGCATTTTATTGGAAGACTTTGGTCAATTTTTATATTCTATGACTTAATGAAACAACAAACTTAAATACTGATGACCTCATCTTGATTTTTAGTCACAAAATTTCAGCCATTGTACCTTCTGGACATCTTCAGGTACTTGACATATTCGCTAACATTCTCAAAATTCAAAACCTTTTATTCACTTTGTGTGAGAAGACTGTTCTAATTCTGTCGTTCATGTCAGAAGATGTCTCATATTAGTGAATTTTTACTAAATCTGAAAATGTTACCAAATATGTCAGCCCCCTGAAGAAGGCTAGAGGTTACATTTGCCGAAATGTAGTGACTAAATATAACTATTTTTTAAAAATTCTTTTTTAAAATAATGCACAAGAGACACTGAGTTAGAAGATTGTTGAGTAAGAGTTACAGTTTATGAGGACCATGGGGAGAAGATAATGGTTAACCCTAGACTTGAAGAGGTCAAGATTGTAGTGACTGAGGAAGCATCTCCTTGAGAGTCAGTTCCACAAACTAATGGTTCATGAGGAGAAGCTGAAGAAGCTTACATCTCACCAATGGAATACAAAGGGAATGAGGGTGGCTCACTAAAAAGGGCGTGGCATGGCAGATCTACATGAAGCTTAGAATTGGTGGAACTGAGGAATGTAGTTTGTCTGAACACTTTCCATGGATATTGTGATAGAGTAGCAAGAGGCTTGCAATGTTTTGTCTATGGAAAAGGGGTTGTTGGTTGGAAAATAATTCATCACCCGCAAGGCTGTGTAGGTGTTTTAGACTCAACCAAAACTGAAAAGTGGATAGCACCTGTACATTTTTGGCCTGATCTGGCTCCTGTAAAGACAGGGGATAGCAGGAAGAGTGAAATGCTTACTTGAGAGGTACAGGGAATTGACTATTTTCCTAGCATCTTTAGTGATGGAATGTAATTAATAAAAAAAAAAGCAGGTAATTTATTCCTTTTAGTCTGGTGTCTTGGATTTTAAGTTCAGAGTCTATATTAAAAAAAAAATCTTATATTTATCCATTTTCAGTAGATACTTTAAATTTATTCAAACCATTAGCGATTGGTTGAAAATTCTCTTTTCTTTTAATACTTATGCTGTGTGATTACCATTTGTTATATGGTTTAACAATAGTTAATATCCAGCACTTATATCTGTGGTGTGTATATCTGTATGTTGTGGATGTGCAAGTGGTGCAATGGTTAGCAATCTGAGTTCAAAATCCAGCTGAGATTGTGACATTCACTTTTGCACAAACAAAAGGGAGTTAATTTACTGTATTAATTGTGAATATTCCTAATTATTAAAATTGCCATATAAAATTGAATATGTACCTATTGTGATACGAGATCTCAACAATATGAACCTAGAAGAATTTATAGCACAACTTAAATTAACTATTTGTCTATATTTCTGAGATGAGGTATTCGGACTATTGTCCTCATCTTTGTCGCCATATTTAATACAATGTTTCCGCCGTTGTATGCTCTGGCCTTCTTCAGGTGGTTGGAATGTCGAACTGAACCCTTTATTTTGCTCATTGGGGTAGACTGTTCTCGTTCCATCTGCCATGTTTAATGGGTGTCAGTTATCAGTTATCTCCTGTTAATTTTCCCTCTGAAAGTTCTCCACTGCCATAGCCAGGTATTGAACTCACACTCTTTTGGGTCCTGTCACTGCATCTAACCAATGCCTTTATCCACTCAAGGACACATGGCACAGTGGATAAAGGCGTTGGTTAGATACATTGGATGTCCTTTGTGCCATGTGTCCTTGAGGACATCTTGGTATTATAAACCTCATGTCTTCAGCAATCATTTTTACCAGTGCTCATATTGCAATTTTTGCTGTTATCATTGTATGTTTTTACCAGAGCTCATATTGCAACTTTGTTGTTATTCTCGCTTTTCTCTGGCACTCCTTATTACTGGTTCCCATATTGTATTCATTCCTATGCTTGGTCGGCTCAGGAGATTTTTATGGCCTAGCATATGTGCTGATTCCTTAAGTTTACAAATTTTCCAGTGGTTTTCCTTGTCTATGATCTCAACCAGATCCCACAGAGGGCCGTGATCTCCCTTCTCTCTCCATATTAAATTAACCACAGGAAAACTTTTTGGGGGACTAGTTTTTGTAGATTATCATTCTTCAGATATTCCTCTATCCATGATATTTGTCAGAATTGAAAAATATTAAAGTTTTTAACATTTTAGAAGTGTGTGTGTGTGTGTGTGGGGGGGCATTCACAATATAAATACAGTGTTAACCTTTATCACTCTGTATGTGACTTCATTTGATGTACAAAATGTTTATCCTGTCATGGAAGGTAACTCTGATTCCTGAACAATAGTGTGTTTGAATTTCATAGTTGTGTTGTCATATCCTGCTATGGCAACAGAAAACACCTTTGAGGGAAATTAACAATAAGTTTACTGTGCTGAAGTTTAAATCAATCCCTGACTTCTTAAAGAGTTATCTTTTTTGTTCTTTTTTATTTAAAAATATCAAGTCACCAACTGTGCTGATGTGAGACAGAAATATGAATCTACATTTGAGTAGAAAAAGTTGCCTTTTAAAAGCTAAGCAAAGTATTAAGATATGAGAAGATTTCATTTGAAACAAAGAAAAGTTGCTATGTAATATCAGTCCTGCTATATGACAGTGAATGCTGGGCAATTTCCTCACAGATGAAGAGGGGACTTGAGACAACAGAAATATGGTTCTACAGAAGAATGCTGAGCATACCATGAACTGAACATGTGAGAAACAAGAAAGTTTTAAAGAAAATGGAAACAAAAAGGATGTAGGACACATAATGAGGAAAGAGGGCTTGAAGAATCTGACACTCACAGGACATACTAAAGGCAAGAGGAGCAGAGGAAAGTAATGAATAACCTACTTAACAAGCTTGTGTATATAGATAATAGAACAGCGACTGATGGTGAAAAACAGAAACTTACTAAGAGCTACAAAAGCTAGGAAGTTGTGGAGAGCCATGATTTATCATATCCTAAAAGGACATGGCACATAGAAGAAGCATTACATTACCCACATATCCTACAAAACTTCACTATATGATTAATATTATTGCCATATATATATATATATATATATATATATATATATATATATATATCCGTATTGAGTGGAGACTAATTTAAAATAAAATTTAGTTAACTTATAATTCCTGAAGAAAGATAAAAATTATACAACATTTAAAAAATATATTGATTTATTAATTTGTAAAGTTTCAGATTTATAGCATGTATAGTTATTAGAAATTCTATATTTTTCATGTAGCACACTTTAAAATGGCGCCTAGCATTTTTATGTTAAATATTTGCATGCATTTTGTGTTTATTATCACATACAAACACCAGGTATAAATAAAAAGACAAACATATCAAGTAGTCAGTCTGCATAATAAGCTAAATAGTAGTCAGATGTAACAGTCCCAGTCAAAGTTGTAAGAGGAGTCAGACTAGACAAGGGATGATTTTTTACTATTTCCCAGAAGCAAAAAAAAAAAAAATTTTTTATAAAACACCTCAACAACTTCTGGGATATCAAAATTTTGAATTTACCCATTATCTATGTTGCGAAGTCACTACACAATGCTTATGTGTAGTTCATTCTCCTCCTAACCAAAGTCATTATATAGCCTGGGCATTCCAGATATGTTAATTACTTAATCTACACATCACTATATTTCTGTGTAACAAAGGGATTTTGTGCTCTTTGTTTTTCTTGTGCTTATTCTATCATTTCTTTTTCAGGGTTTCTTTCTCTCTCCTGGGGGTCTTCGTTCTCTCTCTCTCTCTCCTGGGATCTTCTTTTTTTCCTCAGATCTTCTTTCTCTCTCTCCTTGGATCTTCTTTCTCTCTCTCTCCTGGGATCTTCTTTTTTTTTTTCCTCCTATCTTCTTTCTCTCATCGGATCTTCTTTCTCTCTCTCTCCAGGGATCTTCTTTTTTTTTTTCCCTCTCTCCTTGGATCTTCTTTTTTTTTCCTTGGATCTTCTTTCTCTCTCCTCAGATCTTCTTTCACTCCCCCTCGGATCTTCTCTCTCTCCTCGGATCTTATTTCTCTCCCCATCGGATCTTCTTTCTCTCTCTCTCTCTTTCTCCTCGGATCTTCTTTCTCTCTCTCCTCGGATCTTCTTTCTCTCTCTCCTCGGATCTTCTTTCTCTCTCTCCTCGGATCTTCTTTCTCTCCCCTTGGATCTTCTTTCTCTCTCTCCTCGGATCTTCTTTCTTCCCCCTCAGATCTTCTTTCTCTGAGAGATCTTCACCTACCTAGTTTTCTATGGTTCCCATAGCCATATTCGTGCACTGACTGGTCTTCCTCAATTTCCGAATCATATTGACCCTCTTAATGATTGCTATGTTCATCTTCGGACATTTCATTACTTGAGATATCCATGGACATTTCTTCATCACTTTCCTCCTCATAATCATCTCATGGTCTTTTTGGGGTTGGCATGCTACTCCTGTTTTTCTTATTACTGCTGTTTTGTGTCCATTTTGCATAAAAAATTGCCTTCTCCAAGAGTATTTTCCTTATTTTTCTTGTACAGCATTTTCATAATGGCTTTGGCAATTAGCTGTGGCCTAAAAAAAGATCAGTTATTTCATTTTCACTTCCTGTTTCTTTGTTGTCTCTTATTTTCTTAGTCTTTGCTTTAACTGCGAACACCCTTATCTATGCATCCACGAAATCAGGATTCTCTGATGATAGGCTGTTTCCTATTGGTGACACTATTGTTGTGAAGTTCTAAGTCCTTCGTGTTACTACTCAATACTCATATGTAGTCATGCATAGTAAAAGGGTGGGACCTAGATGCCAATCTAGTAGTGTGCTTAAATTCATGTAGTTGGGGCAGCAGGGAAAAAAAGCTCATTAGAACAGTTACCATGAAAATATTTGTAGAAAAGACAAAGGGAGCCATGTCATGTTGATGAGAAGGTGACTAAAGTTGAGATGTCTGGTCAGGATTGATTACATTGCAGATCCTTCTTTGGATTTTTGTCCAAAAACTTGAGATTAATATTCAATGCTCATGTGTAGTCCTTCCTCCTCCTGTTTCTCTTAACCAGAGTCATTATATAGCCTTGGTAATCTGGATATGTTAATTAATTAATCTACATATCACTACAGAGTCATTATTTTAAACTCAGCCTCAAAGCCACTTAAGCTGTTCAAAGAATATCTGAAATGAAATGTCTGTACTGTCCAAAATTAATTGAAATGTTTTAAGAATGGTAACTTGTCTCTTGAAATAAGGCTGATAAATGAATACCTATTAACTGCTGCCTTTTCATTTATTTGCCATGTCTCTTCAGTTGAACAGTAATAACATTTCCCTTAATTAAAAAAAATACACACAATAAAACATCCTATAATAAAAAGCAAAAACACTTTCCTTAAAAAAATAATGATATTTCCTTGAATAAAAACAATACCAATTCCTTAAGTTAAAAATCAATAAACTTCCTTTAATAAAAAATCAATAACATTTTCCTCAATAAAAACAATGACATTTCATTCATTTAAAAAATAATAGCACTTTCTTCAACTAAAATCAATAACATTTTCCTCAATAAAAAAGAATAGAACTTTCCTCAATAAAAAACAATAACACTTTCTTCAATAAAAAATAATACTTCCATCAGTAATATTATTCAGTAACATTTCCTTTAATAAAAATCAATAATATTCCTTGTATTAAAAAAAACAATCTTCAATTAAAAATCAATAACATTTTCCTCAATGAAAGCAATATTTCCTTAAAAAAAGCAATAAAAGTCCCCTCAAATAAAAAATAAAAAATAAAAATATTTCCTTCAGTAAAAAAAATAACATTTCCTTTAATAAAAATCATACTTGAATAAAAACATTAATCATTTCCTCAATTAAAAAACAAATAACACTTTCCTCACTAAACATCAATAAAACTTCTTTGAATAAAAATCAATAACATTTCCATCACGACAGTTATACTCCTTTTAATAAAAATCATTTCCTCTCAATACAAATCAATGACATTTCTTTTAAATAAAAAGGACAATAACATTTCCTTCAATTAAAAAAATCATAACACTTCGCATGAAAAAAAAAGTAAAAACAACCAATAACATTCCCATAAGAAAGACAATAGCATTCCCCTAAAAAGTAAGATCCACTTAAAAATTGATACATCCCTTCTCCAAAATGAAATATCCTTAACAAATAAACAGAATAAGAAAAACATTCTAAAGAAAACAATGCAAAAAAAGTCTTACTTTAAAAAATTAAATTAACAAATACTCCCCTAAAAATTCTAATAACAAATACTCCCTAAAGATTCAGATAACAAATATTCCCCATAAAATTCAAATAACAAATACTCCCCTTAAAAATCAAATAACAAATACTACCCTAAAAAAACAAAAAACAAACCAACCATAAAACCTGTAATAGAATAATAGAAGCAAATACAAACATTATCATAATAACTGATAATTGTCTATTAATATTAGGTTGGTGCAAAAATAATGTCGTTTTCTAACATAGTAACATATGTGAGAAAACGACATTATTTTTGCACTAATCTAATACATGAAAAATAAGATAAAGTGAAAAAAATATATATTTTTTTTTCTGTGATACTTACTTTCCGGACTCTGAACACCCGCACAACCATATCTGGGTATTTCCAAGTTCTACAGTATTTAACGCCGATAGGACCATACTTCTTTTCTTGGTTAACTTCCTTTGGCCAAAAACAGGGGTAGGTCTGTCAAACAGTAAAGAAGAAGAAGAAACAATTCAAAACCCTCAGATGGTATGGAATAGCTGTTTAATATGTTCATTAATAACTTGGATATTTGAACCTTTACACAATGGCATCTATATTTTTGAAAGAATTACCATTAGAAATTGTTATATAAGACTAAATATGCTGTATTTTAGTAAATAAATTTAATTTATTAAACACTGCTATGATGGATATTTGAACCCTTATTTTTTTTTTTTTTCATAAGCATTTCAACGCAGGCAAGGCTGGAAGCCACTAGCATGCAAGGGGTTACATAGGATTTAGAGCGAGAGCAGATAGGAGTGATAGAGGAAAGGATGAAGAAAAGAATAGTGGATAGATCAAGGCAACTGGAGATGTCTATTGACATTACATTTGAATAGTTGGAGATTATAGCTCTCAGGGAAACTGGAATAGGGAAGAGAGTTCCACAGGCGAGAGGTGTGAGATATGAAGCTATTGGAGTAGAAGAGACGGCTACATTTAGTAGTTTCGACAGTGAAAGGGCGAGAGCAGGATGCCAGCCTCGTAGGATGCTTGAATTCATGAAGCCTGGGAACCAGCAAAAGCAGCTCATCGGAGCAATTACCATGAAAGCATTTGTATAAAAGACAGAGAGAGGCGATGACACATCTGTGAGAGAGTGATTGCAGGCAAGATGCCAGATCAGATATAATGCTACTGATGAATTTGTTAGTTGCCATTAAAAATTACTGCCCTCTGAGAGGAATCAAACCTGAAACCATTTCTTTTGCTGAAATATGCTGCTACCAGTTTGGCTAGAGAAGTGGTTTCCCTGATGGAAAATGGTATACAGTTTTGATTCTCACTGGGTGGCACAATTTTTCTTTAATCTAGGCTAGTGGTTATTAATTTCAATGCTTAAAACCTTTAGAACTCTGCATTATTAATATTACTTTCCTTCCCACCACATTTTTTTTCAAGGTCTCTCAATTGCAGTAACCTTATTGTTAATTTCATTCAAATTGTCTTCCGTTGCCATAGCGGGATATTCAAACAAATTCAAATTCAAGGTTCAGAATCACCTCCAGTGGCAGTATAAACTTTTTGTACAGCAAATGAAGTCACATACAAAATGATAAGGGTTAAAATTTGTTAGAAGATATATCATGTTCTGATACTTCAATACATCACAACTTTCTTACTTTGAGAAAAGATTACTTTAATAATAATAACTTTTTCTGATTAATGTTTTCTTAATATTTTAAAGTTTCAGCTAGAAAAAAAATAATAAAATGTAGTATTTTAAAAGGACAAACAATTTAGATTTGAAATTTTATAATATTGCCATCTGGAAAATGACAGGTGCCAAACTGGTAGATTTTATATTCAATTGGTTGATTTTATATTCAATTGGTTGCTACTAAATAGAGACCTTTGTATCTTGCATGCCAACTCCAGATTAACATTTAGCACTTTAATCTTACTTCTTTTTCAAGGTTTCTCAATTAAAGTATCCTTATTGTTAATTTCAAAGTTGTTTTCTGTTGCCATAGCAGGATATGACAACACTATGAAATTCCAAACAAATTCAAATTCAGGGATCAGAGTCACCTTCAGAGGCAAGATAAACTTTTTGTACAGAAAATGAAGTTACATACTTCTCTTTCACTCCCAATAACCCCTTGCACCTTAGTGGCATTATTACCTTGCTTGGAGTGAAATGATTAAAAAAAGGATAGGAAAGGGTGGAGGGCCATGATCACTAATTTCCTGAAGAAGAAGAAGAATATAAAGGTATTTGATATAATATCCATATATTTTATCAAAATCATCCTAATTCTTGGACTATTTCTTGAAAAATTTCACATTTAAGGTGTTTTTAATAGTTATTCATTTGTTATTTTTTATTGCTTATCAACCCTTAGTGGGTTATTTAAAAGCAAAACATATTTCAGATATTCACTTACAAAGTGTACAAACGTACTTCTAACACATAGCATTCTTTAACATGGCTTTGAAAACAGATATTAAAACTTTTTTTTTTTTTTACAATAGTGTTCACCCTGTCAAAGGTTCGGGAGCCACTCAAGGTAGAGTCTTACAAATAAAAGGCACAGCTTATTTGGATATGTGTGGAAGATAATGGTTAGCCATAGACTTGTAGTGATCGGGGAAGCATCCTCTTGGGAGTCAGTTCCACAAAGCAGTGGTTCATGGGAAGAAGCTGCTTGAGTGGAAGTTACATCTCACTAAGGGAATACGAAGGAATGAGGATGTTCACTACAGTGTGTGTGACATGATGGGTCTTAGCCATGAAGGTTAAGACTGGTGGAACTAAGGAGTGTAGTTCATCTGAACACTCACCATGGAAATAGTGATAGATCAGTTAGAGGCTTGCAATATCTCATCTGTGAGAAAAGGGTTGCAGAGTGGAAAATAATTCATCACCCACAAGGACGTGTAGATGCTTTTCGGACTATTGATATTGGAAAGTGAAGACTGTGAAGCTCCTGCCCATACATGGCATCAGTACTCTATTTTCCATCTGGTCTGGGGCTCTTGTAAAATAGAGGCCACCAGGAGGAGTCAGGTACTTGCTGGAGCAGTACAGGGAACTGAACTTTTTTCCAGCCTCTTTAGCGATGGATTGTATGTATGAGTTCCACTTGTGGTCTGGACTGAGTTTAAGTCCTAATAGGTGGCCAAGGCAAGGAGCCTCTCTGACGGAACATTCTGTTGGGGCGCACCCACCTTCTCATCAGAATGGACTGATTTCTCTACTACTAATAGGACAGTTCTATAGAGTTCTGGGGAGATCAGGTGACCATCACACTTCCGTCTCTCTACCGGAAGATACAGTTGGACTTTATATTCTTTCTGATTGTTACTGACTAACCTGCGTTCGTTTGACTACTAATCTCTCTGTTGTAAATACCTCTTCGAATATACCAGTATTTTTCCCTACGTATGTGTTTGTCCTTATTTTAATACACTCACGCGGAAACACTCAACATCTCAACACATTTGTTCATTGCAATTAGTGAAAGTTCTGGGTTCCATTGGGGATGGTGGAAAGTCACTAGTTTAGCTTCCGAGGCATTGAATGTAACCAACCATTTCCCCCAGTCACTGAGGTAAGTCAGAGAATAGATCAGTTCTAGGGTTTTGGAGGTGCACCCATGGGTTTAAAAGAGGTTTTGTGCATGAGGTAAACAATTGTCAGGTAAAATTTTGTTTGGAAACCATTACATTGCATGAAATAGTTTTAAAAAAAAACCCAAAAAATTCAATTTTTTCAAACATCCACTTACTTACCCGAGAAAATTTCACGTCATTTAATAAAACTATTGTATGAACTTTATAGTCATAGACTAAACGCCAGATATCCCGTACTGTGTTCTTCATTGGCCATTGAGTTACAATGTAATTATTTCGGTTCCAGTAACCCTGAAAAATGGTAAAAAAACACAAAAAACAAATGAAATAAATCTAGAAAAATATTTTCATGAAAAGATTCGAAAAGTGTGCGTTTTGGATTTTATCATTGTAAATGTACTTATGAGTTGAATGAAAATACTTATGTCTTAAATATACATCCATATTTTATGAATAAAGATGTTTATGTTGTGAATATAGATTCTTTGAATAATTCAGTAATATGATTATTAGCATATAAATATCAGTGGTTAATACTTACATCTACATACACTCCGTTGATAAAGTCACTATCGTCACTCTTGTCATTACTCAACAAATATGGACGGGCTCTTTCAGCTGTAAAAGAAAAAAAAAAACATCTAAAATTCTTGGAAAATAATTCTCAGTTTTTGTGCTTGGCCTGAGTGTACCTGCTCGGGTTCCCCGCATTAAGCCTGACCTTGTGTCGCATCCCATCTCAGTGGGGAGGCCTGAATAAATACCTGCAAGATGGACATGAAAAGAAATTTATCTATTTGTAAGATATATTGTGTCTTCTTATTTTTATATTAATCCAGAGCATCTACTTAAATAAAATGTATCTGTCTATATTTCTGAGATGAGGTATTATGTACACTATTTATTTAAATGATAGCAAATGGTTTGCATGTCTTTTTTAAAATTCTTTTCCACTAGCTCCGATGTAATTCCTTTGCTTCTCTGGGCTTTTCATTGTTAATATGGATTTTGATAAACAAAAGCAATGAAATTATTTCAAACTTTCAGCACTCTAATATTCATTGATTGATTCATTTGTTTTTTACAGCTTATCAACCCTGTGTAGCTTATTTAAAGCCAGAGAATATTTTTAGATTGTATATTTTTTGAAATAATAATGATTTTAGTGATACAGGTATTAGTAATTCACCCATAGAGGCGGGGAAAGAGGTGGATTCATAGGCAATCAGAAATTGATAAGCAAACAAGAAATAATGTGGATATAAAGTGGGGGATCAATTTTATATTACAAACAATACATAAACTGATCACTCACTTTGTGGCCAAGGAAGTTTCTATACATTTATATCCCAGAGAATGTAAATAAGTCTAAAAGACATGCCTGTGTAGCTAATTAGTTTTTCACTGGTTGGTTGATTCGTTTTTTGCAGCTTATCGACCTTTTGCAACTTATTTAAAGCCAGAAGATATTTTTAGATTGTAAGGATGGTTTAGTGATACAAGTATTACTAAATAACACATAGCTTGTGGGGAGAAATGGTGGATTCCTACTTTTCTAAGGGTATTTTTACATGTGAATATAACAAATCCAACAAGAATTGGAACTTGGCTCACTGATTAACAATTCCCCCTCCTTGCAAAAAAAAAAAAAAAAATTCTTTAAATTAATAAATTTTGTCTTTTCGTTATCTCTCCTAAACCCTGTTCCACCATCCATTTACTAAAGCTCATTAAGTAGGTTTATGCATTGTTTTCCTCTGTCCTTCTTGCTTTCAATCTGTCCTGTGAGTATTCAATTTTCCAAGCCCTCTTTCCTCATTATGTGCCATAGAAGTTTCAACTGTCTCTTCCTGATAGTAAGTATAAGTTTCCTTTCACTGAATGTAAATCCAGCATTGTATTGATATACAAACTTACCAAAAACACATTGACAAACATCTTTTGCTCAGAATAGCAGTCTGAATTGCATTAAATGTTATTTTTCAAGGTAAAAAGCTCTTCTTTTCTTTTTATCAGTCAATTTCTTTTTCATATTACTCAATTTCCAACGGAATGTCTCATCTGTCTTCCAAACAAGTAAGGAGACAACAAAGTTCAATCACTTGCCCTTGAAAAAAAATCCATTTATTGGAAGTCTTCAATCAATAAACACTGAAAACAAATAATAGTGTGATGTTTATTTAATAACAACAGACACGGATATAAATAGACATGGGATTTTTTTATTTTATTTTTGCAGAAGAAAAGAGAATGTCTTTGTATGTATGCTAGGAATCTATATAAGGTTTTTTGAATAGATACAGTCAGTCAGTTCAGTGTGGTATACAATAGGCAACAAGTAGACTAGAATGATGTCTTCTCATGCAGATGAGCCATGGCATTTTGATTGTATGTAGAGAGAATAGATTCTTAGTAAAGCTTGCTCAATGTTTGACAAATTGAGAAGCCTATTGTTCAGCAAGACGATTTGAGTGTGACTTTTATTTCAGTAGATTTCCCCTTACATTAACTGAGAATTTGTTTGGTCGCGGGAATAAATGCAATGTAATCAATTAATTAGAGAACAATACTGATAATTCAGTGAAAACAAAAATGCAGATTTTATTGTTTATTTTACATTGGTTCTTTGAGTAAGCTGCCATTTTTTTTTCCATTTGATTTTTTTATTTTCTGCTTCATTACATTGAATTCTTCATCAAATCTGATAACAATGTGCGACCAGTTGTGATTGTTTTCATAAAATATTTAAAATGTTTCTAATATTATTTGAGCATCTTGAATAAAGCATTGTTTATTGTTATTACTAATTTGGTACCTGTCACTTTGCTGAGATCAGCAAATTTCAAATCTAAATTGTTTTGTCCATTTAAAAATATGACAGTTATTAAAAATAAAATTAAATACAGGAGTCAAAGAAATAAAATTAAATGCAATCATAAAAATTAGTATTGACACACAATTTTTTTTTGGGGGAGTATATTTGTTAAACTTTGCCAATTTTACTATAGAAATAATTTTAATATAGAAATATATGAAACTCGGAAAGAAAGGATTGTTAGGATTCATTAATAAAGGAAATCATGACTAACAGAAAAGGGTTATTGATTGTTTTGTTTTCTACAGCTTATCAACCCTTTGTAGGATATTTGATGTCCTATTGAGGGGAGATAGCGTCGTGCTTTTGGCAATGACATTAGTATAGAGTGAACATAAACTACCTAAGCCAGAATTTGAACTTCATTCATTGACTATATTTTCTGTGTTGTTAACCATTTAGCCACTCTATATGTGAAGCTGCAATTGTGCAGATGGTGTAATAGGTGAGCAGATTGAAAAATTGTCAAGCTCCCAAATTGACATCAGTGTAATATATAAAAAGTATGGAAGGATACAGAAGACAATCATAAAAAAAAATAAAAAGAAATAAACCTTCTAGAAGTGAGAAAAACTTAACATTTTCATAACCTAATAAAAACTATGGAAGGAAGCACTAAACAATTATAAAAAAGGGGAAAAAGTGCAACCCCATGTGGAGGTAGTGAAAAGTGTTTTAATAAAAAGTATGAAAGGATACTGTAGACAATTATTAAAAAGAAAAGTAGCTCCTAAAAAAGATGAGAACTTAACATGGTGGCTATATGATAAGAAATATAGAAAGACATGTTAGACAATAACAAAAAAGGAGCTCCAAAAAATGACAAGAACTTAACATGTTTCTAACATAATAAAAAGTATGGAAGAACACATTTTTACAATAATAAAAAATAGAAAAGGTGCTCCGAAAAGGGACAAGAAATCAATGCAGTTGCAATAATAAAAAAGCACTAGACAATTATTAAAAAAAAGAAAAATGGGGCTCTGAAAATTGCCAAGAACTTACGTGGTTGTAACATGATATCACGACTCTTGCTCCTGTTTTCTTGTCGATGTCCCCCAGCACAATCTCCAATTGACAGCTTAGGCACCACCTGGTTTAACGTCTGTGGCAATAAATAAAGGTAAGAGTGAATTGAGAGATATTTACATTGTTTGATTAAAATTAGCATTAAAAATCATTTTCTTGGAGTCATTGTCCAAGTTAAAATAATTTTCACTTTTTAGAAGCATGGTATTCAGTGGGAATGAATTTTGAGTTTTGAAATTTGAAAATCAGATATTCAGTTAAAAAAATTGCTTAAATTGGTTTCAATCCTGAAATTTTAAAGTTCTTTAAATTTAAGCATTGAAATCAAATTTTAAATGTTTAAAGAATTTAAATGTTTTTTTGAAATGTTGGCTCATTTTAAATTTTTTAAACATGAGATTTTTTTAGTGTCGATGAAGAAGATCCATATTGGCTATATTCTCAATCTGAAATATGAGTTAAAAAAAAAAATCCCAGAGTGAAATTGGGTCCAGTCTGTTTAAATAAAAGACAATTACTTAAAGCCAGTAAAATGCAAAGGGTTACAGGATGTGGAAATATTAGGAACAGAAACATTAATAATGAGCAGGAAGAGAAAAGAGTAATCAAGGGATGAGTAGACAGCGATTGACATCGCATTTACATTTTTGTAGATTGAAGTTGGCTGGAAATCATGCAGCCAGAAGGGAGTTCCACGAGTGAGAAGTGCAAGAAAAGAAACTGTTAGCATAGAACTTTTGGTTACATCTAGCCAGCTCAACTGTAAATTGATGAGATCTCAATGCTAGTCTAGTGCCCAAATACAGAGAGTCTAGCTACCATATAAAAAGACACAGCGAAGCTGAGCTGCCAAATCAGGACCAATAATATTGCTGATTCTTCTTTGGATCTTATTGAGAAGCTGAAGGCAAACAGCAATATCCCAAGCATGGTTGAATGGTAGACTTATAGATATGTAAGAGATTCTGGAGAGAAAAATTGTCTTGTACAACACAGGGAACAGACATTCTTGGCAGTTGACCTTGCAATGGATTCAAAATAATCTTTCCACTTCATGTCAGCTGAGAACATTAGCCTGATAAGGTGCAATTATTCACTTTCGTGGAGGTTAGCATCAGCCATGCTGATGGAAGGCAGAAACGGGTCTTGAAGATGATTATATATAACATATGATTTCTCCCATAAATCAACCTAAAACAGCTTCATGAAATTAAACAGATTAATTTTTCCTGCTCTTCCCTAATTATTATAAACCATGCTTGGTCAGTCATGTTACTGTTTACTGCCAGTCAGTGAAGCCCAGTCTGTATAGAGGACAGTTTTTGGATTAGACACTTAAATAAAAATCACAGCCACTTGCAACATGATGTGCCAGCTTTGTGAGTGAAGACAGAATTTTACTGTCCACTAGCTTTCCTTTTCAGCACCAGAGAGAAGGTATGTAACACATTTCTACACTTTGTTAGCATGTTCCTTTTCTAAAATCTTCATTTATCTTGTTCATTTATGGTGTTCCAACATCTCCCTAACCATCTTTATTTTTTTATTTTTTATTTTAGAAATGTTTGGGTAAATATCTGTACCTATGACAGATTGAGTCCAAGTACACACTGCTTAGCACAGGGATTGAACACACAATTAACATGTCACCAAATTCACAAATTAATGCTTTAATCCACTACACTATTGTCCTGTGGTTTTAATCATTGGTTCATCAATGTGGTTATACAATGATTGTGAGTTCAATCCTATACAATGTATACTTGGACTCATAGTAGAAGCAGAGTCAACGATAACAGAGTAGTAATAAATAAGAACAAGATATCCTTAGATACGGACAGCAGAATGTGAAAAATCTACAGCCAGAGATTAAATAAAGAGTTTAATCCAAAATTCCCTGAAGGTTGCCCAGATTGACAAGCACCTGATGAAGGCTGGAGTGCAAAATGGATGAAATATGGTGATAATAACAACAAAGATGAGGACATTAGTTTGAATGTAAATAATGATAAATCCTCATCCCAGAAATTCAGACAGAAGGTGATCAGATTATAAAAACAACAAAGATGAGGACATTAGTCTGAATGTAAATAATAATAACTCCTCATCCCAGAAATTCAGACAGAAGGTGACCAGGTGATAATAACAACAAAGATGAGGACATTAGTCTGAATGAGGAGTTATCATTATTTAATAATGATAACTCCTCATCCCAGAAATTCAGGTAGAACATGATAATGTTATTATAACAACAAAGATGAGGATATTAGCCTGAAAATAAATAATAACTCTTCATCCCAGAATATCAGACTGAAGGCAAACAAGTGATGATAACAGCAAAGATGAGGATATTAGACTGAATGTAAATAATGATAACTCCACAATCTGAGAAATTCAGACAGAATGTGATCATGAGATGATAACAACAAAGATGAGGTTATTACTCTGAATGTAAACTCACTCAGAGATGATCTGGGGGTTTAAATAAAAAGTAATTGAAATTAATATGAGTGAAAAGGCTGATAATGATCAAAGCTCATCCAAGAAATTTTTCGACAAATTCAAACTATTACATCTAATACTATGAGAAGAAGCATTATTATTGTTATTATTAGGTTGGTGCAAAAATAATGACGTAATAATATCGTTTTTTGACGTTAAAAAATACGTCAAAAAACGACATTATTACGTCATTATTTTTGCACCAACCTAATATTAATATTCTCTTTCCTTTCAGCTTCAAAGATGTAAAATTTGGTTGAGCATTCATTTTGTTATCCACAACCGTTGATGTTCATCCAAGATCTTTGCAGTTCCTAGAAAGTTCTGAAGTAGATCTTTTAGCTGATTCTATGAAGTTATTTATGAAACATTATTTACATTATTCAGACTATTGTCCTCATCTTTGTCACCATATTTATCACAACGTTTCAGTCATTGTACACTCTGGCCTTCTTCAGGTTGTTGGAATATTGAACTAAACCCTTTATTTCACTCACTGGGGTAGACTGTTCTAGTTCCACGTGCCATGCTTTAATGGATGTCAGTTATCAGTTATTTCCTGTTAATTTCCCTCTGAAACTTCCCGACTGCCTTAACCGGGTATTGAACTCACACTCTTTGGGTCCTGTCACTGGATCTAACCAACGCCTTTATCCACTGTGCCATGTGTCCGATGTGTGATAAATATGGTGACAAGGATGAGGACAATAGTCCGAATAATGTAAATAATGTACATAGTACCTCATCTCAGAAATATAAACAGATTTATGAAACACTTTAAAAATAATTTTAGGGGCTCATTCAACTCACTATAATTCCAGATCCTCTTCAATTCCCATTACAAGTCCTGTTATTATTGCATATTCTCCTCTTCCTTTTTCAGTAAACTTGTATATAAAAAGGGTATATACCATTATTATTATTATTATTATTATCATCATCATCATCATCATCATCATCTTCAGTCTTTGTTTTTAAATGAAAATCTTTCATTATGGGTTCTTCATCAAATTGTACAACCTCAGACAGAGAGCCCCTTTTCTCATAATATTTACTGCATCAGGAAATGTAGACTTTTGAACTGATGGGATATTAGGCTTTATTGTGTTTCTTTTTTTTTTTTTTTTTTTTTGATGCAGGACTTTTAAGTTCAGATTTTTATTATTATTATTTCTTCTTCTCTTGGTTTCTGTTGTATACACGTTTCTTTCTGCATCCCAACCAGAGACATAAGGTCAGAAATGGCTTCATGACATCTAGTGACCATTTTTGCAAAAAAATAAAACAAAGATCACACACATTTTACATAAAGTTCTTTGTAATGTGTGATCTGTAATTGTGAATACAATTTTTGGTATTTCATTAAGAGATGGGCTGCCAGGAATCCATTCAATAAGTCTATTGGAACTTTTTCCAATCAATCTAAGGATTCCAACTACAAGGGGAATTATTGATGTCCCCATGTGCCACATTTTTGAGATTTCCACTTCAAGATCCTTGTATTTTGATAGTTTTTTTTGAAGATCTTCAAAGACACGTTACAATCTGCAGGAACTGCCATGTCAACAAGAAATCACATTCGGTTTTTGGGGTCTTGGTCTTTGATCATGATGTCTACGTGTTTATCTTTGATTGTTCTGTCTGTGTGTATTGTAAAAGGATATAAAATTGTTATGGGTCTTATCTCTGCAATTGGTTCTGGGTTATATTCATGCCAGTTTCTTGCAGTTTCCTTGCCAGAAAAGTTGCATATTTTCCAGTGCATATATTGGCCAATCACTCTATCATGCTAAGTTTTATGTTCAATTGGTGCTAACAGCGTGCAACCTGATACAAGATGGTCAATTGTTTCTGGATATTTATCACAGAATCAGCATTTAGGATTAACACAATTTTTCAGTATGTGTGCATGGTAATTTCTAATTTTCAAGCATTGGTCCTGGGCAGCAAGAATAAAACCTTTCGTTTTAGCTTTTAACCCTGCACTACATAACCACTGATGGATACAGGGTTCATCTACATCAGCTTGTTTCGTATGAACAGAGTATTGGCCATGAAGAGGCTTAACTTGCTATTATTTCTGGATTTGGTACATTGCATTTGATTTTGTTTTCTTTTTTAGGGTCTTTGCCGCTGCAGTAGGTGCATTGTGGTTTAATTGCACTTCTTCACACACTTGAAATCCCCTTTTGAATTTTTAAGTTTCCTTCATTTCTTCTTCTTCTCCTTCTTCATAATAATAATAATAATAATAATAATAATAATAATTTCTCCTCCTTACTTGATTATTTCCCTTTCTGAGCCAGAATAAATTTTTAAACAGGGGATTATTATTATTATTTCTTTCCATTTCAGCTTCAATGATGTAAAATAGCTCTTTCTACTCAACTGAATAACAAATTGCTACCAACAATCTCAGCTGGCCTGCTAGTGCCCTTACTGCTCCTAGAAAGTTATGAAGTAGATATCTGGGCTGATCTTATGAAACCACTTATGAAATTCTTTAGAGATAGAACCACAACCCCCAAATAATTGGGGGTGTCACAGTCACCTTATTACAACTGCACGTACTTTTCAATTTCCATTTCTGGTTGTTATTATTATTATTATTATTATTGAGTAAGAGAGCAGAAGGTTAATAAACTGATGCTGGGATATAAGTAGATAAAGCCTCATATACCATCTGATAAGAAGGGTACATCAGGACATACCCAAATGTGCACCACACGGTGACAGGTTTCGAAAAAAGGAGTGTGTTTGCTGCCATACACATGTTAGTAAAATCAGCAGGTTCGTTTTTTGCCAAACCCACTCTGCGTCTGAGAGCACTGATGATCTGGTTACTCACAGGACATTTTTTGCCTAACAAAATAGTTCTTATAGTTTTATAATTTCTAGAAAGAAAATAAGAGAAATATTACATAGTCATGATAGAAACAATAGATAATATAAAAATGGTGCTTTAACTACACTAAAGGGCTAGTGATAAAAATGGCCAAAAAGTTAGCAGGTCCTCTGATTCTAGTGCTCAGGAATTTGGTCCCTATGCAAGAGTCTTGCAGGAAATTTTCTTTGGGCCTTTTCAGACAGAGACCTTGGCATGGTCAGACCCGTTTTTCATCATGCTCAGTGGATTCAATACTGATGCTATAAATCACATCACCTAGCCCACATGGTGCCAATTAGGTAAATGCTATTAATGTTTCTCAAATTGTACACGTGAGTTTAAACCAAGTATTTTTCATAAACCATACATTTATGTATTTAAAATAAATAAATTTGAATATGCTAAAATCATTTTTACAATTTATTATTTTTGTAAATCAAAAAAATAATTAAAGTCAAACATTAGTCTTTGTAACTTAAAGAGATAAATGTTTCTTGCTGATTTTAAAATATTAACCACATGTTTTGTGAAACTTTATCAGAAGTTCTTTGTTTTGTGTAATCTGTTATTGTATCTTTGTAAAGTTTATTGTTTATTTATAACTGTTGTTGCACCCCTATGTGCATTCCCCCCACTGTCCTTACACAAACCCTTTTGTCTTAATTGCAGTTTTCACAGCTGCATATGTATCCGATGGAATAAAGTATCCTTCAATATAATTTGTGCAGTTTGTCAGTTCTCTCATGCATTTAAACGAGGCAACAGTGATTACAAGCAATGTATAAATTTTTGGATGCTTTTTAATAGAACTGCTTAAGCTATTTATTCTGTACACACAAATCCTGGAGAGAATATAATAAAGTTTTACTGATTTGAATTTGGATGAAAAATAAAACTAGTCAATGATTAATCAATTCCCCCTCCCGAAGTAAGGCAATAATGCCACTAAGACGCAAAAAGCTACTGGGAGTGAAAGAGAAAGAAAAGACTTTAGAAGGAACTGAAAACTCAATCCTAAAAAGAGAAGAAGGAATAAACATCTACTCCTGTTTAAAAAGACTGGAGAGGAGTGTAAACTGGATGATAGGATAACCTATCTACTCCTACTGAGGAGAAATAAAAAAAAAACAAAATTAGAAAATGAAATTTCAGTTCAGGCAGAGACGTTAGAAGTATAGAGTTGAAGTAGATATTAGAAGGAACTGGAAATCCAATTCCTAACAGGAAACAAGGATAGACCTCTTTGGGTCACTGGATCTAACCAATGCCTTTATCCACTGTGCTATGTGCCCTTGAGGATCCAATGAGTGTGAGTTCAATACCTGGTTAAGGCGGTGGAAAACTTGGAGAGGGGAATTAACAGGAGATAACTGATAACTGACATCCATTAGACATGGTATGTGGAACTAGAACAGTCTACCCCAGTGAGTGAAATAAAGGGTTCAGTTCAAAATTCCAACAACCTGAAGAAGGCCAGAGTGTACAACGGCCGAAACGTTGTGATAAATATGGCGACAAAGATGAGGACAATAGTCCGAATAATGTAAATAATGTACATAATGCCTCATCTCAGAAATATAGACAAACTAAAACTAGTCAAAGATTCATTGAATTCAGTTTTGCATCTTGGCTAATGGTACAAGTCTTTTTTTAAGAAATCAATAAATATGGAAGTTGCTTACATGAAATTCTTCAGCAAATTCATTTGCTGTGTTCGGTCCCTTTTCTGACAGCCTTTGGATAAGAGATGATGCAGTGTATATAGAATTACTGCACTGCATATAAAGAGCTAATGTATCATAGATCAGCCTGTATTGCACCTGAAAGAAAAAGAAGAGGAAAAAAATTATATGCCTATTTCAACCAGCATTTGGTTGTTACATACAATGTTTCAACCATGTTTATAATGTCATATAGGACCAAATGATATTCAAGCAAAAGGCTTAAAATGTCATATAGGGCTAAATAATATTCAAGCAAAAGGTTTAAAATGTCATATAGAACTAAATGGTATTAAAAAAAAAGGCTTAAAATGTCATATAGGTCTAAAGAATATTCAAGCAAAAGGCTTAAAATGTCATATAGGACTAAATGGTATTAAAAAAAAAAGGCTTAAAATGTCATATAGGTCTAAAGAATATTCAAGCAAAAGGTTTAAAATGTCATATAGGACTAAATGGTATTAAAAAAAAAAGGCTTAAAATGTGATATAGGTCTAAAGAATATTCAAGCAAAAGGCTTAAAATGTCATATAGAACCAAATGATATTCAAGCAAAAGGCTTAAAATGTCATATAGGACCAAATAATATTCAAGCAAAAGGCTTAAAATGTCATATAGGTTGGTTGTTGGATTTAACGGCATGTCAACTCCTATTTGGGTCAATTTATGCCGAAGCCTTATTAATTTATGAATTTAAAATGGTTATTTTGTATAAAAGGTTGAAAGGCTGTTGGGTTTCATAATCTTCTGTGTTTTTTGGGATTGCTTTTTCTTGTAACTGTTTCTTTATAATTTTTAATTTTTAAGTTGGCATTTTCTTGTAAAAAAGTTTCCTGTAAGCAGATGACGGCTGGATACAATAGTGACATAAGTATGAGTAGGTCATTGTAATTAGATTTTATTCCACGACGGTTCCATTGCAGGATCTTATGTGCCATGATTATACTTACATTTTTGGGGGGTAAAGTTACCTGCTAGGTTTATATCATTTGTCCTCTCTAGTTTTTTTCCATCTCTTGAGTTTTTAGAAGCTTTGTCTTCAACTGCTTGTGGTATCCTTCGGTCAGATTTTTGGTTTTGTTTTGAATTTTGTTTGTTTTCTTTCTCTTCTATTTCCATATATTCCATAGGCTCAAATTTATTTTCATTTGATATATTGATTCTTGATTTTGAATTAGATCTTGATCGGGTGCTTTCTTGCTCTGTTGTCATTTTTTTTTCTTTTTGTTTATTTTTCATTTTCTTATTTTGGGTTTGGGAAGAAGAGGGTTCGCTGGAGTTTTGTTCTATGTTTTCTTTCCAAAGTGTTTTGCCTTCTTCTGGGTTTATTCCATTTGATCTGGATTGTTGAGTTTTATTTTGTTCCGATTTAAATTCAATTAAAAAGGTTTTTAATTCTTCGAGGAAAGCTTTTAATTCTTTGCATAAATTTGTTATTTCAATTGAACCTTTTATTTTATCATCATTGTTTATTTTATTTGCTTTTTGTGCCATGGAAGCATAGGTGTTTTCTTTTATGTTATTTTTAACTTCCTTTCGTGCTTCTATGAAAGATATATTTTTTTTGTATTTTATTCTAATTATTTCTTTCTCCTGTTTATATATACTGCATTGTTTTGAAAGAGCAGAGTGGTTTCCCAAACAGTTTGAGCATAGGCTCTCATTTGGGCAGTTCTCTTCTTTATGTTCAGGTTCTTTTTCATTACATTTTCCACATATTCTTTTATTTCTACAGGAATCTCTGTGATGCCCAAATTTGTGGCATCTATAGCATTGAAGAGGGTTTGGTACGTATTGTTCTACTTTTATACTTTCATATCCAATTTTAATTGTTGGAATTTGAGGGGAGTTGAAAGTTATAATGTAGGTATTAGTTTGTATCGCTACTTCATTTTTCTTCATTGTTATTCTTTTAACATTTGTAACTCCTTGAGTTTGGAGTTCTGTTTTTATCTCCTCTAGAGTGCACAGGGAGAGCTCCTTGCTTTTTACTACTCCCTTTGAGAAATTTAGGGTTTGGTGTGGGTAGGCTTTTATTTCTATTTCTTGTAGTTTTTTTTGTCTTATTAATGTGTCTGCATATATCTTTTTTTCTACTTCTACTAGTAGTGTTCCATTTTGTAATTTTTTTACATTTTTTGGTATAATGATATTTGATATTGCTTTTTGTATTTTAAATGGTGAAATTTCTGTTAATGCTTTTTTGCTTATTGCTTCAAGTACAATAAATCGTGGAAAGTTTTCGCTGTCATTTTCTGTTTCCGAGTCGTTATCCCCATGTGGTCTCTTGGAAGATTTCTTTTTTTCATCATTCTCGCTCCCTACCCACCGCGGAGTCCAATATTGGGACATGACAAGGGGGAAACCCATTCGCCTTGCCATGTCGGGGCTACGTGAATGATATACTCTCTTTGGGAGAAGTCTATGAGCACGCGTGTTCCTTTGTTTCCGTTTTCCAAGTATTACGGCTGTGAAGGTTTAGCAAGTGTGTCAGATCCTTTTTTTCTCCCAAATTGATTGACCCTCAGCCACCGCCTTCCATCACATATTTAGGGTTAAGTGTTAGTTTTGGTTGGAAGAGGAGTGTCAGTTATATTATATGATGGGGCTCGACATGACCAGCCGATTGATCGGATTGGGCCCTTCCGACCGCCCGTCTAGCCCAGGTAAGGGCCAAAGTGGTGTGTTACAGGATTGTGACCACTTTACACCTGGATTACAACCTGCTCAACCACCTGGATCCCGTTCCCAGACATTACGGGTCACCACCCACGGCCAACAGGTGGCCCCATTGAGGGACTTTTACCCTCTGCAGGGGGGCAGTCGGCATATTCTGATGCCCCACCAACTGGGCCTGTCATATAGGACTAAATAGTATTCAAGCAAAAGGCTTAAAATGTGATATAGGAGCAAATGATATTCAAGCAAAAGGCTTAAAATGTCATATAGGACCAAATGATATTCAAATTAAAAGGCCAGTGTCCTTGCTAACAGATAACAGGAAGCTATTGAAAGACTTGACCTAAGAGGAGTAGGAGAGAATCCTTCACTTATTCACAAGAAGAAGATCAAATATTTGAAGAAAGCCTCCAAACCACATACCTTTGATCTTAATTTCATTGAGCCAAAAAGTGAAAAAGATTATTTTATGTATAGAAAATTTAGTCTTGTATTCTCCTCAGATGTAGCTAACATTACAATAAATTCATTTTTTTTATTGACAGTGGCTGTCTAAATAAGAGAAAGTGTTTCAAATGCTGACCAATTTTCTTTCCTGTAAATTTATGTGGGACATTTCAAAAGAGCATTAGTGCAAAAGGATCCTACTAACCAAAAATCCTGTAAAAGAAAAAAAAAATCGTTTTGATGACAAAAACTTACCGGGGTCCGAATCATGTTTTTGCGCGAGGTGTGCATGTGCAAAATAGCACCAAAGACATCAACATAGTCCTCTACTTCAAGTTGCTTGAGGCAGTAATCCACAGCTATAAAGATAGCAGTTCGTGCCCCACCACTTCTGTCAGCAACAGAAAAAGAAGACTAAGTTTTACATCAAGTCTTAGACATTTAAATAATACAATATTCAAGAAAAACAAGACAATGAATATGAAAATGAACTGATATATAATAGACCTGTTTGGTCTGTTGAAAAATCAGTGTTTTCTCAAAGATGAATCTGCAGTCAAAAGACTGGCATAGAAAAGTAATTTAGTTCCTTAGAAAGAAGCTATATATGGTAATGGTAATATTAACCTATGGAATACATTGACCAAGCAGTCAGTGTTAGTTGAGTTATGTGTTTTTTCATTCCATGCTCATCAGACTGTTGTTGGATATCAGTTGAGGAAAGATCTTTGGCCTTAATTCTGCTGCATCAGTGTGTGAGTGAAAATCAGAACTGATGATAGAATAAACAGGAAATGCATCCAGTAGTTAAAATAAACAGGATGCACAGGTGTCTAGAAAAAACAGGGCACACAGGTATCCTGAAAAGAAAATACCGTGAAGTTGCATAGGTGTCCAAATGTTATTTAACTAGTCTGATTCTTGATTTGGACAAAGATGTTGGCTAGAGGTTCACTGAAGATTTGTCACCATCGAATCCTGTGTGCACAATCCTAACTGCTATGATTCTCCCTCACTCTACCCATTCACTGTAACTCGAACAATAAATATATTATATATATATATATATATATATATATATATATATATATATAAGGTTGGTGCAAAAATAATGTCGGTTTTTGACGTTAAAAATACATCAAAAACCGACATTATTTTTGCACTAACCTTATATATATATATATATATATATATATATATATATATATGTGTGTGTGTGTGTGTGTGTGTGTGTTTGTTGCCTCATTTGATCCCAGTAGCAATATACTACACTGTGATCAAAGTATAATATCTGTATTTAAAACTATTTTCACCCTAATACAATGCACATGAACCACTCAAGGTAGAGAGTTACTAATGGAGATAAGAAGTGTACTTTATGGGGATATGCAGGTAAGATAACAGTTGTGACTAGACTTGAAGAGGTTAAGATTTGGTTGTATATCGGTTGAGGAAGACCTTTGTCCTTACTTTTGCTGCATCAGAAATCAGAACTGGTGATAACATAAACAGGAAATGTATCCAACAGCTAAAATAAACAGGACGTACAGGTGACATGAATGAAAGGAAATGCATGCTTGTGTGGGTGCATGTCAAGAGAGACATGGCCACACAATGTTGCGTAGGCGATACACCGTAAGAATGCGTAGCTACATGAATTGTGTATGCATCCAAATATTATATAACCGGTTCAATTCTAGATCTGGACAGAGTGGCTAGGTAGAGGTTTACCGAAGATTTGTCGCCGTTGATTCCTGTGTGCGCAGTCCTAACATCTGTGATTCTGCTTCACTCAACCCATTCACCACAACTCTAACAATAAATATATATATATATATATATATATATATATAATAGAAAGGAACAGATAGTAAGAAGGCATTTTTAAAAAAGCCAAAACAGAACGACCGGTTTCGTCCCAGGACTTATCAAGTATTTATTCTGGGAATTTAAAAGCGTGTAAATTATTTAATTATCGAATGTAATTAAATGGGGGGAAAAAAAAAAAAATTATGAATTACAAGGAGACTAGAGTCCAATAATATTCAGACCCAGCAAGCATTTCCTCTGTTTACAAAGGGAAGGCTCACGGGATCTGATATACAAGGACTCCAGGAACTTGAGGTGAAAAGTGGAGTGGGACCTCGATAAAATAATAAATCGGTCACCACTAAAATTTTCCACACATTCCCTTCTATTTATCAAATGTTCAGCAATGGCAGAACCAGAACTGTTAGTCAATTGGCTATTTCTAGAGGACGGATTCAAAATCCTGGAGGGTATATATATGTGTGTGTGTTTGTTGCCTCATTTAATCCCAGTAGCAATAAACTACATTTGTGATCAAAGTATAATATCTGTCTTTGGGTGGAAAAACTACATTTTATCTTGCAATTGTGCCTCTGTCTGTGGACAGAGTGCAACTGAAAATATTATTAATATATGCTCAGACTCAGGGAACAGTTGCCCATGGAAGTACCTCCCTCAGTGCACTAAAGAGGGGGGATCAGTAGTAATACAGATGCCAATGTAACTGATGGCTGCAGGGGCTGGGTTATTTTTGGGACCTGGTTGGTTTGCATGTGCTTGGTCTCCCCCACATTAAACTGACCTTTTTTTACATCCTGCCAGCATGGGATGGTAAGTAAATACAATCGGCCTTTGAGTGAACAGACTACATTTTATATCTCTATTGTGTTTCTGTCTTCAGAATAAATAAATGAGGGAGGCCTGGTCCTGGATATTCCAATCTCTAAATGTAATGTTCTGTTTCATCATAAGGTTTGGGAACCAATAGTTTAGACACTAAGTGCAGATGATGTTTTGTTAAATAATACAGTAATCTCCCCTTATTTATTTACAAATCATTATAATATAAAAGTATGTTTAATGAACATCTGATTCTGATGAGCAATTTAGTGTGAAACTTTGGAGTTGGTCAATGAGATAAGTCAGATGAATATTTATTGATTTAATGAATAACATAAAGTCTATAAATAGGTAGTAACTTGATATTAAACCTAAGGGCTGCCTTTTGTGGCCTGTAAGCATGTTTATTTAAAGATCAGAAAAAAAGAGAGTGGAAGAGAAGGAGGAAGAGGTGATTGTGAAAGGTTTTATTGTTGGAAATTCTTGTAAAAGTAAAAGCTTGGCTATTAAAGTATGATCAAAAGAAGAAAAGGTAGAAAAAGAGTTTGCAATAGAAAGAATTTATAGGGAAAGGAAGAGAATGAAGAAGAAAGAAAAAAAGGAAATAAAATAAAAAGCATAACAATAAAAAAAAAAAAAAAAAAAAAAGATGAAGTGCCATATAAAACATCTAGCCACCCATATTTTACATGATTCCTGAAAGGAAAATTCTGGTTGAAAACACAAAAATTCTATATAAATCAAATTACCAGAAACATCTCACTGTAAGAGAGGCCCTGTATATAAAACATCTTTCTCCCACTATCAACCTCAATTTATTCAACAGTTGAGGGAGAGAGAGAGATTACACATTGAATGTTGGTGGGTGTTAAATAGTGTTTGATATAAAGAGTTGTGTTACCAGTGAAGAATATATATATATATATATATATATATATATACACACATATATATATATATATATATTTAGGTGTAGGGTTAGCTAAATGAGATAACTAGATATTAGCAACTGTATACATGTGTTAAATAAATAATTACCAAATTTTGCCAAAACTAAAAAATATATATTAATAAATATATATATATATATATATATCTACGTTTGGAAAGTGACTTATTTTTTGTTGGTTACCCAACTTGTTGGGCACAAGGTATATCTTGTGCCTGATGAGTTGGGTAACCAATGAACTTTAAGTTGCGCACCAAATGTAGGTATATATATATATATATATATATATATATATATAGTTTAAAATTTACTACAGTTATAGGGGAAGAGTGTTCATTATCTATGATAGTATGTTTATATTAGGTTGGCGCAAAAATAATGACGTAATAATGTCGTTTTTTGATGTATTTTTAACGTCAAAAAACGACATTATTACGTCATTATTTTTGCATCAACCTAATAGTTATAAATAGTGTGGACATAAGAATCAACACTGCATGGTGATTGTTTCATGTTTCTATACTATAGCATGAAGGTGTGAAACTGACAGATACTATGTGGTGTTGATTCCTATGTCCATACTGTGTATCCCTCTCTCATACATAACAATGTTTTATGTACATATGTGTGTAAAAGTTTATATATATATATATATATATATATATAAACATACAAGAAAGACTAAAAGTGGCTGGTTCTATAATAGAAAATTTTTAAAAACAGATAATTACAGACTAGTTTCTCTTTATCTTTAAAAATAATTTTAGTATAAATTCTACAAATTTGAAGTTGGATGGCATTGAGCTTATGGGCCGCCTTTGGTGGCCTACAAACAAATTTGGGTTAACAGTGAATTAAAATAGTAATTTCAATAAAAATTTTCAATTGACAAACTTAATGAAGGTTTCATGTCTTTGACAAACCTGCAATGCACCAACAAAGGTCCTGAAGAAGAGTCCATGTACTTCAAGATTCGACGCCGAGAATCCAAAATCACACCTGCATCTATCGTGTCATCCATTTCCCAACTGGACATCTCAAAATGTTCAATTATTCGACAACCTGGATTGCCATCCTGTCAAGAGAACGAGAAAGAACTCCATAAACTGGAAAAACTTAATCTGCATAATATTGTTAAAAAATGATACAATAAAGTATTTGCCATTTTGTGGCATGTTGCATATTGAGTCTAATACACAAGTGCATCTATTTCATGTTGTTTTTCTTTGATATTTTTATAAATAATACTAAAAGTACTTTTTAGTTCTCTTTAAGGCTCTACTTTTTTATTCTACTTAAATAAACTAGTCCTCTCATGAAATATAGGAAATATTTATGGGGAAATCATTTTTATACATTAGCATTCTTTTGACCTTCATTATACTGTGACACTTTTCTGAATTTAAAAATATTGATTATTTTTTATCATTTTAAAAGGGGTTCCAGTTCATAATATCAATGTAGTGTATAATCAATCCCTGACATTTTACAGTATTATTGGACTTTTATTTACAGATGTCAAGTTTGAAAGTCTGCTAACATCATTGATATCTGCATATTTTTTTTTAATTTTCTGAAATTTTTAAACACTTTCTTTTTTGCTTAACATTTTGAAAAAAATTTTATGTATGGGATTTTGAAAAAAAATTTTTTGGTGGGAATTTAGAAAAACTTTATGTGTGGAATTTGAAAAATATTTTTATGTATGAGATTTTGTCAAAAAAGGATTTTTCTTTGAGGTCTAAAAAAAATATTTCTGTATGGGATTTAAAAAAAAATTCTGTATCGGATTTTTTCAGAAGTACATCCAACATTTTACATTAATAATTATTTATCTTAAATTAAGAATAAATGAATACTTACTTTTATTATTTATGTAAATTTCTGTTCTTTAATTAACATTTTATATATCAGTTTGTCCTTTAATTAGAAGGAATCTTTTTCTAACTGTCTCTTGGATCCCTAAAAGAAATGTGGCTTATGGCTGTAGCATATTGAAACACCAGTTCCTGTATGATTACTGATGTAAAGCAACATAGATCTTGGTCAGTATTTAGGTGGGTGACTGCTTGGGAATACCAGGTGCTGTAAGCTTGGATGTGCAGGTGGAGTAAAGGATAATGACTTGCAATTGTTAATTGGAAAGCTGAGTTCTAATTCCTGTTGGGTTTGTTATATTCACTTACATGCAAATAGCCTTGAGAAATTTATGAATTAACTTTTCTCTCTCAGCTATGGGTTAATTAGTAAAACTTGTGTCACTAAATCATTATCTCCAAATAAAAAAAAATTCTTATAATTTGAAATTGTTTTCTGGCTTTAAATAACCTGCAAAAGGTAGATAAGCCATGGAAAACATCAATCAATCAATAAAATATTGATAATTTATCCTAAAGTCAATAGGCAAGTATTGATCATTTATACTTGAGTCTATAGGTAAATACTGGTAATTTATATTGGAGCATATGGGTAAATATTGGATATTTTACTAAAGTCTAGAAATAAATATTGGTCATTTATATCTGAGCCTATTAGTAAATAATGGTCATTGATACTTGAGCCTAGAGATAAATGTTGAGTTTATAAGTGAATATCAGATGTCTATACTTGAGCCTATTGGTAAATATTGGTTGTTTATACCTGAGCCTATAGTTAAATATTGCTTGTTTATACCTGAGCCTATAGATACATATTGGTCATGTATTCCTGAGTCTATAGATAAATATTGGTCATTTATACCTGAGCCTAGAGGGCAATATTGGTTGTTTATACCTGAATCTATACTTAAATATTGGTTGTTTATACCTGAGCCTATAGTTAAATATTGGTTGTTTATTCTGGATCTTATAGGTAAATGATGGTTATTGATACTTGAGTGATGAGATCAATTTTGATCATTTATACTTGAGATTATAAGTTTATACTGGAGTTTATAGGTAAATATTGGTAATTTATACTTGAGCCTACAAGTAAATATTTGTTGATTACATCTGAACCTATTGTTAAATATTGGTTGTTTATACCTGAGCCTATAGTTAAATATTGGTTGTTTATACCTGAGCCTGTAGTTAGATATTGGTTGTTTATACCTGAGCCTGTAGTTAAATACTGGTTGTTTATACCTGAGCCTATAATTAAATATTGGTCATTTATACTTGAGCCCATAGGTAAATATTTGTTGTTTACACATCAGCCTATATTTAAATATTGTTTGTTTATCTCTGAGCCTATAGGTAAATATTGGCCATTTATACATGAGTAAATAGGTAAATAATGGTCACTGATACTTGAGCTTAGAGATAATATTGATCTTTTATATGAGAGATAAACATCAGTTGTTAGTACTTGAGTATATAGATAAAAAATGATATTTTATATTTAAGTCTACTTTTAAATATTGATTGTTTATATTTGAGTTTCTAGGAAAGCAATTGTTTATATTTTAGTCTATTTGACAGGTGGAGCTTTTTTTGGCTGGTGGGGTACAGTTGCAGTGTTCAAGGTCCTGCTGTTATAACAACAAAACAATAGAAATCCTTTGTCAACAGATAAGTGCATCTTGGTGCCATTTTGCATAGTAAATGAACAAGAAGTCAATTGTATGAAGGAATCTATTTAAGTAAAAAATAAATGTAAAAATTTATCCCAAGAAGACATTTTTTACGGACAGGAGCACTTTTTTTTTTTTTTAAATCGGTATCACCCCATGCAAAGCAGTAAAGCCTCGAAGATATAAGGAGTTACAGGGCATGGAAGAATTAGGAAGAGAAACATTAATAATGAGCAGGAAGAGAAAAGAGTAATCAGGAGGACAGTAGATAGTGATTGATATTGTATTTAAATTTTTGCTGGAAATCTTGGAGCTGGAAGGGAGTTCAACAAATGAGGAATGTGAGAAAACTTACCTTACATATTTGAAGCGTTCGTATTGTCAGGTGTGCGATAGATATTGTATTTATCGTACGGATTGTAATTTTCCCATGTTTCACCTGGCCATAATCGTTTACAATGTCTTCCCAATATTTATCACATTGCTGCTGTTGAAATAAAAATAAATGAAAATAAAAAAAAAAAAAAAAATGAAATGAAAAAGTATCTGTAATTTTTAAGCTATTTATGTAACTCTGAGTAGTATAGGTTAGAATTTTTTAAACAAATTCACCTGCATGCGTACATATAAAGTAACATCAGAAAATGTATTAAAGAAAATGCACCCTCCACAGGATTCAAACCTGCATCCTTCTTTGCAGGAGAAACTACTGTTGGATCCTGTGTGCTTTAACAGCTTGGTTATGAAGAGCTTGATCGTGATGCTCATTGTAGTCTAGTGGTTAAAGCAAGCCAGATCAGATGGGGGTTTCTCCTGCAAAGGGGGAGGCAAGTTTGAATCCTGCTAGAAGGTGCATTAACTAAAATAGCAAAAAAAAAAAAAAAAAAAATTCATTGAAAGAAGTTTTTCTATAAAAATGATTTGTAAATCATTTTACAATAAAAATATCATTGCAGATGATTTTACTATAAAAATTCATTGCCCATGATTTTACTATAAAAATGAATTGCAAATGATTTTCCTATAAGAATGCATTGCAAATCATTTTACCATAAGATTGCATTCCAAATGACTTTACTATGAGAATGTATTGCAAATGATTTTGGCATGGAAGGCACAGTTGATTAATGGATAGCGGCTCAGACTGAGGAATTGGAGAGCCGAGTTTGAATTCCAGTTACATTTACTGATATGCTCCAATATAAATTACCAATATTTACCTATAGACTCAAGTATAAATGATCAATATTTGCCTGTTGACTTTAGGATAAATTATCAATATTTTATTGATTGATTGATGTTTCCCATGGCTTATCTATCTTTTGCAGGTTATTTAAAGCCAGAAAATAATTTCAAATTATAAGAATTTTTTTTTATTTGGAGATAATGATTTAGTGGCACAAGTTTTACTAATTAACCAATAGCTGAGAGAGAAGAGTTAATTCATATCTTTCTCAAGGCTATTTGGTGTAAGCGAATATAACAAACCCAACAGGAATTAGAACTTGGCTTTCCAATTAACAATTGCAAGTCATTATCTTTTACTCCACCTGCACATCCAAGCTTACAGCACCTGGTATTCCCAAGCAGTCACCCACCTAAGTACTGACCAAGATCTATGTTGCTTTACATCAGTAATTCCCTTACATTTACTTATGTGCTAATACTTTTGGGAAAGGTATGAATCCTCTTCTTCTCCCCCTAGCTATGGGTAAATAGCAGGACAGATTGGATTCTATAGCCTTGGATAGTAACTGGTCTACCACAGAAAGAAATGGCAACCTTCTGTGAGAAAAAATCTGCCTCGTCAGTCATGTATTGAAAGATACGTGATTGCCTAAGGGTGTATCATGCATGGCACATAACTGTCATAATTTTCCTGTGAAAATGTGTTGGAAATGATTTTACTATAAAAATGAATTGCAAATGATTTTATAATAATAATGTATAGCAAATGTCCTTACTACAAAAATGCATTGCAAATATTTTTCATGATGAAAAGACATTGTAATTAAGACACATTTGTTTCAGAGCATCATACCATCAAATATATGTAGAAGAATCTCTATCTATAAAAGGCAGGATGTGTGTATGTGTGTGTAACGAATGCACGGCCACAATTATCGATGGATTTGCACTAAAATTTACAAATGCTCCAAGTTAGCGGGAAGACCAAAACCGACTTTGCATTTCCCAACTCCCATCGATAGTGGAAATAATCAATTTTTTCATGCTTCTACGGCAGTTTTCATGTAGTTTGCAGCCATTTAGTACTGGTCAGAGAGAGAGAGAGCCTATAGATGGTTGCCAAAAATAGGCAGGAATATTCTATTGGCCAGCGTGAGAGCCAACAGTTGACTGACATGAATGTTAACTAGCATGCAAAAAAATTGATAGCTGCATTCGTCACAAGTGGGAAAAATTTAAATCTGCATGGCATTTTACTCCAATTGGCTCATTCGCTTGCTTAAACTCAACGTTGATTCTGATTCCGCAGAACTGGGTTGTGTGTGAAAAAGTATTTGTTGTTAACATTCTTTTTTCATTCGTTTTTTTCAGTTATGAGTCCTTTTTTAAAGCTGATCGTTTTGTGTTCATTTTGTTTAGTTCTTTTTTCGTAACAGATTTAATGTTTAGTACAGAGCTTAGAAAAAATTCGCAGTGTGAGATAGGCAAGAAGTAAGGCATGTAGCAACATCAGCACGGCAAAAGGCACTCCTTTAAAGGCAAGGAAGGGCAAAAATATTTTAAGTCAAGTGATAGCGATTGCTGTATGAGTCGTATGATTTTTGAATCAAGCACGGGCAACGCCAGGTCATGCTGCTAGTCAATAAATAAATAGACACATTCAGTTATTAGCTGTAGTTTGATATGACATTTTAATTGCATAAATTTGGCTCTATGCAAACTTCAGGTGTGCACTGACAAGATAGAAGATTATGTTGAAAGTAAGTCTCTGCAACATAAAAAAATGCATTTTTAACACAATTTTCTTTGGGATTAAAATGAAGAGTTGATTTACTGACACCAAGAAGATTAATGAAGAATGATAATAACAAGGAAACATATGGGTAATTTAAACAAAACAAGATAAGGAATTTATTTACAAACTTATATGCTTGAAGTTGTGTCAGTTGCTTGTTTCAGGAAAATAAATCAGACATTTCTAAAGTCTGTAATATTAACATATTGTCATAAAAAGGAAATGTTCATACAACAGGTTAAATGATATGATACAAAATAATATTAAAAAATGTTTAAAACAAAGGTAATAAAGTTTGTTGCTCAGCATTTGCATACATTCAAAAGAATATAGAGTTTTACTTTACCCTATGTTGTTAATTGGTTCCAGAGGTCATGACTTAGGTCAGAAAATAACTTAAATCTAAATAACCACACTATAAACTGCAAATAAGCACTCCCCATTATATATTACAGTATTTATATGTACGTAAAGTCTTCTGAATTCTGAAATCAGCTGCTGCTTGTTTGTCAGCTGATGCACTTTCACCTTGCTTCTTAATAGAGTAATAACTTCTTCATTCTTCAAATCTCATAAACCAGCCTTGACTTGTTTTAAACCCTACATCTTTCTCACCTGGGTATTTTTTGTTCAGATCCTCAAATAAAGACAACACTTTCACTTGAAAGATTTCTTGACTAATAGCAAGACGAACATGATTCAACTTATCAATCGAAAGATAAAGAAGTTGTTCCATTTCTTCAAAGATTTCTCTCTTTTTCCTATTGATAACAGTATTCTTCATCCCTGGGGCATCAGATATGTGCCAAAATCTTATCCTTATTGTGAACAATCGTCGATACAGTTGTCCAACTCATTCCAAAAGATTGAGTAATCAATATAACCTTTTCAGCTTTTTCATGGCATTTTATCACAGGAAGTTTATCGTCCAGCATAATAGCGTAATGCTTAGTAGTTGCACTATGAATTTTCTAAGGAGCCATTGGGGCAAAATATAAAATCACAAATGGATGTGATAAGCAGACGTATACCGTGCGATGCCTAAAGTAAACTGGATTTCAATTTCATGGGAATCACAAGAGGTGCTGACAACAATGCCAAACATTAGGATATTGGAACTACCATGGAAAACGCCAATGTTGAGCTCTTAAAGACCGTTAAATAAGACAACAACACAGAGTCACAGATGTTTTCATATTTCGTTCTCTAGTATTTATGATAATTATATTAACATTTACTGTAAATATATATATTTTAATATGATTTTACATACTTTTATTCTTATTTATTGTACAGTAACATGATTTTATGTGCTTTTAACACTTTTCTAGTGATGTTATGACTTCGATATTTGTGGAGGACAGACATAAAATTGAATAAAATGACTTAAACTTGATTTTTATTTTTCCATATATTTTTTTTTGACAAATGACATATAACCAAGAACTACTTAACTCAAAATGACGTAACCCAAGGTATACCTGTAGTTAGAAATACTTAGCTTTCTTCGATTGTTGAGAGAAAATTCTTTGAAATGCCATGTGTGCTGGTTAGAGGTCGATAATATATTGTCACGTTATTTTACATTGACGGAAACTTAAACACTAATCATGATGAACAGAAATTAAACCTTTCACAAGACTTCAGACACTCTTCTCTTAATTTAATTTTTTCCTCATTTTATATCAAAAATAATTTCGCATAGGTTCACTACTTTTTTTTCTTTTTCTTCTTTGCTCACTGGTTAATTTCTATGAAGGTAAGGTTTTCATTGGCCCAAAGAAAATTTCACATAGGCTCATGAATTCCTTTCATTCTTTTTTCTCAGTCCTCAAAAGAATTATTATTATTATTATTATTATTATTATTATTTCACACTCACTACACATCATTGAGTACTATACGACCCCATTGTACAGTCATTCCTATATAAATTATTTTGAAAGTTGTACCATATTATCTATTAAAATAGTGCCATATATTAGGTTGGTGCAAAAATAATGTCGTTTTTTGACGTTCAACTTTATATGAGAAAACGACATTATTTTTGCACCAACCTAATACATATATATATATATATATATATATATATATATGTATATGTTTCACTAAAATATTCAATTTTTCACAATGTTAAAGAATAGAAATGAACTGGATGTGTCTACTGATTTCTTATTTTCAAATTTTTGGGGAAAGGTGCTAATTACACCATGGATGTGACACCTAAGTAGGTAAGTTAGGGAGTGTCTATCCTGAATAAAATAGATCCACAGCTACATTTCCCTTCTGTGGCACAATATGCACCTAATGCAACAAAATTTTGAAGGTTACTCTGATTATCAAGCATAAAGTGCAAAATATTTTATTCTTTTGTAGATTTACTACATAAAGGTCACGAGCTGCCTACCCCGAGTAATTACTGATGGCACGTGTCTGAACGAGACCTGCAAATACATTTTAATCTATCATACTTTTGTCTTTGACATGACTTTATTATATTCAAAAATTATCCGCAATATAACTATATATATAGCTTGTAAAATAGCAACAACTCTAAGTAGAAGCTTATGAAGCTTGATTTGACCAATTCATCTTTAATACTGAAAATGTTTATTTTAAAATAGTGGATGGTTACAAGAAAGAGGGGAGATGGGATGTGCTCATTTTATTTCCACACAATGGTATGTGCAGATAATTTTTTTACTTTCCTGCATATTAATAAACTATAAAATAAAAAAAAATTGTCTTTCATGAAGAATAAAAAGAGAAAATTTCATAAAAAAAAACAACAAAATCAAAATATAAAGAAACTTTGTCTTGTGAGACAAAACAGAGGCAATTTGGAATCTTGCTCTTTCAAATAAAAGGATTTTTAAACTGATTAAGCATTTCTGAAAACATGTACTTGTATATAATACAACCTCTTTTTTTGTCTTTAATTTTCATTCAAAATTTCTTGTAGAAGAAGAATATAGGATAAAATATTTGTCAAATAAGAACAAACATATTAACACATTTTCTGCAACTTAGTGGCATTATTGCCTTGCTTAATGTGAAATAATTAAAAAAAAGTAAATCTGTGTACATAAGTATGTATACAGAAGTACACTATTCACATTATTCAAACTATCATCCTCATATTTGTTGCCATATTTATCGCAACGCTTCGGCCATTGTATGCTCCGACCTTCTTCAGGTGGTTGGAATGTCGAACTGAACCCTTTATTTCACTCGCTGTGGTAGACTGTTCTAGTTCCATGTGCCATGTCTAATGGATGTCAGTTATAAGTTATCTCTTGTTAATTCACCTCACTAAGTTCTCCACTGCCTTAACCAGCTATTAAACTCACAACTCTTTGGACATGGCACGTGGAACTAGAACAGTCTACCCCAGTAAGCGAAATAAAGGGTTCAGTTTGACATTCCAACCACCTGAAGAAGGCAGGAGTGTACAATGGCTGAAATGTGATTTACTATGAAAATGCATTGGAAATGATTTTACTATAAAAATGCGATAAAGATGAGGACAATAGTCTGAATAATGTAAATAGTGTATTTCGTCTCAGAAATATAGATGCATACAGAAGTATTTTGGTAAGAATTTTGTTTACTTACTGTTGCATGCTCAAAAAGCCCTGTTGCCATAACAATGCAGCGGACTTGTTCTTGCCATACCATTTGCCAAAATGCAGATGCGATTCTGTATTGAGGACCTGAAATGACAAATAAAAAAATACTGAAGATGTTTGGATGTGCTCATAGCATAGTGGTTATTGGTAAAGAAAATAGTATCGCTTCAAATCTTGGTCAAACACATTGCATTCACTTTCACACAAAATACTCTTGGAAACAGTTTGAATCCATTTTTATTCTCTCAACTATAGGTTAAAAACCAGACTCGGTTCCTTAGTCATTATTAGCAGCCAATCTATGAAAAAGATGCAAAAGTAGCATCTAGAATGATGAGCTATAAAAAAAAAAATTGCAAATGATGTTTAATATGAAATTGTACTTCAGATGATTTTACTATAAAATTGATTTTATTGCAACAAATAATTTTACTATAAAAAAGCATTGGAAATGATTTCACTATGCAAATGGACTGGAAATGATTTTAATATAAAAATGCACTGGAAATGATTTTACTAGGAAAATGCATTGGAAATGATTTTACTAGGAAAATGCATTGGAAATTATCTATTTTACTATGAAAATGCATTGGAAATGAACTTAGTATAAAAATAAATTGCAAATGATGTTACTACAAATATACATTGCAAATGATTTTAATATATAAATGATCCTTATATAAAAATACACTGCTAATGATTTTTATATAAAATATATGCCAAATGATTTTGATATAAAAATGCTTTACAAATGATATTCATATAAAAATGTATTCCAAATGATTTTACTATAAAATTACATTGCAAATGATTTTTATGATAAAAATACATTGTAAATAGGAGATATTTTTTGGAGCATCATATAATCAAATATATGAAACTGGATCAATAAGTAAATAGTCCAGACCTGACTGGGTTCTTTAGCCATTATTGGCAACCAGTCTCTGAGAAAGAAAACTCTGAATTCAAAACTGGTTGGGTTGACAACTCCACCCTGTAAAAAACTATTTGCTACAGAATCTGCAGCAGTAACACTTAGAATGGTGAGGCTATGACTATTTCTCCACAGGGGAATCTATTGGTACTTTGGAGGAGGAGTATATACTTGTGCATACATTGACCTCATATGTAAGCCAACGTTTGACTCATCTGAACTCTGATCTCAACTTTTGAAGACAATGGAAAAATACAAATGAAAGTAATGTAACATATTTCATGGCTTACAAAATAGATATTGATTAAAGTCTCCGTGTATTTTATGTCAGTATTATTAATATGAAATTTATTTTATTTTTCATAACTTTTTTTTTTTAAAGTTCATTAGGGTGTCATACTTTGTAATTCGTTTTATGTCATTTCTCAAGGAATTAAAGAAATTATCTGAGCCAACTGATTTGTTTTGGAGTTCACGCCAGAAAATGTTAACAGAATATTCAAAAATTAAATGGATTTCTTCCAAATTAGTCATAAAAAATAAATAATTATTTCTTTATTATTTAAACTATTTACACTATTCAGACAGAGTTCCATATGAATTTGAATTCACAATTTTCCTTCGCCAAAACTGGTTACTAACCATGGCCAGACAGCCTATTCTGCTGTAATATTTAACCCATAGTTGGGGGAGAAGAGATAGACTCATACCTGTTAGAAGTATATGTGCACAAAAGTGAATGTAAGGAACTTAAACAGAATTTGAACTCAGCATACCGATTTTTTTGTTTTAAGTTGCTAACCATTACGCTACATGCTCAAGATAATAGATGGCATAAGCTTCATGACATTTTTTAATTTACCACAAGCAAGGCAATAAATCCACTAAGACGCTAAAGCTTTCTGAGTGTGAAAGAATAAGAAAAAAAGAGAAACATTATTAAGGAGCAAGAACAATAGAAGTCTAATCAAGAGGACAGTAGATGACAATTGACATTGCCTTTAAAGTTTTGAAGATCAAACTTGTCTGGAAAGCAAGAAGACAGAAGAGCAAGAAGTGTGAGAAAAGAAATTGTTAGCATAGAAGTTAAGGTCACATCTAGCCAATTCAATTATAAATTGATGGGACCTTGCCGCCAACTAGTATTATGATTAAATTCATAAAGTCTAGGTACTATAGTGAAGAGCTCATTCAAACAATTACCATGAAAATATTTATAGAAAAGGCACAGGGAAGCAACTATGGCAGTGGGAAAGTGACTGAAGCAGAGATGCCAGATTAGGATCAATAATATTGCTGATTCTTTTTTGGATTTTATCAAGAATCTCTAGATATACAGCAGGAGTATTGGACCATTTTTGGGAGCAATATTCAAAGAAAGGATGAATTGTAGACTTATAGATATGTAAGTTAGATTCTGAAGAGAAATATTGTCTAGGCCAACACAATGAATCAACTTTCTTAGCAGTAGACCCTAGCAATGGATTCAATATAGTCTTTCCCACTTCATGTTCACCTGAGAAGGTGCAATGAGTGATTCTCCTGAAGGATGACATCAGCCATGCTGATAGACAGCAGAAAGGGGTCTATCAGAATATTTAAAGAGACCAGTTTTGTTTTGGAGGCATTAAAATTAATAAGCCATTTCTTGTAGGTCATTTTTGAGATCAGTCACCAATTTGACTTTATTAAACTTTATTAAACTTATCAGCTTTAGTATTGAGACAGGAGTAAATGGTTGCGTCACTAGAAGAGAGACCAAGTTGAGATCTGATGCCATCACAAAGGTCATTAATGAAAATTAGAAACAAGGTATGACCAAGGATAGAGTCCTGGGGTACATCTGCATTAGTACAAAAGGATGTAGAAGAGTGGCTGCTTGGATAACTTTCATTTTACAATTTGATAAGAAAGATTGAATCAATTCAAAATGGCTGTGGATTTTGATCTTTTGAAATCAGTAGTCTATGTAATTGTCTCTGAGAAGTTGTGATATTAGAAAGTGTCCTTTTGTTATGTCCTATGACAACATGTCACTCCATACACAGCCAACTTGACTTGCTGTCCTGGGCTGGGTATGACGATAAACAACATCCGCGTCCTTGGTAAGACGATAAACTACGTCCAACAGCAAGGCCTCTGATCAGGAGGTTTTGAGGATTGTGGAACCACCTCTTAATTGCTGGTGTCCCTAGGTCCCCCCTGACACGGGGTGGTAGCACCTGTTAGGGTCCCAGCTATGGGCAAATTGTTGACACCCAAACTTGTGTAAAAATAGGTTTTAATACCAGAAATAATTTGTAATAAAAAAAATATTACTAGCAATAATTTTTGAAGGAAAAATTATTATCAGCAATACTTCAAAAAACAAAGTACCAGCAATACAAAGAGCTATACATTCTTTGAAAAAAATATTACCAGCTATAGATTTCTTCAAGGAATAATATTCCCAGAAATAGATTTTTGAAGAAAAACATATTACCAGCAATAAAAATTTTATCTGCATTAAATAACCCATTGAGGTGTTGATATGCTGTAAAACAAACCAAATCAAAGCCAACCTGACTTGTCTCTTTGTTATAGTGGAACACACCTATTCTATAGTTAATAGACTCTCCCACCTATAAGTAGGAGTAGTAAGAGTAACGAGGTAGTCGTTCAGTGGGTCGGGCAGTCAGTCGATGCTGGATGACCGTTAGTCAGATATTAAAGTATCAGCGACCACAACTAGATTACTGTGTCATTACCTATTATATCAAGTTCCTAACGTTTTGTACGTCGAACCTATTTTAGGACCGACTTAGTAAAAATACAAGCCTCCACTGTGAAAACACTACATAACAGTTTGATAAAATCCAAAGAAGAATCTGCAATGTTATTGGTCCTGACTTAGCATCTCAGATTCAGTCACTTTCCCTCTGCTGTAACATGACTTCTATTTACCTTTTATATAAATACTTTTAAGGTAATCGTAAGCTTCATCATTTGGGTTATTGCTACAGTGGAACACACCTATTCTATAGTTACTAGACTCTCCCACCTATAATAAGTAGGAGTAGTAGCAGTCACTGATTCAGGCAGTGAGTTGGTCAGTCAGTCAATGTCGGACGACCATTAGTCAGATATTAAAGTATCAGCCACCACAACTAGATTACTGTGTCATTACCTATCATATCAAGTTCCTAACGTTTTGTACGTCAAACCTATTTTAGGACCGACTTAGTACAAATACAAGCCTCCACTGTGAAACCACTCCATAACACAATCTCAGATGATCATCTTTTTTGAGCCCCCCTCAAATGATATTTAACCAGGTATCAGTTCTATACAGATGACATTGTTAGGTGCAAAGGTCACAGTAGTCATGTAATATCACATTTTCAGGGAGAGTATATATGCACATGAGCAATGATGAAACAAGAATAGAAATATAAAACAGAAAAAAAAAAAAAATCATCCTTGATAATGGCTAAAAGAAAATCTGAAAACTCTCAGATATGCAGAACATTTTGACAATTTTTACACACTTTATGTCCAGAAAAGAAAACACTTATATGAACACAAGAAAAATTAAATAAAAAATTTAATCACAGTACATTGTCAGCTGTCTTTAATAAAACTTGTATAAAGAGGGATTTCTGCCCAAATACACTATATATATATATATATATATATATATATATAATAAAAAGGCTTAAACACTTCCATGGCTTACACGGTCATAATTTATTCCATTGGAATCGTAAATATGATCCAATTCATCAGACCTACAAATTCAAAAAGAAAACAGAAAAAACAACTCCGGGAATAAAAAATAAAATTTAGTGAGAGTGTATGTATGACAGTGTGGGACGAATGCGAGAGTAAATGAAAGCTATAGGGAGGGGTAAGAGACGAGAGCTTCTGAATTTGTAGGTCTGATGAATTGGATCGTATTTACGATTCCAATGGAATAAATTATGACCATGGAATATTAGTGATTTTTATTATATCCTTACTCTGTCCTGGACATTGAGTTCTACCTGGATTCTATCCTCTTGGAATTTTTTTTATACAAATATATATATATGTATTTATATATATTTTAGATATATGATTCCATATGTATGTGTATATTTACCACTAATATTATCTATCTATCTCTCTCTCTCTCTCTCTCTCTATATATATATATATATATATATATATATATATATATAAAGTTGGCTAGAATGTCTTGACTCACTTAGAAAGTGGAAAGAAAACAACAACATTTTATGGAGCAACGCCAACATTTATTCTTCAAAATAAAGTTTTTCCTGTCCAAGGGCGAATATTTTCTATGAAAATTTCTCGGACATTCAGGCCAGTAAATGTTATTTAATACTGTTTATTATAAACAGAGCATTTACTTAAATACTTGTATCTATAAAAAGAACGTTAAACATAAAAAATGTCTTTAATAAATAAATTGTCGGACTTTGTCCATTTCGTAATATATATATATATATATGAATATAGGAAAATGGCTTATTCATGAAATTTCATTAACTTGAACACAAAAATCTATTGCTCTCTTATTTTTTTTATTTTTGTTAATAAATTAACTTAACTTACCCTGAGTTGCAATATATTCTTTGGATTTGCAAAATCCCTGAAAAAAGAGAAAAACAAAAATATCTCTTAAATATTTTTAAATTTATCAGTGCTATACTGTGAAGAGGTTTTTTTTTGTTTTTTTTAAATATATTTCAAATCAAATCTTGGCTTCAGTCACTTTCCGACTACCAGAAATGTAGCTTTCCTGAGCCTTTTTGATAAATATTTTCATGGCAATTTCTTTTTTTAAATCATTTCACCTCAAGCAAGGCAATAATACCACTGGGAAACAGGGGGTTACAGAGTGTGAAAGAAAATGAGAAGAGTTTATTGAGGAGAAAGGACAATAAAAGATCAGATTTCAGGAAGACATAAGATGGTGATTGATGTTACATCAATCACCATCTTCCGTTACATCTTTAAGCCAGAACATCTTTGAAGTAAGAAATAGGAAGTGAGTTCCACAGGCAAGAAGTGTGAGAAAAGAAACTATTAGAATAGAACATACAGTTGCATTTAGCTGGTTCAACAGTAAAATCATGAGACTTACTTGCCAATCTAGTTGCATGCTTAAATTCATGAGGTTGAGGCAACAACGAAGAAAGCTCATCATGGCAATTGCCATGAAAATTTTTGTAGAAAAGACAGCTGGAAGCCATGTCACATCGATGATCTTTCCTTGTTGATGCCTCATAAATTTAAGCTCAGTACTAAATTGGCAGTTAGGTCTCATCATTTTACAGTTGAAATTGCTAGATTTAAACCCCAAGTTCAATTCTAATATTTTCTTATCTCACATCATTTCATGTTTGCAGAACTCTTTTCTGGCTTCTTACTTTCCTGTCAACTATGATCTTCAAAAGCTTAAATGCAATATCAATCGTCATCTTCTGCCTCCCTGAATCCTGTTCCTTTTGTTGTCCTTTCTTCTCATTAAAGTTTTCTCAGTTTCTTTCCATATGATCACTTCAGTTAAGCAACATTGAGCCTGGTTACTACCTACAGGGGTGGCCTTTTGGGAATGCCAGCTGCTGTAAACTTGGATGTGTGGGTGGTGTAATAGATAACAGCTTGGAATGAGAACTCAGGGAGTTGAGTTTCAATTCCACTCGAGTTTTTTACATTCCCTTATGTGCAAATGCTCTTGGGAAAAATATAAATCCACTTTTCATTTCAGCGATGGGCTTAATATTAGGTTACTTAATTTTTGCAATATATCAACCATTGTTGGGCTATTTAATGTTGAAATTTATATGGGGTACCCAGTCAAGGCCAAACTCATTACTCAGTAGTAATAGCTGACCAGACTAGCCTACACAGAAGTGCCTTAAATGGTTGGCTGGTTTATTATACAACTTATCAACCATTGTTGAATTATTTAATGTAGAATTTTGTCTGGGGGGGCACTCAGTGAAGATCAAACTCACTACACAATAGTAATAGTCACACAGATTAGCCTTGTTAACTATTACTCCATACAGAAGTGCCTACAATGGCTGGTTGACCGAATTTACAATTATTTGAGTTATTTATTATAGAATTTGTATGGGGCACCCAGTGAGAATCAAACTCACTACTAGTAATAATGGTGAACCATATTAAGCTTGTTAACCATTACCCTATACCAAGGTGCCTACTGATACTAGTTTATCCATGTCATCAGATATTACTGTATACAAATGTAATAACTTGGGCTCTGGTGGGTGGTCAATCTATTACTTAATAACAATAGCAAACAAATCCCCCACTTTATGCCCAGTATGTATGTATGTATGTATGTATGTATGTATAAGCTGGCCACTCGTATTCAAGGATACCCGTCTACTAGGGCGGCTAGCCAATCCCTATTGTAGACACTTCCTGTATGCTCAAACCCTTGGTCATGATGACTTGTGTCTTTGTGCTAGCACAGCTATCAATGGCCCCCAAGGGTTCTGTCTATCTAATTTCACTCACAAGGGGTGGTTTTCAGGCATTTTCAAAGATGCTGCATGCTGGGAACGACTCCCCCAGTTCAATAACATCAGGAAGTCTCCTTCCTGACAAATCGACCATGGTGAGATTTGAACCTGGGTCTTATGGTCAGAATGCGGACGTTCTAACCGCTCAGCCAGTAGAGTCTCATATTTATGATGTTGATTTTTATTTAATTTCTTTATTTTCTTTTTCTTTATAATTTATGACATGAATTCTTGAAAATTAACAGACTCACGAGAAAAAAAAAACCTTATAAATGCACAAAAATTGATGGAAAGATCAATGTCAGTGCCAATGTAAAATGACAAAAATGGAGACAAGAAGAAAAGATAACAGGTGAAGCAAAAGGTTGCTTGATTGGTGTCCAATTAGTAGCAAAAAGAAAAGACATGAAGATAAAGAGATGCAATATAAGAGTTTGTTAGTAAAACAGCAAAAAACATTGTTATCATAGAAAGATTTTGTAAACTGTAGTGAACTGGATAATTCTTCTATGCACTGTGTCCCTTTAGGACGTGGGCTATCATGGCTCTCCACAACTTCCTGTCTTTTCTAAGTTTTGTCCCTTTTACTTATCTCTCCTAATCCCTATTCTTCCAACAAGTTCATTATGTAGGTCATGTGATGTTTTCCTCTGTCCTTTTTGCCTTCATTATGACCTGTGAATATGAAATTCTCCAAGCCCTCTTTCCTCATTATGTGCCCTAAAATATCAACTATCTCTGATTCTAAGTTTAAGTGTCCTTTTTGTTTCCAATTCCCTAAAAATTTCTCCACTACTCATATGCTCCATCATCCATTTACACAAGTTTCCTCGGTAAATTATGCATTGTTTTCTTCTCGTGCTTCTTGCTTTCATTCTGTCCTGTGAGTATTAAATTTTCGAAGCCATCTTTCTTCGTTATGTTCTGTAGAAATTTCAACTTGTCTCTGATGTTAAGTAGGTGTTCTTTTTGTTTCCATTTTCCCTAAAACCTTGTTATTGCTCACATGTTCAGCCCATGGTATTCTCAGTATTCTTCTGTAGAACCACATTTCTATTTTCTCAGGCCTCTTCTTCATTGGTGAGGAAATTGTTCACCATTCACTGCCATTTTAGCTGATATTACATAAACGTTTGGCAATCTTTTCTTTGTTCCACTTTATACTAAGAATGAACTCACTAGCAAAACTTAAAATGACACAAAAAGTTTTAGTTTTTTAAAGTGTGTTGCCAATGTAAAAAAAAACTAAAAAGCTCAGGCTACACGTAAAGTAAACATTCAAGTTTTGCTTTGTTATTTTTTTCCTTTTAAAATTTATTTAATCAGTGAAGATCATTTAATTTTTACTCTGTGTAAAACTGAATTTAAAGTGGGACAACTCACAGACAAGAAGTCAACTGTAAAGAAAATCATGGAGAATGATAAATTGAAAAATGGGTTTTACAGAGAAAATTTAATTCTATTTAAAGTCGACAATTAAATTTGCTGCAGTTACTCTAAAATTAAATTTATTTTAAAAAGATAAGTGTTCTTTTTATTTTGTAAGGATTTCAGTCAGTTATATGCCATGTTTGATACATGCTTTGGCGATCATGTATCTTTTGATACATAACTGACAAGGCAAATTTTTTCCCACATTAGATTGCCATTTCTTTCTATGGTAGACCAGTTGGCTATAGAACCCAGTCTGTTCTGCTATTTACCCATAACTGGGGGGAGAAGAAGAAGATTCATACCTTTCCCAAGGGTATTAGCATATAAGTGAATGTAATGAATTTGACTGGAATTTGAACACAGCTCTCCAATTCCTTAATCCGAGCCACTATCCATTACTCTACTGTGCCTCCATAGGGATACAAAAGGTAATTATCTCCATTTCATCAAGATAACATCATGTGTTGGCTGGTGAGTGACATAAGGGGATAGAGTGAAGAAAGGCAGTTGTGATATAAAGCCTGGACAAGAAGGATGTCCTTAGCCACAGTAGATCTTACAGGAAAAACCACATGGCCTCACCAAGTTCATAGAGAAACCACTGTAACTTCAGTTATACCTTTGAGAAATATTACAAGTAAGGTTCCCCTATTTTACACACTGTTGATGCATATATGTTATAATTTCTCTGTGTGGGACACATAAATATGTATATATAGTTTTGTGTATGTCTTAGTGGTATAAAGGTCTTTCCTTTTCCTTTCGGCCATTCTGTTTCATTTGTAAAGTACGGTGTTATTATATCATGGATATAATAATACCCAATGTGGTATGATATGCAGAGTATATTAAACCTCTAGGTTTGAAATACATTGTTTGTTGACCTCTCTGCCTTCGGGCAGGGAGGAACCCAGATGAGGCTATGCAAAAGGGTAGAGTCTCATCTGGGGAGGTAGACATCTATCTGACCCCATTTATATGGGGTCTATGAGGAATTGTTGCTCAAGCCTATGGGCTTGGAAATCCCCATGTTAAACCAGCCATATGTCACATCCTGCTCTGTGGGGAGGTTGGGTAAATACTGAGTATATTAAAGCTCAGTTTGTTGGACTCTCTGATTTCAGGTGGAGAGGGACTCAGACAAGGGACTTAGATGAGACTCAGATGAGGGACTCAGGTGGAGAGGGACTCAGACAAGGCTGTGCCTATGGGCAGTCTCATCTGAGGTAAAATAGACAGCCACCTGACCCTGTGTATGCAAAGTCTATAGGGAATTTTTGCCTGAGTGTACATGCTTGGAAAGCCTTGTTAAACTGGCCTTGTGCTACATCCCGCTTTGTAGGATGCTTGGGTAAATACCAACTACATTAAAGCTTACTGGTAAGTGATACGTATTGTTTAGAAAAATTGTACTACACACATAATGGGGGAAGCGTAAATAGGAGAATAAAACTTTCTTCAGTATCTGTCTATATTTCTGAGATGAGGTATTATATACACTATTTACATTGCTTGGACTACCATTCTCATCTTTGTTGCCATATTTATCACAATGTTTCGGCCGTTGTAAGCTGTGGCCTTCTTCAGGTGGTTGGAATGTTGAACTGAACCCTCAAGGACACATGGCACAGTGGATAAAGGTGTGAGTTAGATCCAGTGACAGGACCCAAAGAGTGTGAGTTCAATATCTGGTTAAGTCAGTGGAGAACTTGGAGAGAGGAATTAACAGGAGATAACTGACATCCATTAGACCTGGCATGTGGAAGTAGAACAGTCTATCCCAGTGAGTGAAATAAAGGGTTCAATTTGACATTCCAACCACCTTAAGAAGACTGGAGCATACAACGGCCAAAACATTGTGATAAATATAGCAACAAAGATGAAGATGATAGTCTGAGCAATGAAAATGGTGTAGACCTTCCATTATAATTTTGTTTCCAACATTAAAAAGAATTTATTTCCAGTAATTTGTCACATAGGCATAAAAAGCATTCTTCTTTGAAAAAAATAAATCAGTTGAATTCATGAGACAAGGTATTGTGACTATTATAGATTGATTTGATCATTTATCCCCAAGCAAGGTGATAATTCCACTAAGATGTAAGACATTGCAGAGAGTGAAAGAAAATGAGAAGAACTTAGTGAGGAGAAAGGATTATAAAGGAACAGGATTATGGAAAATAGAAGATTAGCGTTTCATTTAAATTTTTGAAGATCATAGATAACAGGGAAGTTGTTAAATAATAGTTTCAAACTATTATTTTTTAATATCAGTGTATTTGGCTCTAACCTTCTGAGGCTGACCTTGGGTTCAGCTGGTAGACAAACTAGGGATGTCGATTATGAGTGGCTGAGCTGAACGTGGGAATGTTAGAGTTGGAAAGTGTTTTCAGGGAGTTAAGTTTTACATGTCTGTTATATTCCATGCAAATAGGAATATATACTTGAAGAACACAGTGAATAAAATAAGTAAAGGTTTATTCTAAAAACCAGTACAATAAGAATAAAGGTAACAGTTATGCACAAGGTTATCATAAATCAATCCAATAGTGATTGCTACTATTGGAAGGTTGATAGTTCTCGTGTAAGTCTGAGTCGTACTCAACAAATTCCAGCTAGTAATATTTACCAATTTCCCCACGGGGTAGGATGTGGCACAAGGCCGAATTTAATGTGGGGCAAACCGAGCCCGTACGTTCGGCCAAAAATTTCCCATAAACCCCACATAAATGAGTTTGAGTTTGTCTACCTTCCCGGATGAGACTCTGCCCTTCAGCATAGCCTCATTTGGGTTCCTCTCTACCTGAAGGCAGAGAGTTTGACAACACCTAAGAGCTGAGTAACAGATAAACTGGACTCTACAGTCCTTTGACTTACAGATACTTATAGGTAGTTACTACCTATAGTGTAGTCACTCATGGTGGTGACAGGTTATTCCATTACATCAGTGTCAAAAAATGCAGACATGTTAATTTTGCATGTGAAAACTGCTCTCCTGTCAGTGGAAAACATGTGTTCAAAAAGGTGCAATGAGTTGCTCTCTTGGAGGTTATCATCAGCCATGCTGTTGGAAAGCAAAATAGTTCTCTAAGTTGAGTAAAAAATAGCAACTATTTCTGATACTCTTTAATACAAAATAATAATATTAATGATATTGTAGAATTATAGTTTTCAGACCAGTATATTAGTTTTAGAATAATGATAGTTTTTAATATGTAACTGAATACTTACATCAATATAATTGGCATTGATATAGTCTGTTGTGAAGCCCTGAGGGATTTCCCTCAGGCTAATCCGAGCATGATCATCTGCAAAGAGAAAAAGAGATTCTGTTAAATTTTTAGGGAATTCAGCATTAGTACCTATTCCACAGATGCAATGTCGCAAGCCTATCGCTACTCTATCATAAATGTACAGTTAAGTTCCATCTATCAGCTTAGACCTTTACTGTCATGACTCGAATTGTCACATGTATAGGTTTGAATCACCCGCATTCCCTAAATATTCAACTGGTAAGTTGGTTGGTTGATTTTGTTTAGCATCATATCAGCCTCTATAAGGCTATTTAATGCCAGAATCTAAATATCTAATTGCAAATAAACCAAAGGCATAAGGAACTTTTCCTGACTTTTTCATTAATATATATGTATTCAACAGGATTTGAACCCAAAGCCGTTATACAATTCTATTGTATAAATGGAAAACTCTAATAATTATTATGACTTTCATGTTTTCTTGAACAAAAGAAATAGTTTGGTTCGGATGATTTTGTTTTGTGGCATATCAATACCTATATGGGTTATTTAATGCTGAAATTGAAATATTTTGAAGACAATTTTATAGCTTCAACTAAATATATTTTGAACTGTGTTCAACTACAGATAAAATGTATTGTTGGTAATTTTGCTATAAAATGTATTGTTGGTAATTCTATTATAAAATGTATTGTTGGTAATTCTATTATAAAATGTATTGTTGGTAATTCTATTATAAAATGTATTGTTGGTCATTCTAATATAAATATGTATTGTTAGTAATTTTACTATAAATGTGAATTGCTGTTTATTTTTTTTAATATAAATATGTATTGATATATATTTTTTTTTTATATAAAAATAAATTTTATATTTTTTGCTATAGACCATTACTATTGAATAATGGGTCTGATTTCCAACAAGTGCTTTATATTTGTGTCCTTGTGCCAAACTAAGCTATGTTTAATAAACAACAGGTATACCTTGGAGTGGGATAATGGCTACTGAGCTATTCTGGTTAATCATTACTATTGAGTAATGGGTCTGATTCCCAATGAGTGCTCTATATTTGTGTCCTTGTGCCAAACTAAGCTAACAACAGTGGCAAAATTCTTATTAAAACTTTACCTGTGCTAAAACTAAAGGGAGAAAAGAATAGTAAATAGCAAGAAATTTGTACTCATAGATTTACCTTAATTACCAATAAATTAGTTCTATTAGTTTCATAAATGGCTGCCCTAGCACCTTCCAGATGCAAGATCCTTGGTCGGTCAAAGAAAGTGCGCCTGTGTATCTTGTTAATGCTGGACAGGTGAGTGGAAGGTTCTGGGCAGTTGGCAACAAATTAAATTCAGCTCTGTCAGTGGTCAGTCATTTGCAAGCCACTTGCAGACCCCATACACATACCGTGTTACTTTCTTCTTCTCCTTTAACTTTGCTCACCACTTGTGTCATGACTACAAATGAGGGATCAATTGGTGATCGCAAGTTTTGGGGTATTGTGCAAGAACCTGGTAGGCATTGTTAATCCCTAATTGGTATGGAGAATATGCTCAAATTTGGAATCTTATCTCTTAATTCTTTGAGCCCTGACCACTGCTTTACCAGTGCTAGAAAAAAACGACGTAATGCCCAGCCACTGTTTGAACAGTGCTAGAGAAAAAGAACTTAATGCCCAGGCAGCTTTTGAACGGTGGATAAACACTTGTAATTATTTTTATATCTACTGTAAAACATCACATACCAATTATTTGCAAATTTTGACTCAGGAGCTCAGGCAGAAGGTTTAAAATTATTCAGGAACACAGGACTCAAAGGGTTAATTTGGTTACAAAGTTTGGAGCTTAGTTTGCTCATGAACAGTGTCATAGTTAGAGTGTATGCCATCAGGAGCACCCCCGGAGTTTACCACCTTCCCAGGTTCCCAGATATAATATAGATTGCACTATGACTCTTAAAATTATAAAAAACTGGTTTGTGGACCTTTATAATATTACTTTCAAAGACTATTGGGCTTTAAACTCACACCTGACCCCAAGTAGAACTCATACTTATGAGTTATCGCTAAAGATACAAATAAAATATTTGGCTCCCTGAACCACTCCTGTAAGTACCTGACCGCAAATGTTATCCTCTACCTTTACAAGAGCCAGATCAGGTCAAGAATAGATTACTGGTGTCATCAGACAACACTTTCCAGCCGCGATAGAGTCCAAAAGCATCTCCGAGTCCTTGTGGGTGACAAATTATTTTCCACCATCCAATCTTTCTCTCACAGGCAGGATGAGTGTGGCAAGCCTCTTGCTGCTCTATTGCTGCTTCCAGGGAACATTCTTGCATGAACTACATTCCTTGTTTTCGCCAGGCCTTCATGGCAAGGACATGTCATACCACTTACATATAGCAAACCACCCACAATCCTTCCGTATTCCATCAGTGAGAAGCAAGTTCCAGTCAAATAGATTCTTCCATGAACCACTGCCCTGTGGAACTGACTCCCAAGAGGATGTTTCCCTGATCACTACAATCTTAACCTGTTCAAGTCTAGGGTTAACTGTTACCTTCCCCTCCTATCCATACAAACTGCCTCCTAACTTAGCCCTCTTCCTCAAGTGACCCTTGGGGCCTTGTAAAAGATAAACCTCACTGTAAAAAATACTACTATTGGAAGGTTGGTAGTTCTCATGTAAATCTGAGTCATACTCAACAAACTACAGAGTTTGTTGACTTACTGCTACCTATAGTTTAGTACATCACTTTTATTTTCAGTTAACCAGTTAAATAGCCTCCTCCAGTTTGACCACTCAGTACACGACTTGCTATTGGTCAAAGCATGCCAAAAAACCCTTGTTACTACACATACTGCTGGAATAGCTAGATGGGAGAATAATGCCATTTTCAAGGAGCAAAACTGCTGATGCCACATGCCGCACGTTGATGTAAGACCATTATTTTCTTTTGAAGCAGATGCAAGCCACTCTGGCTCACTTGCTTCTACATGACTAGTCCTTCATAGGCTGATCCTTTGAATCAGCACTGTGGTGCTTCATGTGGTCTCTTGCCAGATGCAAGCTACGAGAGGAGGATTTTTTGGCTAGGTGGATGTCTGGCGTTTAGTCAAGGTGTTCGAAGTGGATGGTGAGTCATGATGGTTTCAAGGTTCTCCATCTTTGCATGGAGGAGAATTTCATTGTTTGTGATCTGGTCCTGCCATGAAAAAATTGGTTCCCATGCCAGGAATTGAAATCAGGCCACCTGGGTGAAAGCCACTAAATTTAAATAGGTTAAATTTTGAAGGATCAGATCAATTTAGATTTATATGTTTGATCTTAAGAAAATAAAGAAATGAACAAGGATCAAATGTTGAAGCATGTAAATAATCTTTCAACAAAGTTCTCTTTTGTAATCATTTCTCCCCAAGCAAGGTGATAATACTACTAAGATGCAAGGGGTTACTTGGAGTGGTAGAGAATGAGAATAATTTAGTGAGGATAAAGGACAATAAAAAAAAATTATTGAAGAAGAGATGGCAATTGATACTGCATTTTAGACATTAGAATAAAAAGAAATTTTGTAAAATGAAAAAAATGGATGCCAAAATACATAGGCGCCATGTGGCTGAGGCGCTATGTTCCACATGGACTGGGAAAGACTTCTCCCTCTCTCATTTAGGATGTGTGAGTAGGGTAATTGTTGAGATGTTGAGTGTTTCCGCGTGAGTGTATTGAAATAAGGACAAACACATATGTAGGAAAAAATACTGGTATATTCGAAGAGTTATTTACAACAGAGAGATTAGTAGTCAAACGAACGCAGGTTAGTCAGTAACAATCAGAAAGAGTATAAATTCCAACTGTATCTTCCGGTAGAGAGACGGAAGTGTGATTGTCACCTGATCTTCCCAGAACTCTATAGAACTGTCCTATTAGTAGTAGAGAGATCAGTCCATTCTGATGAGAAGGTGGGTGCACCCCAACAGTAATATATAGGGCCTTGGAATGAGAGCTGAGTTTGAATTCCTATGTGGAAATACACTTGGAAAAGATATGAATATGTTGGATCAGTTATTTTATAATGGTCCACTAACTCAAGGTACTCCCAAACATATAAATACAAAGTACTAAGGAAAATGAAAAGATTGGTGCCAATATATGTTTACCATTTTTATTAACTGTAACAATGCAAAACAATAATAAAATATGTTTATAAACATTGTATTTACAATACATGATAGTTGTACTCTAAAAGATTACTACTTTTAAGTTAAGGTGAGGTTGTGGGTTACTATCTAGGAATATCTTTTGTTCCACATTGGTGTGAGTCTGGATGTTGGTATGGTAGGTCTTGTTCCAACCCTTCTCAGGTTCAGACTAATACTCTAACTTGGTTATCTGCATACTAGATGAGGGGTTATATTTAAAACCTTACAAATACATATCCTCCATCTAGCTATGGGTTAAATAGTAGGATTTTTATTTGGAAAAATCAATGTTATTTTTAAAAGAATTAGCAATGAAATATTTGCTCACAAAAAACAAAAAAGGAATTATTTTTATAATCCAAGATATATTTTAGGATTAAATAACTCATAAAAAGGTGTAATGAAGCATGGAAACAAATTAGTCAAGCAAAACACACTCATTTATCGTGAATACTACAGTTTTTCTTAGTTCTAACAGACACTACAGAATCTCAAAATGTACCAGTTATAAAAAACCAAATCACTTGAAGACTTTCAAGAGCAGCAACAATGAAAAAGGATAGCATATGTAAGAAGAAAATGAAACGATGTTAGTAAAGAGAAAGGACAATAAAAGAATAGGTTTCAGGAAGATAGAAGATGCTGGATGATGTCGCATTAAAATTTTTGAAGAGTGTAGGAATCAAGAAACTGAAAGAGAGTTCCACAGGCAAGAAGTGCGAGAAAAGAAACTATTAGACCAGAACTTATGGTTGCATCTAGCTCATGCAACCATAAAATGATGCGACCTATTAGCCAGCCTAGAATCACTTAGATTCATGCAGTTGGTGTTCCAACAAAGAGAGCTCATTTGAACCTCTATTATGGAAAATATTTATATAAAATGTCAGAAAGAAGTGACATCATGGTGTTAGGAGAGTGACTGAATTCAAAATGCCAGGTTAGGACTGACAGCATTACAGACCCTTTAGATTTTGGCAAAAATCTCATGATATACCGGGTGTAACAACAAAATTGTCCAAATTGTGTAAAAACAAAATTGTCTGTTAGATTAAGCTTTTACTGTTGTATCTTAGAACTGATTAAAAATATCTTACTAGAATTTTCTAAGTTTTTTATAACATTATTAGACTCTGTTTTGAGCAATAAGAAGGTATAATTACTCTCCAAGTTTAACAGAAGAATCATGATGACATTGTTCATCGGCAAAAATTACGTGTTCATCATTAATTAATCATAGCTAATCGGAAGTTCATGAGGGATTGAAATAAAGTTCAAATATATATATATTATTCCAGGATCATTTGTCAACTTATGCAAGATGATCTTTGCCCTCTCTAACCTTATTTCTAGTCTGGAGTAACAAGGTACCTCATATGTTTCACTTTTTTCACTGCTCTTTGAACTGTCATAGCTGAAGCTCCTCTCTCATGTGTGAAATGTCTTATGGATTGAGTTGGATCTTTTTGAATTGATCTCTTTAGCTCTAAGTTGAAATGATGATCCCTCTTCTTATTGTGATCTCCTGATCCAGTTTTCCTCTCTACTGTTCCCGCTTTTTAAAACTTATTCACCATTCTCTTGATGGTTCTTGTATGGACTTTGAAGATGGAAGCTAGAGTATGTGTTGGTACCATTACTGAAAGCCTGAATGATTATTTTCCTCTCACCATTATACCTTGGGGAAGACAGTGGGACTGACACAAAACAATTTTAACTTGTCCTCTTTCTAGCTGAATAACTCAAAGGGCTTTTCAGTGATTCTTACGACAAATGGTGTCAAGATGGCTAAACATCTTATCTGAAAACCTGGAGAAAAGAATTAGTTTAGTGGCTTTATATTAGATATTAAACATTTTATGGGATGGGCAATTATACTGTTACAAGATTTGAATAATTTTGCTGTTACACCTGGTATAGCAGGAGCATTAGACCAGATGCAGCAGCATTCAAGAGAAATTCTGTGAATTTTTTGCACACACCTAATAAATACTGACTTACTTTTTTTTTTCATACAGTTCTTTCTTTCTCTAAAGTAAAGTTCTATTCTCTTCAAAAATTCTAAAAGTCTCTTTCCTTCAAACTTTTTCTCACTTTACACACAGGAGAGTTCCAAATCAGAAATTGTAATTTGTTTTGAGCAAATGAAATGCAAACACAAGGAGTCTTGGCAGTAAAACAAACCTATCCTGTTGGTGTTTGCTATATTTGCATTTCCCTTGCAAAGTGATATATCAGACTGTCAATGTTGTTGACTGGCACTGTCAGCATGGTGTCATGGGGAGGCTTTCCTTGTGTTCATTATCCAATCCTATCATTCAATCAATTGCCAACATAGTTGCGACTGGGAAGAGAAACTTGCTTCTCAGTAGGGCCTTCAACAAACCTAGATGTGGACGTAAGGCAATTTTCATTCCAGATGAATGGTTTCGAGATATCATTCCAAGCAGAGAAACTCAAATATAGTTGCTTGTCTCTGGTTTTGCTTACCAACACATATCAGTGACTTGTGTTCAAATTCAGAAATAAATACGTTTTAATCAACACTGTCTAGAAGTGAAGCTGGATATTTGGATATACCAAATACAGGAAAGAAGTGTTTCAAGTAAAAAAAAAATGTGAATGTTCATAATGTTATAGACAAGCGTATGGTTGCAAGAAAGAAATACGACAGCAGCAGAAATAGATTTACGTAGTTTATTTCAACATGAACGTGAGGGTTTGGGACAGCTACCTTGTGGTAAAGTTCATAAGCCAGCTTCGGATTTAGGTCGATCTCTCATAGTAGTTCACACGTGTTGACGGTGGTTGACAGCTGCTGATCGCTCGGCCTGACCATGATAGGTCTGTTCCTGGCCACCTGTTGACTGCCTGTTGAACTTCTGTGTGACCCCTTTTATAGCGTTTTTTATGGCTTAACAGGCTCGAAAAATGAAGCGAGTATAATTAGGAGGGAAGCATTTTTATTGGACGAAAAATAGAACACTTTAAATATTATTTTATTTTTCGACCGGAACTCGTGTGTCGGGAACATTTGTAAATGAAGATAATGGTCATTTTGTGGCGGGGCTTTGTCCTGTTCACATCCAGCTCTCATTCTTGAGTATTTGCCTGTAAATCAGCCGAGATATGTCTTAATTTATTTTATAACAATAATAATAGAATATAACAGCAGAGAGCTGTGGAAAATAGATTTATTCTCCAATTTATATGTTCCCTGTTATGGGCATTATCATATCCATGATATAATAACACTGTATTTCATGTACAGATAGGAAATGGCTGAAAAGGAATGACAAAGATGACAAATTGTTCTCAGAGAATCTTATATAACTAAGACATACACAAAACCATATATACACATGTCCCACACAGAGAGAAATATAACATATATCTACACAGCAAGCAGAGCATATAGAGAAACAAAAAGGATAAGTTTTACATATAATATGGAGATTCTTATGTTTCTGGAGAAGCCATGTTTGGGATTTCAGATTCAAATTGACCAAATTCATCTACGTTCCAGGAGAGGACATATTCCATGAAGGGGAAATGCATAATCTTGGGTTTTTCCAAATTGATGATGTTCTTTCTATATCTGAGGAAGATATATTCCCAAAGGTAAACAGCACCATGCGCTTGTAAGTTGCTGGAGGAGGCAGATTTAGCCTCAGCCCAGGATATGATTCAGTTTTGGCTGCTGTAAACAAACTGAAATTGACTGCCACTTTAATTATTGTATGGTGACATCACTAAGTGGCTGTCATGTGACCCGCATGACTTATCTCCACCAAAGGAGATTATTGCCTTTTGTATCCCTATACCAGACTTGCTATGATTTATAGCAAGAACAAATCTGTAACATAGCTTTTATTACACCTGATACACCTTTTTAGTGGTAATGAAGGATTAAACTTTGCCAGTTGTTCATTGTCTACTAATAATGAATTCAGTCTCTTGAATGTTCTAAAGAATATTTATTCCTGTTAAGAGCAATTATAGTTTGGCTCTGTGATGTTTATGGGAACTGTTCTATAAGAAATTAAACCTGTATCTGCTTGATACAGTTAAGTTTTCGGAATTTATAAGATGAAGCATTATTAATTTTCAAGTAATTTTTCTTTTTGTCTTATTTTTGTTCCTTGCTTACACCTTGTAGCAGTACAAGACATAAGAGTCTTATATTTGTCTGAATTTCTGGGATGAGGAGTTATTAATTTTATTATTATTATGTAAAAAGTGTAAATCAGTCAGTGAGTTATGATCCTTATGTTGATACATGTTTGGGCAATCATGTCTCTTCTGATTCATGACTGACTAGGCAGAATATTTTTTTGCAGTAGGTTGCCATTTCTTTCTGTAATAGACTGGTTGCCAACCAATGCTATAGGATACATTCTGTCCTGCTATTCAACTCATAGCTGGGAGAGGGGAGAAGAGACATATTCATACATATTCCAAGGGTATTTGAGCATACGTGAATGTAACAAACCTGGCTGGAATTTGAACTCGTCTCTCCAATTTCTCATTCTGAGCCAATATCTATTACACGACAATACACATATTGTTCTATATTATTAGAAGTTAATCTATTATTGTGCCTAATAAGATCCAGCGTAAGAACAACTCTTCTAGCCATCTCATAACATTTATTACAATATACCATTATAATTGTTCTATTCTATTATTAGTTATTATGAGTAAATGTTGTTCTTCAGAAGGATGCTGAGAATACCCTGGGTCAAACATGTGAGCAATGATAAAGTTTTAGAGAAAATGGAAACAAAAACAAAACTTATACTTAACATTTGAAAGAGACATGAAATTTCTAATTACAAAAGAACAAAAAATATACATATATATATATAAAAGTGAACATAGAAGTCAACACTTAGAAGCGACAGTCTGTTTCATGCTAGACACAAACATCAGGCCACCATATATGTATATATATATATATATATATATATATATATATATGTATGTATGTGTGTGTGTGTGTGTGTGTGTCAAAATATATAGAAAATAGGAAAGAACTCATTAGGTAAATAATCCAAAGTAGTGCTCGATACAAAAGTAGAGCCCTTTATGCCTACATGAAAAACTACACATTATTAAGTTTCTAAATAATAAAAATCTATTAAACAATAGACATGAGTTAACGGTTTTTTGCTGACATCATCACATTTTTGCATTGAATAATTAGCATAAAAACAAACAATAAAATAATTTTAAATTCCATAGTCTAAATAAATAGTTTAATTGCCCTACAAAAAGATAACCCTTTATGAAGTCATCAAAAAAACAAATGTTAGCGACTTACGACAATTTTTTTATATACACAAAACCCTTTCAGAAAAATAAAAAAATAAAATAAAAAAATAAATAAATCTCCCTAGACACTTAACCAGACTAGACGATCTCATCTTCCGCTTTAAATTTAGACACCCCCAACCTTACCCTGACTTGACATCTGTGAATGTAACTGAGATATTGATACAAATTATTAAGCCTTACGCCCCTTTTCTTTAAACAATTGCTCTAGCCGTTACCATAGTTATCTTAATTTCAATATTGAATATGCTTATAAAACGCGTAAATTTCAGGAAGTTATTCCAGTAAAAATTTCACTTGAAGATGGAACAGAGCTTAGTACTTTAATTCAATTTAATTCAAATAATTATATTGAAGTTTTCAGCTCTTGTTTTGAAACATGAGAACTCTTATGTAGCGTTGGAATCATATTTTTGAATAAATAATTATATATATATATATATATATATATATATATATATATATATACCATGGACCCAGAGACATAAATGAAGAAGTCACAAAACTTTACAAGAATGCACCAGACTTCTACATTAAAAATATAAACAAGGATGCAAAATATATGACAGCCAAACTAGGGGTAAGTGACAGGGTCCACATAATTTGCTACAAAGCAATCATTTCTAAGTATAAAGGACCATAAAGATGAATTCCTCAATAACCCTTCTTTTCATTTAATAAACCCAACTAAAACTGAACCGGGTAAAATAAGACAAGAAATATTGAAACATTTATTACACTATACCATTATAATTGTTCTATTCTATTATTAGTTATTATGAGTAAATATTGTTCTACAGAAGGATGCTGAGAATACCATGGGCTGGACAAGTGAGCAATGACAAAGTTTTAGAGAAAATGGAAACAAAAATAGAACTTATATTTAACATCTGAAAGAGACAATTGAAATTTCTAGAGCACATAATCAGGAAAGGGGGCTTGGAAAATTTGATACTCACAGGACAAATTGAAGGCAATAGGGAAAGATGAAATCAATGTATAACCTACCAAGTGAACTTTAGCAAATGGATTGAGGAATGAGATTTAGGAGAGATAACAAAAAAAAACAAAACAAAACTTCTTAAGAGTTACAGAGGACAGGAAATTGTGAAGAGCCATGATCACCAATTTCTTGGGATACAGCACTGCAGTAGATGACAATATTAGGTTGGTGCAAAAATAATGACGTAATAATGTCATTTTTTGACATTAAAAAAATAATGTCAAAAAACGACATTATTACGTAATTATTTTTGCACCAACCTAATACTTCAAAGAGATTGAAGAGAGAAGAGACTGGAGACTTGCTCTTGTTCTTTACACTCTTAAGGAGCTACCAGTAATGTTTAGAACCAAACTTGTGAGAGGCTATATGATGTCTCATTTTATCAGTGAAGAGTGACTTTGCCTCTTTGAGGACATGTTTATATTCCATTATAAGTGGTGACAAAAAGACATCTGTTATAAATGGACCAGTTGGCCTAGTATATCTGGAAGAAGTGATTTCTATAAGCTATAGCGGCTGAAAATATATATATATATATATATATATATATAAGAGGGACGGTGGAGTAATGGATATCGGCTTGGATTGAGGAATCGCAGAGCCGAGTTCGAATTCCAGTCGAATCCATTACATTCACTTACGTGCTAATACTCTTGGGAAAAGTGTGAATCCTCTTCTTCTCCCTCCAGCTATGGGTAAAATAGCAGGACAGACTGGGTTCTATAGCCTTGGATAGCAACTGGTCTAGGAGAAGGACAACTCTGAATTCAAAACCTGCGGAGGGTCGTTTGGGAACCTTGTGGCATTCGGTGCCCCAGGTCTCTGTATTCGTCCCTCCAAAAAGTGTGGGTGGTCCTGCACGAGGCCATCACCACTATAATCAAATCTCATATGCTGGTGTCGGGCTGTCGGTTTCCTGGAAACTGATCTGCTTGACCCTCATACCCTCATACGTCGAATCTCGATGGGAGAGTCGATCATCATATATATATATATATATATATATATATGCATGCATGTTTCATTAAAAACGACAGACAAGGTGCTACGGTTAAGCTTTTTATTTAATTTTTCTTGTGTTCTAAAAAGAGCTTTCTTTTCTGGACAAAGAGTGTGTAAAAACTGTCCAATTGTTTTATATTTCTGAGTGCTTTCGGCTATACCCTTAGCCATTATCAAGGATGATTCGATTTTTCAGCTTAATTGAGTGTGTGCGTTCTGTGTATGTCTTAGTGTGTGGTAGGCATGTTTTTAATTTTCGAATACGGTTAGCACATTGTGGCTTTGTTCGTAGTTAATATTGTTAAGAGTTGGCCTTTTCTTTTTTATTATTAAAGCTTCCATTATTTTTAATCTTTTTTACAGGTGGATGCAGTTAATATATTTGTGTTTTATATATATATATGGTTGGATAGACAACTGACGATTGCTAAAGTGTGAAACCCAGGGTCACAAGCTCATATCTATCCAACCATATATGTTAGCTCTATCTCTGATATTGAGCGCTTTCTAATAAGTACCGCGCATATAATATATAAATAATTATACACATATATATATATATTTATTTATATTTATATACACACACTTTATATATATATATATATATATATATATATATATAGGGAGGCATGGTTTGTGTAATGTATAGTGGTTTGGATTGAAGAATCGGAGAGCTGGGTTCGAATTCCAGTCGAATCCATTACATTCACTTACATGCTAATACCCTTAGGAAAGGTATTAATCCTCTTCTTCTCCCTCCAGCTATGGGTAAATAGCAGAACTGACTGGGTTCTATAGCCTTGGATAGCAACTGGTCTAGGAGAAGGACAACTCTGAATTTAAAACCTTGGGGACCTTGTGGCACATAGTGCAAAAAGTCTGCACAAAACCTTCACCACTATAATCAAATCTCATGTGCTGGTGTTGGGCTGTCGATTCCTAGGAACTGATCTGTTTGACCCTCATATGTCGAATTCAACGGGAGAGTCAAGTGTGTGTGTGTGTATGTATATATAAATAAAAAGAAAGAACAGTAAGATATATAATCTGGTGTTCTTATTGATATTTTTATTTTTACAAAATAGTGCTCAATGTAAATTTACAGAGCATTAATATTATAAATTAACTGATGTAAAATATATTTTTTTTCACTACACAGTAATAACCATGTTTCAAAAATGGTAGCTGAAAACTTCAAATTTAGGTTTTTTATAAAAATTTTTTTGCATTTGTACAAGTATTTTCTTTTTTGAAGACAGAACACAATTCTGAAAAAAAAAAACAACAGCAGATTGGCAGTCATGTTGGTCCTCTTTGTTCATTAAGCATTAGGAAGAGAACCACTTTAAAATCCAAAGAGGAAGCCCAAAATTTGTATCAAAATTTTATGCAAAAACCCCCACCAAAAAAACACAGAAATATATCAACTTCATTTGTATATTTTTACTTTTATCACTTGGTAGCAAATTAAATGTTGTAGGTTTCTCTTCACTCAACCAAATCAAATGAATGACATTGTCACTCCATTATAAGCTAAGAAAAAATTCTCTTTACTTACATGGCACAATGTCTTTTTGGTTATTCAACCACAAATTTTCAGGTGCTGTAGATACTATACACTGTGTATCTGGTTTGTGATTTAACAGAGCCTGGAAAGAGAAATAAAAAGAGATGTTAGAACTCACAGAACTTAGTATGAAGTAAACTCAAATAATAACATTAAAAAGTATTCACTGAATCTGTCTCTATTCTATTCAAAATATTTGTAAGAATTCCTCAGCAATGACAATACATTTTTTTTTCCAGATTTTCAAACTTTTCAAACATAAAATAACGAACAGTATATTTACATTATACATATAATAATCCTATTTTCTTTGTAATTTCTGACCATTGGGAATACTTTTTTTATTCCTGATCAAGGATAATTATTTTTTTCAAATTTTCAATGCACTGGTATAGCAAAATTGTTTGCAATACTTTGATAAAGAAAAATAATTTGTGATGCCTTTATATGATACATCTCATAGCCCTATTCTGGCAATAATGCTTGTGTTAATTCCTGACCATGGAGAATCATTTCTCTTCAGGATTTTCAAGGCATTTCTATTGTAAAATCCTGTACAATGTATAGCTATTGTAAATTATTAACATCGTATTCGATTATACATATAATAGCCCTATTCTGGCAATAATGCTTGCATTAATTCCTGACTACAGTGGATCCTTTTACACATGATTTCCAATGCATTTCTACAGTAAAATCCCTTACAATGTATTGTGAATCCATTGACCATCAAGGTCATAGGGGCATCATATGCACTGCAGCTGCGGTAGAAGTGGTGTTTCTTGGGTAAGATTGCCTGACAGAGCCAAACCTTCTCCAGGCCAGTTTTGAATTCAGTCTCCTTCTCCTACACTGGTTGCCACCGAAGGCTATAGAACTCGGTCTGTCCTGCTTTTTACCCATAGCTGGGTGAGAAGAGGATTCATACTTTTCCCAAGGGTATTAGCACCTAAGTGAATGTAATGGATCAGACTGGAATTCAAACTCAGCTCTCCGATTCCTTAATCCGAGCCACTATCCATTATTCCACTGTGCCTTACAATGTACACCTATGTGAAATTAATAAACATTGCATTCCATTATACATATAATAGCCCTATTCTGGCAATAATGTTTGCATGAATTCTTTACTGCTGACAAGCCCCATCTTTCTTATTTTCAATGCTTTTATACTGTAACCATTATTGATGTATTTACATTATACAGAGTTCTATGTAGCATACCTATGGACGATAATGGGTATGTCCACATTCACATACATACAGTAGTAAATACTGTATGTTGGTCTGCAGTTGGAGATTCATTGTGGAATTCACTTGACTCACTTCGAGCAGTTGACTATTTCTTCTATGCACTGTTGGCAAATCTTATATGTGTTGTTCGTGTCCTATGTATTATTGTTCATTACCAACCTTCATTTGATTATTTTATTCAGTAACCTTCCCTAGGTTATAACAATAGTAATGTTTGCCTTCAGTCCTGACCAATGACAGTCCCTTTGTTCCTGATATTCAATATAGTTTTATTGTAAAATCATTATCAATGTTATATTCAGCACTCCAACTCCAGACGGACCTTTTAGTAATTGTTCTGTCCACTCGTCAGGAGGTAATAGCAATTGACTGCTTATTTTCTTATCTTCATTATTTTTATATTAAGTCAAAAAATAATCATTTATGCTTTTTTTATTTGCCAGTTTGAGATTTTTTCTTTCATTATGTGTGTGTATGTGTGTATGTTAGAATGTGCATGTCTATGTGTAGAATTTTGTGGTTATACATAAAAAATACAAGTTCAATAATGCCCCCTGAAATACATAAAATTGCAGAATTTGATGCATGTCTTGGCAAACACTTTTCAAATTTCAAATATATTTATTGCCTATAATCAGAGAGAAAGAGATTTAAGTACAGAGGAAGCTAATTTATGTCTGAATTTTTAAGATGAGGAATTATTATTATTATTATTATTATCAATTTTTACTTCCTTTGATTTCTGGCATTTACACATTTCTTTCCGCATCCCACCCAGGGACCTAAGGTTAGAAATGGCATCATGACACTTTCCACTGACAAAAAAAAAAATTACATAGATAAAGCCTTTGTAAAGTGTGGGCTGTACTTGTGAGAACAATTTCTTGTATTTCTTTGAGGCATGGACTTCCAGGAATCCCTTCAATTAGTCTACTGGAATCTTTTCAAACCAATCCTAGGGCTCCAACTACAACAGGGATTGTTGATGTTCCCATGTGCCACATTTTTGAGATTTCTCTTTCAAGTTCTTTGAATTTTGACAGCTTTTTGAAGATCTTCAAAGATACATTGCCATCTGCAGGGACTGCCATATCAATAAGGAGGCACTTTTTTTGTTTGTGGTCTTTAATAACAATATCTGGGTGGTTGGCTTTGATTGTTTTGTCAGTATTATTATTGTTATTATTATTATTATTACATGATTTTCCATTCAGAGTAAGACACTAATCTTGGTTGTTATATTTACAAAAGAAGCTGTTTATTATAATCAAGGACAATATCATTAAATGGTTATTGTTATCAAAATCTGTCAAACAAAAACATTTCAAATTACTAAATATTGAATTAACTTTTTGACAATATAAGGATATTTATGAGTGTATTTATAAAATTGACTGTAAATTGTTTCCCATTAAAGCATGAAAAAACTTCCTTTATAGGCATTTCAGAACATTTACAGTTAATTCTGTTCAGTGCTGGCTTTAACATTTTTAATATAAATTGCTTCTAGCATCTGTAGCTCAAATTTATTATTTTCTTGTTGCTAGATAGTTGTGTTGTCGATCAATAATTTTTTATATTGTGAATGTGGACAGGAATGTTGTTGTAGATGTCTCGCATGACCATGATATTACAACACAGAGGAAAAAATTCCATAATGGATAATTTTTTCACATTCTAATGAATGCTCAGCACATTGTCAAGCATTTGCATTTAAAAGTATAATGAAAAATTATGGTAATGAATAACAACGCACAATTTTGTATAAATACTTGTACTAATGAACAACATACAGTTTTATAATACTTGCACCCCTGAAGATGAACTTGGAAGAAGACCGAAAGTACTTGGGAAATAAAAATAAAAGAAATTAAAACAGTTATAGTACATTTCTCTCATCCTTTAGTATCAATACATAGAAGGTTATTCGTGAGTATGAACAGATTTTGTTAAAAATTTGTAGACATATTGTTTGTAATTCATTCAGACATGTCTAAAAGAGAATTTGTTGCCTAAATACACAAATAAATATATATATATATATATATATATATATAAAACATCAATCAACCAAGTGACAAATTTTATATTTGTATTAATCTTATATATATATATATATATATATATATATATATATATATATTTAGTTGGATCGATGTGAGTTTGTGACCTTGGGTCTCACGCTATTTCCAATTGTCTGATGTCAATCCAGCTAAATATCACTGATATTGAGCACTTTCCAATAAGAACTGCGCATTTATAATATATAAATAATATAGATAAAAAATTCCATATATATATATATATATATATATTTATATGCATACATGTTTTATATATATTTATATACATACACGTTTTACATATATATACATATATATATATTTATATGCATACACGTTTTACATATATATACATATATATATATATATATATTTATATGCATACACGTTTTACATATATATATATATATATTTATATGCATACACGTTTTACATATATATATATATATATATATTTATATGCATACACGTTTTACATATATATATATATATATATATTTATATGCATACACGTTTTACATATATATTCATATATATATATATATATATATTTATATGCATACACGTTTTACATATATATATATACTTTAAAAATCAGGAGGTCAGTTAAATACGCTATCAACTGACATTCTGATTTCTAAAGTTAAAAGCTCTAAATGTTATTTTTATTTTTGTTTTTTTGACACATGTATTGAGCACATTTTAATACTACTGTTTCCTGGTCTGATTCCTCTCTGATCATTAACCTTATATATATTGAGCACTTTTTAATATTGTTTCTTGGTCTGATCCAACTTTGCCGTTAACCTTTCATGTATTATAACTCTTGCTCCTGTACAGTTGGGTACCTTCATGTACAGTGTATTTTGTTACCTTAACATAGATATAGTCTATTTCAAGCTGTTCTGTAGATGGCTATCATCAGTCTTCAAGTGTCTGTTTCGGAACATTGTTTCAAATTTATTTTCAATGTCAGTTTGTCAGTCCTCCCCTCATAGACACCTTTTTAATGAGAGTGAGTTTGTGTTAGTGATTGGTGGGGTGTAAGGTATCTTATCCTGGATTAGATCTACTCGGATTCTATACCAATGGATCAATTACCTGTTATATATATATATATACTTCAAAAATAAAAAATGAGGGTACTGTAAGGTTGAAACCAAGGTTGCAGATTCAACTCACCTCCTGATTTTTAAACTTAAAATCTCTACATCTTATTTTTACTTTTATTTTTTCACGTGTGTTGAGCACATTTTAATATTACTGTTTCCTGGTCCGATTCAACTCTGACCATTAACCTTTTATGTATTTGTTATACCATGCCACCCCTATGGACTATAATGGGTATGCCCCAATCCTTATAAATACAATGGAATATACTGTATGTTGATTCACTGTAAGATTTCACTTGTGATCCACCTTGATTCACTTCTAGCAGTTCATTACTAATTACATGCTGCTGCCGAACCTTGTATGTTGTTAATATTATAAAGATTAGCGTTCCATTTCCAACCTTCATTTTAGTTATTCTTATTCAGCAGCCTTTTTCTAGGTTACAATATATATATATATATATATATATATATATATATATATATATATATGTGAAAAGTGTGTGTATATAAATATAAATATAAATATATATATATATATATATATATATATATATATATATATATATATAACTATTTATATATTATATGCGCAGTACTTATTAGAAAGTGCTCAATATCAGAGATAGAGCTAACATATTTGGTTGGATAGATGTGAGTTTGTGACTCTGGGTTTCATGCTTTTGTCATCGTCAGACAAACTGATTAATTTTTTAAAAAATTTTGGGTTTATGTAGATTGCGTGTATTGGTGTTATTATGGAAGTGGTGGGGAAACGTCGTCGTGGTGTCATCGTACTAACGCAAACATCGATGTATCTTCATACGCCTAATGGAGTACGCAGGCACATACACACATGGTCGTCCGTCGGGACTCATACATATATAAACTTATGTGGGCAGTTTCGGATATGACATATGTATGTATACAGGTGGTGTTGTGTCTATACATATGCATTTGTATGTTGAAATTCAAAGATTGGAAGTGTAGCGAAAATTTCTCATGAATGTATACATGTCATATTTTTATTTTTCCACTGAATAATATTTCCTCGCATGTATGTATATACATGTGGTGGGGTTTGTGTAAAATTATGATAGGTAAAAATTATTATTATTTATATTTATTTTTAAATTTTTGAAAAAAAGGGGGTTTTCCCCCACCACTTCCATAATAACACCAATACACGCAATGTACATAAACCCAAAATTTAAAAAAAAATTAATTAGTTTGTCTGACGATCGCAAAAGCGTGAAACCCAGGGTCACAAACTCACATCTATCCAACCAAATATATATATATATATAATATGCACACATGTATATATATATATATATATATATATATATATATATATATATATATATGTACATATATAACTCTTGCTCCTGTGCAGTTGAGCACTTTCATTTACAGTGTATTTTGTTTTCGCTTTAATGAACCATCTTAAGCAGCAGACTCTTAACATGCCTTATGTTTTATGTCTAATAATTCGGTATTACACAGATTTTTTTGAACAAACAATGATTTCTTTGAGTGCATGACGATAATTTATTATTTTCGGATGAAACCATAATGCAAGTATTCAAAATACTGCAGATGCTAAAAAATATTCCTATTCCAAACGAGGAATACATACTAATTTTATTACAAAAGATTGAAGAATTCCTTATCAGAATGAGATGAAAGGCATTATTTTCATTGAATATCTGAAGAACAAAGAAATCACGGAAAAATTTAATTTCAAGACTAACAAATATACACCTGCTATTGAGGAACAAACTAACTTCGAAAAGTATATGCCTGGCTATATTGACAACATCAAATTCATAATATATACATATATATATATAAAAATGTGAACATTGAAGTCAACACTAAGAGGTGACAGACTGTTTCATGCTAGATGCAATCATCAGGCCAATGATGATGATTGTGCTTAGCATGAAACAGTCTGTTGCCTCTGAGTGCTGACTTCAATGTTCACTTTTATATTCACACATGCTCTATCTCTGATATTGAGCACTTTATCCCATAAATACAGCACACCTTAAGACTATATTTCTTCATATATATATATATATATATATATATATATATACAAATTATAAGGTATCTAATAGGAGTAAAGGTATGTTTATTTTTTGAGGAAATTTTCCACTAACACTCGGAGCTTAATAAGGCTACCCATTATTAATTTTCATCTCCCCACTCCGAGCACAAACAGGAAACAGTGATTACTATAGTTTTAGGATTGCATGGTTTAAAGCATAATGTGCCATTGTTCTTTTGTATTCCTTCTAGAGTTACCATGTTCCATTTTTTGAGAAATTTAATGTTTAAAATAAATGGAAAAATTTCTTTACATGTAGAAATGAGATTCTAGCTGACATGTGTCTTCTCAATCACCTCCTTTGCTCTTTCTCCTTGGAACAATGCCAAATCAACTGTCCTTCATATAATACAATGAGATTAAAAAAAAACAAAAGAAGAAAATTGTCCTTTGTTGATGCAGCCTATGATGCAGTGTTGGGGTTTGAAGAAGTGAATTCACATGACCAACCTATTGGCAAGTTTATCTTGTAAAGTCAATCATTTCATGAGTTCAATCATTATTGGGACATTAGTGATTGTTGCCACTTTTTATGGAGGTAAGAAAATTAGAACAAATACTCTTAGTTGTCAAAAGAGAATTGGTGGGGGGACATTTTTTTTTGGTGCAGAATTTTTCTCAAGAGCTTATTAAGACACATTCTTTTATTAATTTGACACTTTTACCCAGTACTTGAAAGAATAATTATAGTTGGTTTAAATTTTTGTTTGATTGCTTATTGTTTAAAAAACAGCGTTCTGTAGTTTTATTCTTATTTTTTCCAGTGATGTTGATGAACTTAATGTGTTTTTTTCTTTTAAATATTTACCTAGAACTTGAAAGAGTAATTATTATAGTTTGTTTTGATTTACAGTATATCAACCTCAATGGGTTTATTTAATGCTGACAAGATTTTTATTGCCAATAATTTTTTTCAAAAATGTTCTGCTGGTAATATTTTTTTTTCAAAAATGTATTGCTGGTAATAATTTTTTCCTTCAAAAATGTATTGCTAGTATTAAAACCTATTTTTATACTTTCATATTGTTTTCACCCCCTTTGGGGGTTAACTATTTGCTCAGCTGGAACCCTAACAGGTACTATACCATCCTGGTTCAGGGTGGACCTGGGAACATCAGCAATTAAGAGGTGGTCCCACATTCCTCAAAACCTCCTGATCAGAGGCCTTGCTCTCGGATGTAGTTTATCATCTTACCCAGTACACAGATATAGTTTATCATCATACCCAGGACAATATTATCGTTTGTTCAAATTTTTACTTGTTTGCTTTTAAGAGTTATCATGTTCCATTCTTTGAGAAATTGAATGTTTTTTTTAAATACTTTTTCATTTTGGTTAATAGATGAGTTCAATATTACATTCTTCAGCATCCGATAATTAAAAAAAAGTTGAGATACATTCCAATGATAAAAAAGCAATGTATGGAGATTAAAATGTGTAAAGGATCATTTTCTTGACATTTTACATATTGTTATAGCATACCTATGGACGATAATGTCCCCATTCACACAAATACAATAGTAAATACTGTATGTTGGTCTGAAGTTTGAGATTCATTGTGGAATTCACTTGACTCACTTCTAGCAGTTGACTACTTCCACTGGTGAATCTTATATGTGTTGTTCTTGTCCTAAGTATTATCATTCATTACCAACCTTCATGTGATTATTCTATTCAGTAACCTTCCCTAGGTTACAACACATATAATAAGTTTTAAGAAATGTAATATTAAGGCAGTAGTAAGGTCTTCGTTTAGGTATCCACTAGTATAAAAATGCTCTAAAATATCTTTTGCCACGCATAAAATAGCTTGAATTTCTAGATATTGATTACAAAAAAAGTTATATAATAATTTGTTAAATTTGCACCTGTAACTTTAATCTATCTATTGTTCTTGTTTTGGCTTCAGAGAGTAATTAACTTAACTTTCTGGCTTTCAAATTGAACTGCGAAATTGTGTATTGATGTGTATTGATTCATAGAAAGACAAGACAGAAAAATACAGATTGTTTATAGACTAATTACAGATTAATTTGTGTTTGCTGTTATTAGGATATCTACTTGAAAGTATCGCTGTCATGTTACTTCAGCATGTGGGCAATTATGGCTCTCCACAACTTCCTATTCTTGATGTTCCATCATCACTGAACAGACCCTGAATTGAATCTATTTGGGTTTAAGCCTGAGACCCTAACCAACAAATTCAGGATTTCTTTTCTTATCAGAATGATCAGAGTGAGTTATTCAAGATGCCATACGTTTGTAATCATCATTAGACTTAGCCACCTCTTTCTGAATCCTCTGCACTGTCCTCAGATTTGACACCCAAACACCTTGAAATGTTCATATTGAAGCTTCTGGAGCAAATGCCAATTAGTACAGAATGCCGTTTCCAAATTTCTGGCAGAATGAATTACGACATGGTGCTCTTTTTGTCATAGATAGTGCTCAATTGACCCTACTATACTGTGCAATCAACAAAATCAAAAACAAACAATACATGAAATTAAAAATATAAAATGGCAACAATTTACCCATCATTCCATATATATATATATATATATATATATATATATATATGAAGAAATATAGTTTTAAGGTGTACTATATTTATGGGATAAAGTGCTCAATATCAGAGATAGAGGTATGCAAATATAAATATAAAAGTGAACTTTGAAGTCAACACTCAGAGGCGACAGGCTTATATTGCAGCTATTCTGAGTAAACCTTAATTCCAGTATATAGGAAAGAATGCATAATCTGGCATGATCAACAATTTGAAGATGGCCAAACTCTTACTCACGATTTCTTGTGACTTGAAGCTTACACAATCATTGATGGTTGTTGAACAGGTCCATCTACCTAATTTCATTCAAGTGTTGACTTCTATGTTCACTTTTTGTTATAGTACAACACACCTATCCTATAGCTAATAGACTCTCCCACCTATAATAAGTAGGAGTAGTAAGGGTTGGTCAGTCAGTGAGTCGATGTCGGATGACAGTCGGATACTATAAAATATCAGCAACCACAACTAGATTACTCTGCGTTATACCTATTATATCAAGTTCCTAGCGTTTTATATGTCGAACCTATTTTAGGACCGACTTAATACAAATACAAGCCTCCACTGTGAAATCACTCCACAACACTTTTACATTTACACATACTCTATCTCTGATATTGAGCACTTTATCCCATAAATATAGCAGACCTTAAAACTATATTTCTTTATATATATATTATGTCTAAAGGATTAAATCTGACAAATATTTTAATATATTTTCTGATTATACATTATTTTTATGGATACAACTTATTTGAGTAAATGTTCTGTTTTTAATTAAACAGTATCAATGGGAAATTTCTTTTATATTCAGGCCGGTAAATGTAATAATGTTTAATTAAAAACAGAGTATTAACACAAATAAGTTTTATCAATAAAAATAGTGTATAAACAAAAAATATATTAAAATATTTTCTGGATTTAATCCATTACATATAATATGTTGTTGTTATTTATGTTTCAGAGCAGAAATTAATTATCGAGAAAGGTCATCAGATGTATATGCTTATAAGCAGTAATTTGAACTTTGCTAAACCAGAAGTCTTCTGTAGCTGAATCAGTTAACAGCACATCAGGCCAAATGAGAGTTTCCATATGGGATACAGATTCGATTTCTGTTGGGAGGGGGAGGTTCATATTTTTGACAAATTTTCTCAAATATTCAGGCTGGTAAATGTAAATAATACAGTTTAATTAAAAACAGAGCATTTACTTAATTAAGTTGTATCCATAAAAATAACGTATAAACAGAATATATATATATATTAGGTTGGTGCAAAAATAATTTCGTTTTCTCACATAGTAACATATGTTAGAAAACGAAATTATTTTTGCACCAACCCAATATATATATATATATATATATATATATATATATATATATTAAAAAAAGAAAGAACAGTAATATATATATCATATTAATAAAAGAAAGAACAGTAATATATATATTATCCGATGTTCTTATTAATATTTTTATTTTTACAAAATAGTGCTCAATGTAAATTTACAGAGCATAAATATTATAAATTAACTGATTTAAAAATATTGTTTCATCGCTACACAGGAAAGTGATGGAACCATATTTTTAAAGCAGTAAATTTATTTTATATATATATATATATATATATATATATATATATATATATATATTATATATAAAATAATATATTAAATCAAAAATATATAAAAATCAATATATAATACTGATAGTTCTTCATGTGAAAACTTTGGGCAAAATAAAATGTTTCAGTTGGGATGTTTAGAAAATAATAAAAAAGACAAAATGGAGTTATTTAGAGGAATAAAGAAATGGTTTCTGTTTTTACGTCAGTGCTCTGTTTTTGGAAAAACAACGGAAGAATTCCTTTCTGTTTATTGATTCACTTTGGTAGATGATGAGTAGAAGAGAATTCTAATGAGATTTTACTGATTAACTAAGCTGCAGAAAAGAATTTTCACCTTAATGGAATGAGGCAGTTTATATTTCCTATTGTGTCATCGAAAGGAAAAACAAAAAAAAAAAAAAAAAATGGAGGAACCAGTTGCATTTCTTTTTTGGTTGTTGATTTGAGTTGCTCAGGAGGAAAAAATATTCATCGTGGAACTTTAGAAAATAAATATCACTGCTGTTGTCAGATTATTCAAAAAGAACTGCAGCAAGCATGATGGAGTAGGAAAAGTTATACACTGGGAATTGTGCAAGTGAAAGAATTTCTCAATATGAATATTAAACTTTTGCAAAAAAAAAAAAAAATTTCTCAAGTTTTGTCAAATTTTTTATAATATGCAAGGCTGAAAACCTTTCAATACACAATATACAAATAACTTAGTTCTGACCATGCAAACAAATGCTCTGAGTACAAACCAGAAACCAACCTAAAATATAAAATGAATAAGATATTGTATTTGATAATATATCAGTCTGCTTCTCAATTTACATTTAATATTACATTTTTGCGGCATTATGCTAGACACTTTTTGTTTCCTTGAGCAATTTTTATCCACTGTCAGCCTGCTAAGCCAGTCACAGCTTCACGAGTGCCTTGTTGGCCAGCATTATCTGTTTCCATCTCCCATGATGAAGAAAAGGGGTTGGGCTTTGGTAGGAATGATGCAATAAGAGATATAGTAGGAGCAATATGAATCATACAACACATCAAATGACAGAGGATCAAGTGGTTTGGACACCTCACTCGTATGCCTATAAACCAACCAGCCTCATGAGCATACACTCTCAGGTACTCTGGCTGGAGAGCCAGAGGCAGACTAAGAAGATGCTGGAGTGACTCAGTGGCAGACACTCTCAGAGCCGACGAGATATCTCTCCTCTAGGCCACTCACCTTGCTGCTGACAGATGACTGTGTTTTCCCATGATGACAAACAGCACAAGTGGAAGGAAAAACTAAAAACTATCTATGCTAGGTACAAGTGGTAGTCTACAAAATCTGGGTAAACAGGAGCCTACTAGATACATTTTTTGTGGGTGGGGTTATATACCATCAAATATGCTACTTTGGAACTTTGCAATTCCTCCATCCCATTCAAACAAGAAGATAGGAGTTGTAAATCAGAAACAATGAAAAGAAGATATGTCAGATCATAAGGTGAAATAATTGGTCATGGTTAAGTATAATTAGCAAAATGCTCAACAAACGGAATTGACAAAGTTCTCAATAAACAATAAGAAAAAGGACGGCAAAATAATACTAAACAATATATATATATATATATATATATATATATATATATGCAAGTCAAAACTAGGCAAAAAATTCACTAAGTAAGAATCGTGTTCATATGCAAAAGGGGTACAGTCAAGTGATTGTAGTGTTCTGACTTCAAGATAAGAAAAAAACAAAGACAATATATGGCAGATGAGACCAAGAATTGGTCCATTTTTATTGCTTAGGAAGAAATCCCATCATGCATCTGTAGGATTTGTCTATGAATTTTGGGAAGATGTTCTTAACAGTCCATCTCAGATGGTTGAAACCAACAATGGGAACATAAAAGGGATAATTTGCAAAACAACACACTCAATATACTAGGCATTCATTATAATAGGTATAATCATAAATTTGATTTGAAGAATGCAGTTTTAATTAAATGGGGAAAGTAATTTATTAAGATGAAATATATTGAACGTGCACTAATTTTTAAATTATCTTTGTTAAATTTATGTCCATATATTGTGTGTGTGACCATTTATACCTGGTATTGCATAAACCAAGTCTCTTTGTTCAAGTGTTTGTGTAGTCATTTCTTTACATAAGAAATTTGCTTATGGTATAAAGAAAATAAACAGGAAAAATGTCCCAAGAAGTACATAGGTGGAACATTAGTAATTTAAATAAAATATTGTGTGCAGACTAATTGGTCATGGTTAATTGTTATCAGCAAAATGCTCAACAAACGGAATTGACAAAGTTCTCAATAAACAATAAGAAAAAGAACAGGGCAAAACAATACTAAGCAAACAATATATATATATATATATATATGCAAGTCAAAACTAGGCAAAGCTATAGTAATAAGACAAAAAGTTCACTAAGTAAGAATGGTGTTCATATGCAAAAGGGATACAGTCAAGTGATTGTAGTGTTCTGATTTCAAAATAAGTAAAAACAATATGAAGGATGAGTCTGAGGATTGTTCATTTTTATTGGTTAAGAAGAAATCCCAGCATGCATGAATTAGGAGGAGAGGTGATCTTAGAAGTCTTCCCTGGAGATTGGAACTAACATATAGACATTCTTATAAGAGTGAACCACTGTCTTATTTGAGAACTATGGAGTATAAAGATTATAGTCATGCCAATAAAAATTAGTGCACTTGTAATAATGCAAAAAAGAAATATTGATTTGACTGGAGGGATTATATGAATCATAGAAAATCACTACTTGATTCAAGGAATTGAACTCGATGGTGAAATGGTGGATATAGTTAAATATGTTGAAGTGGTTGGGACAGTTGTCATTCTTTCCTGTCTGCGATTTACTTTTGTAAAAAGAAAAAAAAGAAAAATGAAGGAAAAAGGAAAAAAGAAATCTCTTTGTTTCTTCCTGAATTATATCCCTAAATAAGGCCTTATTGTAGGGAAGCAAAGTGAAAAAGGCAATGATTTATTCATAAATTTGAAAAATATAATAGTAAAATTGAACAGACTCATATTGGTTTTGTTTTTCTATAACAAAAAGGTCTGCAGTAAAGCATTCATGTGTTCTATAATGTATTTTCAGTTTGGCTTGGTTTTCTTTTTTTATTTATATTAAGACCAACTACTGGGTTAGTAAGTGAATTCATGTATGTAGGTTAAGGAGAAAGTAATTCTAATATGGCATTTAGTGTTTCATGGAGTGGTTTTTTTTTATTTTTTTGATGACTTTAAAAATGAAGTGATCATAAAATATCAATACATGCACAGAGGAGACAATACCAGAAAACATGTGCAATGATTTATTCATAAATTTGAAAAATATAATAGAAAAATTAAACAGTCTCACATTGTTGGTTGAATTTAAGAAAAGAACAAACTTGCTATTGTAATGTCTCTTTCGCTCATCCAATATGTGTTTGGATTTTGGTGTGGCATTTCCTGTAGTTTTCCGGCCATCAACACAGTGTCATCTGCATATCTTATACTGTTAAGATTTCACCCATCTATAATATATCCTGGTAGGGTCACCAGTTCCCTTAGGATGGTGTTGCTGTAGAAGTTGAATAAGTCTGGCTTAGTTTGGTTTATTTTGTTTTATGCCATATCAACCTCAATGGGTCATTTAATGCTGACAACTTTTTTTTTCCTGGTAATATTTTGTTTTGTCAAAAATCTATTTCTGGTAATATTTTGTTTTGTCAAAAATCTATTTCTGGTAATATTTTGTTTTTCAAAAACGTATTGCTGGTATTTGTATTTTTTCAAAAAATTTATTTCTGGTAATAATTTTTTTACAAAGTATTTCTGGTATTAAAACCTATTTTTACACTTTCATAATGCTTTTTACCTCAGTTTCAGTGTTAACTATTTGCCCATAGCTAGGACTCTAACAGGTGCTACCACACTAGGTTAGGGTGAACCTGAGAACATCAGCAATTAAGAGGTGGTTCCATGCTCCTCAAAGCCACCTGATCAGAGGCCTTGCTGTTGGACATAGTTTATCATCTTACCTTGGATGTGGATGTAGTTTATTGTCATACCCTGGATGATGAATAAGTCTGGGAGAAGAAACATCTGTATCTAGAGTTATAGGAATGTTTTTATTTTCCAAACATGTTCAGACATTGTGGCCATGTTCATAGTTGATGTTATCAATGTCCTTTTTATTATTAATGCTTCTATTAATTTTAGCCTTTTTACATGTGGATGAGGCGATTATATTTGTATTGTCAATGAATATGTTGCAGTTGGATTTTGGTAGGTCTCTGTGTGTGTTTTAATGAGAACTAATTGAGCTCTGGTCAGAGAGATGTAATGTGAATCTTCTTGTTCGGTATGTAGTGGTATGTTCAATTTAAATACATACATAAAAACAATCCATACATTCAGTTAAAAATAAAAATAAAATTGTACTTGATAATGGCTAAAAGTCTTCCGATATACAGAACATTCAAACAATTTCTACATACTTTATGTCCAGAAAAGGAAAAAAAAAAAGAACAGAAGAAAAATTAAATAAAAAAGCCTAACCACAGTACCTTGTTTGTTGTTTTTAATGAAATATACCCAGGTAAATGCTTTTTCGTTATTTTTCTATTTTGATTTCTGATACCAAAATATAAACATGCATTGGATGAGCAAAAGGAACATTTCAAAATCTAAGCAAGTTTGTTTTTTGGTTTTTTGTTTTTTTTCCCAAATTCAACCAATTCATGAAATACATTTATAAAATGAAATGGAGGTCATCAGTGATGTTACCCTAGTTCTGTTACAAATATCAGGTACACAACATCAGATCCATTCTGCCAGATACCCCACCCTGTTAACAGGCCATTTCCCTGCATAATTTGCTCCACAATATAGTTTAGAAAAACATTTTTTAATTATATCAGGATCTAGATCTCATTTTTATAATGACGTTGAGATTTGCATTAGCCAATCAGAGACTGCATACTATCAACAGGTATAAGGTCAGCTACACAATTTGCATGTGCTTTCTGGTATTGCCTCCCCTGCACATGCATTGATATTATAAGTGATATGTCCCGGAAAGGGATATATTTGAACGAAGTAGCTAAGTGGTTTTGGCTACTATAACCAAGTAGAATATGGTAGCAGTAATCGACTGGTATGTGTTGTAGTCGCAGGTAAGAAATGTAGATCAATGGCGTAGTCCAATGGGCGTCGTTATAGACTTAGCTCTCAGACTAAGGCTCCCTTGACTCTGTTGTACTTACACGTCCGTCGGTATTTATGATGGACACCAGCCAATCATATTTCAGTGAGGGGGGAACACATGCATATTCCATTATATCAATAAGTTACTTCAATTTTAAAGTCATCAAAAAAAAAAAAATAAATAAAAGAACACAAAAAAAATTAAATAAAAAAAAAAAACTAACAACAGTACCTTGTTAGTTGTTTTTAATGTAATATACCCAGGTAAATGCTTTTTCGTTATTTTTCTACGGTCATTTAGAAATCGCTTTTGTGAGAGAGGAATTTATGTTGAAATCAAAATCATCATTGTATTACTCAAAGCTTAACTTGCTGAAGACTATTAATTGATGTTGCTAAAATAAATCACTTAAGTACCATTGGGTGATCATGTCTCTTTTGATTCATCCTGCAGTAGGTTACCATTTCTTTCTGCAGTTGAATGCTATAAAATAAATACGATGATTTCTTCTTTTTTTTGTTTTGATCTGTCATACTCTACACTTGAAAGAAATATATAAACAAATTATCACTGCTGGAGACCATACTGTTTCAATACTTGACAGACACAATTTTGTCCAGGTTTTCTTTGGTGGAGGCATGCGCTGGTTTTTGTCATTACTATTGCATTTTAATAAATTTACAGCAATAAAAATAAAAAATAAATATTGTCAAACTTATTTATTATATTCTAGTAAAATCTCAACATTCTTTTTTGTTGTTTTTGTAGCAATATGAGTCAGCTGAGGTCTTGTTGAACTGAAAATAGCTGGACCTGTCACAAAAATGAATTTGGAACATTTACTTTCAACCGATGGTTAGCAGTAAGTGAAGTTAATTTCAAAGTACAGAGCAAGAGGCACAGATGGAGAGAAAGTCACAGAATGAAGATGAATTGCTTTTTTAGACAAGGATGACAAATGGTACTATTTAATTATTACTTTGGTTTTTGACTTAATTTCTAATATTGCAATTCAAGGAATGAGAACAACACACACCAATGGATCAAATTAAAAGTTCTGTCTGATATTCCTAAAATTTAGTTGTTGTAACCTATGGAAGGTTACTGAATAGAATAATCATACAAAATTTGGTAATGAACAATAATACTTAAGAGATGAGGAACACGTATAAGATTCACCAGCAGTGCATAGAATTAGTAGTGTAGGGTTCATCAATTGCTAGAACTGAGTCATGTGAATTCCACAATGAATTTCCAACTGCAGACCAACATACAGTATTTACTACTGTATTTATGTGAATGGTGACATACCCATTATTGTCCATAGGTATGCTACAACATTAATTTATGACATCCTGGGTATGACGGTAAACTACATCCGCGTCCTGGGTATGACGGTAAACTAAATCCGCGTCCTGGGTATGACGGTAAACTACATCCGTGTCCTGGGTACGGCGATAAACTGCATCCAACAGCAATGTCTCAGATAATGTTTTCAGAAAAATAATGTTGCCAGCTCTAAGTTTTTGAAACAATAATGTTGCCAGCTCTAAGTTTTTGAAACAATAATGTTGCCAGCTCTAAGTTTTTTTTGTAAAAGAAGTAATGTTGCCACCTATACGTTTTTTTGTAAAGAAAGAAGTAATATTGTCAGCTATACGTTTTTTTTTTGAAACAATAATGTTGCCAGCTATACGTTTTTTATTCTATACAAAATAGGCATTTAAAATTCATATGAACTGGATTTGGCATTAAATAACCCACAGTGGTTGATATGCCATAAAACCCAAACAAAGAAACAAACATTAATTTATGTGATGAATGTGTGATGAAGGATGAAGAATACAGCAGTCAAAACACTGTAATGAAACAAAAAAATAAAGATGAAGAAATTGGTCTGAATTTCTGGGTTGAGGAATTATCATTATTTACAGTTGGACTCATCTTTGTTGTTATCATAATTTTTGGCGAATATGCCTTCCAACATTTCCAGGTGCCTATCAATACAGGTAACCTACTGGGAATTTGAACTGTTAGATGTAATAGTTGTTTAAAAACTCTTGTGTATGGTTCCATCATCATTACCATTTTTTTCACTTTCATCTTAATTTTTGTTGTTTTTATTTAAACCTCCAGATCACCTTCTGCCTGAATTTCTGGGATGAGGAGTTATCATTATTTACATTCAGGCTAAATTTGTTGTTTTTATCATCTGATCACTTTCTGTCTGAATTTAAAGATGAGGATTTATCATTATTTACATTCGGACTAATGTCCTCATCTTTGTTGTTTTTATCACCTGATCACCTTCTGCCTGAATTTCTGGGATGAGGAGTTATCATTATTTACATTCAGGCTAAATTTGTTGTTTTTATCATCTGATCACTTTCTGTCTGAATTTAAAGATGAGGATTTATCATTATTTACATTCGGACTAATGTCCTCATCTTTGTTGTTTTTATCACCTGATCACCTTCTGCCTGAATTTCTGGGATGAGGAGTTATCATTATTTACATTCAGACTAAATTTGTTGTTTTTATCATCTGATCACTTTCTGTCTGAATTTAAAGATGAGGATTTATCATTATTTACATTCGGACTAATGTCCTCATCTTTGTTGTTTTTATCACCTGATCACCTTCTGTCTGAATTTCTGGGATGAGGAGTTATCATTATTTACATTCGGACTAACTAATGTCCTCATCTTTGTTGTTTTTATCATCTGATCACCTTCTGTCTGAATTTCTGGGATGAGGAGTTATCATTATTTACATTCGGACTAACTAATGTCCTCATCTTTGTTGTTTTTATCACCTGATCACCTTCTGTCTGAATTTCTGGGATGAGGAATTATCATTATTTACATTCAGACTAATGTCCTCATCTTTGTTGTTATTATCACCTGATTGCCTTTTGTCTGAATTTCTGAGATGAGGAGTTATCATTATTTACATTCAGACTAATGTCCTCATCTTTGTTGTTATTATCACCTGATTGCCTTTTGTCTGAATTTCTGAGATGAGGAGTTATCATTATTTACATACAGACTAATGTCCTCATTTTTGTTGTTGTTATCACCTGATTGCCTTTTGTCTGAATTTCTGAGATGAGGAGTTATCATTATTTACATACAGACTAATGTCCTCATTTTTGTTGTTGTTATCCCCCCATTCCAGCCATTATGTACTCTGGCTTTCAACAGGTGATTGTTGATCCAGGTAACCTTCAGAGAATTTTAAACCGAATCCTTTATTTAATCACCATGAATAATTTGTTCTCCTGCTGCCCATTTCTAGGATCTCTCATATTGGTTATTTATTTATTGCAAGATCTGTGGTATATATCTATCAAATTTTTCAAGTAAACAGCCACTTTCTATAATTTTAAATGGAACAAGTTAAAATTATAAAAAGTCACTATTTAAGTAGCCACGTTTTATCATTTTTAATAGCATGATTTATATAGCCACTTTTAATAATTTTAAATAGAATGATTTATATAGCCACTCTTTATCATTTTAAATAGAATGATTTTATATAACCATTTTTTATAATTTTAAATAGAATGATTTATATAGCCACTTGTTATAATTTCCAAAATGTCTAAAATCTCTATTTAAATATTTACTATTTATAATTTTAAATTGAATGATTTAAGTAACAACTTCTTATAAATTTTCAAAATGTCTGATGTCACTATTTAAATGGTTAATTTTATAATTTTAAATTGAATGATTTGAATAGCAACTTTCATAAATTTCAAAATGTCTAAAATCCCTATTTAAATAACCACTTTTTAAAATTTTAAACAGAATGATGTTAAATAGTGGCTTTTATAATTTAAAAATGTCTATTTAAATTATTTAAAATTGCAAAATTTGACTAAATTAAATAGCCACTTTTTATATTTTCAAGTTGAATGTTTTAAATAGCCACTTTTTCCAAAACCTTCCATGCCTTGCTGCATCAACAACTGGAAATCAACCCTGATCAACACCAAGTTTGTAATGGAAATAATTACTGTATAGTGTAAATAAACAACCCAAGTGTAATGGCTGCTATGAAAGTACCTTCTTTTGGCAAAAGAAGCCATCAGTATCCAAATCTGATTGCACAACCATAGCCTCTCAACACTTGGCAGTATATTTTCAAGAAATCCCCTGATTTTTCTTGAGTATACAATTTACCTACTTTTAAGGCAGACCAGGTAAATCAGAACTAAGATAGATAAGAAATCTTTAAAAAAAAAAAAAAAGAAATGAAAAGAACTCTCCTCTCCTTGAGGTACTAAAGATCATGAAATAGGAAAATAAAAGAATTGTTTTCTTTTCTTACCTGCTTTGGACATAGATTGATCATTTCACCTGGCAGGGTATCAAACATTTTCTTTTTTTTTTCTTCTACATTTTGTTGATCTTGGCAAAAGGTTTACTAATTTGTTTTTAATTCCTTCTTATTCCAGTTATCTCCATTGATCGGCTTGGCTGAGTTTTATTCTCTATTTGTATCCGTGATTTTGACAAGAAACTCTTGCTCAGATGTGTATAAAAAATAACCCCAAGCTTAAATGTGTTTTGTAAAAAACCTTTTAGCTTAACTATTTGGCCTGAAGATTGATTGGTTGGATTTTAAACTATGAGTTTACTAAGACAGTAAGAAGTAAAAATTTGACCCTTTGTATTAAATTGCTGTAATGTCTTTTAACCCTTCATTTGAACTGTTTGGCATTGTTACAGCATAATTACCATGAGGTTTTCTAACACCTCATTTAAAATATTATAGTTTAAGTTTTTAATTTTCTTGTTATATATTCTCTTCAGTGTTTTTCTGGTTTTCATAGGAAAAATAAAAACAAAATTTTATACCTTGAAGAATAAAATTAAAATGCCAGTATTGAGAAATAGGCAATTTTGGATTTTCATACCTGCCAAAAATATGAAGTCTCAAAAAGACAGTTTTTCTCTCGATACTGCTATTATTTTAATTACCTTCCCTACTTGGCAATGTTTATTGTTTTAAGGTTATATTCCGTGCTAATAGGAATATATACTTGAAAAACAAGGTGGATAAAATAAGTAAAAGGTTATTGTAAAAAACCAGTACAATAAGAATAAAGGTAACAGTTATGCACAAGGTCATCGCAAGTCAATCCTGTAGTGATTGTTACTATTGGAAGGTTGATAGTTCTCGCGTAAGTCTGAGTCGTACTCAACAGATCCCAGCTAGTGTATTTACTAACCTCTCCACGTGATCAGATGTGGCACAGGGCTGAATTTAATATGGGGTATCTGAGCCCATAGGCTCAGCCAAAAATTCTCATAGAACCTGTATGAAACAGGGTCGGGTAGCTGTTTCCCCAAGACGAGGCTTTGCCCTTCGACATAGCCTCATCTGGGGATTTCTCTGCTCAGAGGTAGAGAGTTTGACCAGCACATCTGGAAAAGATTCCAGCTAGAATATCTACTCCCTGCCCCAACTAGGAGCATATGTGGCACAATGCCGAATTTAACATGGGTTCTCGAGCCCGTAGGCTCAGCCAAAAATATTCCCTTTCCAACCCGTATAAACAAGTTCAGGATCAGTCTACCGCCCCGAACGAGACTCTGCCCTCCAGTGGCGCCTCCTCCGGGTTCCTCTCTGCCCGAAGGCAGAGAGTTCAACTCTGTAGCTGAAAAACATTTCAGCTAGACTCTGTAGTCCATTGACTTACAGATACTAATAGGTAGTTACTACCTATAGTGTAGTCACTCATGGGGGTGACAGGTTATTCTATTACATCATTTAAGAAGCAGTGATTAGAATTATAATAAAATCTAAACATATGATGAAAGTGAATTTATAGTTTTTTCTTCTTGAGAGTTTACAACAAACATATTAAACACTATTTATTAGATTGTTTAATTACAAGAATAATTTTATACTTAGAAATTCTAGAAACTAATACAATTAAAACTAATGCAATGCAATATTTATCAGTTACCAATTTATTAAGAAATACAAATGAAAATTTTTTATTCTTTAATTTATAAGCATTTACTAAATTATTAAAATATATGAACCAAATATAAAGAAATCCTTATTATTTACCATTTTATAAAGTTTTAATTGATTGGCAATTAACCAGTGTTTTGCCAAACATTCCAATAAATAATATAATAGTCGAAATAAACAATTTTTTTTTTAAGCATTTTCCCCCAAGCAAGGCAGGAGTGCCACTATCATGCAAGGGTTTGCAGAGAGTTAGAGCAAGAGTAAAGAGGGGTGTTTGGGGAAAGGATAAAGAGAAGGACGAAGATCAAGATCAAGGCATCAGAAGATGTTGATTGACATTACATTTGAATATTTGAAGATTATAGATATCAGGGAAGCAAGTAAGAGGAAGGGAATTCCATTGCAGGAAGTGCAAGATAAGAAGCTGTTGGAGTAGAAGATTTAAATATTTTGACAGTGAAAGGGTGGGACCAAGATGCCAACCTAGTAGCATGCTTAAATTCATGCAGTTTGGGAACTGATGAAAGTAGCTCATCAGATCAGTTGCCATGAAAATATTTGTAGAAAAGACTGAGAGAAGCCACAGCACGTCTGTGAGAAAGTGATTGTAGATGAGATGCCAGATCAGGACCTATCACATTGCATATCCATCTCTGGATTTTGTCAAGGACCTCGAGATAATCAGCAGGGGGCACCAGACCATATATGGCAGCAGTATTCAATGCAAGGATAAATTGTTGATTTGTACATTTGAAGGAATGACTCAGGGGAGAAAAACCTTCTGGCATGAGACAGAGAACCAACTTTCCTTGCGGTAGATGAAGCTATTGATTCAATTTATTAAATAGTGTTTATTATTTTTGTTGTCAATTCTCAAGAACAAAGAAAATTTGTAAATTCGCTTTTATGTTTTTAGATTTTATTAAAATTCTAATCATCACTTTTTAAAACAATAAACATTGCTACTTTTTATTTTAATCATTTTGCCCCAGGCAAGGTGAGAAAGCCACTAAGATGTAAGGGGTTACTGAGAGTGAAAGAGTTTGACAAAAACATTATTAAGGAGAGAGGACAATAAGAGGACAGGATTTAAGGAGACAGATGATGACGACTGATACTGCATTTAAATTTTTGAAGCTCAAAGTTGATCAGAAAGCAAGAAGCCAGAAGAGAGTTCCACAAGTGAGAAGTGTGATAGAAAATTGTTAAATTTAAAGAAAATAACATTTTGTGTGGATGCTCAAACACCCCCATGGCACTAAGAGGAGTAATAAGGATGTATATTATAAGAGATAATCTTTACAGCCATGTGCTTGTAATTCATACAAATATAATAACTAAAACCAGAAACTCCTTGTAGTGTTCAGAAATCTACTTGAGATATGAAAATTTGACTTGTCGGTTGCTAAATATTAATGGTGCTCAAACAATGAAGAGTTAAATATATGACTAAAATAAAGATATATTTGCATGCAGATATCTTTCTATGTATTTAAATTCCTAAAATAGGTGTTCAGTAATAATAATACAGAGGGTTTGGAAAGTTACTGTGCACTTTTCTAATCATATTATTTATATTTCAGATTCACCCTTTAACTGTCGAACAAGTATTTTGAGAAGGTGTTAGATACACAGATTTGGTGTAACAGCATTTTGCTGATAAATTTTCAGATACACTTGTTCCACATTGCAATGCAGTTCATAACCAAAGCTATTGGAGGAGAAACTGTTGGATAGTTTTAACAGCATGCAATAGAATCCAAGAAAATCCTTATGAAAGTTAGCATAGAAGCAAGATATTGGTCTTAGAACTGCTCATAACGTTGTTCATTCAGTCTGTTTCAAGCGAACAACTGATAGGTATGTTCAGAAACAGAATAAGAAAGATCCAAGCCTGTATTGATGCGAACGAGCATCATTTCCATCATGGTTTTTATTTCCGTTCATATCTGGTATTCTATATTGAAACATGTCTGTTAATAAAAATACAAGTGCATAGTGACTTGAAAACTTGAATACTCACAGGACAGAAGGCAAAGAGGGACAGAGAAAAACAACGCATGACATACTTAGTAGGTAAATGGGTGGCGGAATAAAGTTTAGAAGAGACAACAAGACCAAATTTATTAAACTACAAAGGACAGAAAATTGTAAAGATCCATGATCGCGAACATTCTAAAGTGACATGGCGCATGGAGGAAGATTTATAAAATGGCAAAAGAAAAGAAGTAATAAATGGTTGTAAATAATATTTTACTTAATTCTGCATCAAACGACGGATAACCTCACTAAAGAGCTTAAGTGCAATAGGGTTTAGGAGAGATAACAAAAAACAAAAGTTAGTAAGAACTACAATGGAAGGACATTGTAGAGAGCCATGATCACCAACATCCTAAGGGAACATGCTGCTCGCTTTTTTTATATTCCGGAACCTTTTTCCGGAACACATTGTATTAGCTGTTTCCTTATAAGGAAATATTTAGCATTCACCGACTGAGTAGCAAGTGATACTATTAGCTGAGATTTATAAAATCTTTCTATTAAGACAATTTTTCAGGAAAATAGGTTTTTCAAATACAGTAGCTGTTATTGCTCTTTCCACTTCCTAACCTTCTCTTTGGGTTAGTTTGGAATATCAGCCTCTGGATTATGTAATTATTTTCTCTTTAAGTTACATGTGCTATCCATTTTAGTTGTTACGGCTGTTGAAAGTCCTTAAGTGATGTGGTTTCTGTTATTTGGTACAGTTCTTTGTTTGTGATTCTGTAGTACCAGACCAAAAAATGAAGGATGTTTCTCACTAAAACCTACATCTTTCATCTGCTCAAAGCCATTTTTAACCATTTATCTGGAAAGCGGTTGTATCCAGCTGATAATTTAGATATTTCTGAAATAATTTGTCAGTATCCAGAGCATCCATTTGAACATCTCGATCTGACTAGGTTATGACAAATATTTACAGAAACTCTCAAGAGATAAAAAATAAAAACATATGTTATACTAGTCTAGCCAATCTTCACTTATGACCTTATATCAGACTTTGTAGATATTTATAAATATCCTGTGCATTTAGATAGCAAATGTTCTTTGAGGCAAATGTTATTAACTCTCCATTAATTTTGTAACCTAGGAAGGGTTACTGAATGATGAATAACCAAAACAGAGGTTGGAAATGAAATGGTAATCTTTATAACATCAACAAAATACAATACTCACAAGCAGTGTGAAGTAGGTAAACCACTACTAGTGGTGGACTACTTCAGGTCAACATGTCCCATGCATAATACATGCTTAGGTGATCATGTATCTTTTGATACATGACTGACGAGGAAGATTTTTTCCTGCATTAGGTTGCCATTTCTCTCTGCAGTAGACCAGTTGCCATCCAAGGCTATAGAACCTAGTCTGTACTGCTATTTGCCCATAGCTGGAGGGAGAAGAAGGGGATTCATACCTTTCCCAAAGATATTAGCATGTAAGTGAATGTAATGGATTCGACTGGAATTCGAACTTGGCTCTCTCATTCCTCAATTCGAGCAGCTATCCATTACTCCCCCGTGAAAATCTAGAAGAGGATTCATACCTTTCCCAAGGGTATTAGGACGTAAGTGAATGTAATGGATTCGACTGGAATTCGAACTCGGCTCTCCGATTTCTCAATCTGAGTCGCTATCCATTACTCCACCATACCTCCCTGGTAGACTACTTAGACAGCATATTACCCCCACTAACAACAGTGTCCAACATATTTATGAGGATTGGGACATACTCATTAGTGTTCATAGGTATGGTATATAACAATTAGTCACGTGGGTGTTTTGTTAACCCCAAATTTTTAAAATACATGTTATTTCTCACTGGCAACTTGTTTCTTTTGCTCCCTACCACTACTCTCCTGACTCGTTGTCGGTGTGTAGCATGCAGTGTGGGGCAGTTGTAGCTCAGTTACCATGGGAGGCAAATGCCAGGGAACTATCCATTTTTGCAAAATAGGATTAAAGACAACAGACATTTTATGTTGATTAATTTTATTGATCGACTTTTCTAAATTATACATAATCCTTCTCAGATAATAAGAAAATTCCATCAAAAATTATCCAAAGTTTATTTTGGAAGAAATATGGTCCAAGTTTTTGACTTTCTTGAGTCATCATTAGTGTGAGTAGAAGCAAATGGTAAGTTTTGTAGAACTGGTGAGTGTAGCGATGTGGGCAAAGAGTGTTGTGACATAGGCGATGTGTGATGCACGTGTTTCTTTTTTATATACATTTGAAGATGTGGGCTCTGAAAATATAATTGTTTTTATTTATAGATGGTTGTTTTTGTTGTATTAGGATTGCTTTGAGGATCTTATGTCTGCTTTTACTATTTGATTTTGCTAGTATCATGGTGTTGTTTCTCAGTAGTTGTTTATTGTTCCTATGATCCTTATGCTTCTGATTACCTTTACCATATGATGGACATGAAAATTGTCACTGCAGAATTCTCTCCCTTTGTTGCTGTAGGCGCATTCTGTCATTTTGAGACAGTTGCTATAAATAAACACTTGTTACCTGTTATTTCCGGTATTTTAAGCAGGAAATTGCCTCCTATTGCTTTGGAATGAGGCTAAAGTTCCATTTTCCAAGGCCATTTTGAATTCTTCTAGATTCTACACAAGGTATAATAACATCATTAATTTTTTCATGATTTTTTGTAAACAAAAATGGCTGCGTCAATATCCAATGAAGCCTTTATTCTGGAGTTTTTCTTTGATTCGGACTGGTGATTTTGAAGGCATTACTCAAGTGGATATTGATGGTGAAGTGGTTGAAGATGGTAACCACATTCAAGGCATGGAGGAAAGTGATGATGACCACCAGGTAGAGAGTGGCTACTATCATCCATGGCTGACTAATTTTACAGGACTACTGGCCCCATGGATGTACCTGATAACCTTTCTGAAGGTGAATTATTTTGTGATATGTCCCGGAAAGGGATATATTTGATCGAAGTAGCTAAGTGGTTTTGGCTACTGTAACCAAGTAGTACACGGTAGTAGTAATCGACTAGTACTCATCGTAGTTGCCGGTAATATGCTTAGGCAACTGGTGTAAACCAATAGGATAGCCAATGGCGTAGTCCAATGGGTGTCGTCATAGACTTAAAGTCTGTCGTACCTACACGTCCATCTGTATTTATGACGGACACCAGCCAATCATAATCCAGTGAGGGGGAACTCAGGTGTATGCATATTCCATTATATCATTTTGTCTATTTATAAATGAAAAAAAAACTTCATTTGTCAATGAGACAAATAAATATGTTAGTCAGGTGAAAGAAAGGCCAAACAAATGCTGGTTTCTTCTTGTATATAAACACGAGGGAGCATGTCACTTTTTTTAATGAAATGAAAGCCTTCTTAGCCATTTTGTTTCTTATTACACCCCAGAATTCTACAAGGAGTAATAAAAGTTAAAGTATGTTAAATTGTTAATGTATTTGTTTTTTATTTTGTGTTTCAATTATTTTGTTTTCAACCTCAAAACATGCATGCAAAACGTAATGCATTACATCAAAATAATACTCAGCCATTCTTTTATTAGTATACAAAAAATAAAATCTATACACACAATACAAAGAAAGTTTTAACAATTTTAAAACAGTAAGTGTTCATATTTTTCACCCTAAAAAATGCTGTGGCAGAGGGAACAATTCTAGAAATAATTTAGCATGTTAATGTTTTTTCTGGGGGCACTCTGGTTCAATAGGTAGTAGGTGAGTCTCTGTGAGATTGGGCTTGTGGTATAGCCTATGTTAGCCATTTTGTGTTTTTTTTTAATTTCCAGAAAAATATTTTCCGATTAGGCAAGTACACTCATACACAACATTGATCTTGTATAGAGTTTGGATGTTTTGGATTTATTATTTTTAATAACTAGATTGCTAGTTTTGAATTTTTTGTAATAAATAGCACAAATATGGTGTATTTGTTTTTATTGACTGATTTTATATATCTATGTATGGTGATTTTTTTTTTTTTTATTGCTGTTTCATCTTTTATGTAATTGCAGTGTATTTGAATTTTGGTAATATTTATTAGTAGTATTATTGTTAATATTATATTTATGACTATGTTGAAGTTGTTGTTTAAATGAAATTTGATTTGCTTGTCGACTATGTAATCAGGGTACACATTATTGATAAGTGTTTGCTTTATATTATTTAATTCTTTAAGGAAAATTATTTTGGATGAAGGTTATTAATAACAGCAGTTTTATATTTTTCAGGGCATGTACTGTTGTTATTCAGAAGGCTAGAGTTAGAACTAGTAGACTTTTAGTATGGGGATATAGGGAAATTATCGCTGTTATAGTCAATAAGAATATCTAGAAATGAGATGTTTTTTATCATAAGTGAACTTTATAACAATCTTTTTCCAAATTTTTTTAAAGTTCTATAATGTCATTAATAGATTTGGCTTGGATGAAGATGTCATCAATATGTCTGTCATAAATTGTAGGCTTATTAATTTTATTAAATATTTTGTTTTCTAAGTTGGCCATATACGAATTACCGAGGTGATATAGAAAGGGACTTGTATTGTGAACGCTAATAAAAATATGCGTACAGACGGTGATTTTTATATTGATAAATGATATTATCCTCGTTTGTTGACATCATGATTAATTATAGCTGTCATTAGCGTTATCTTTTCACCTTTCCTTTTTTACCACCCTGCTTGCCGTCTCTTATTAGGAGCTCATCATATTTTTTTTTTCTATTATTATAGCTAAGGAAAAACAGGAAAACATTGGCACAACCTCCAAGAAAACATCACAGCTATCAGTAAACACATCAGTCAATCAAACCTGCATTCATATTTTTCAGGTGTCTTCCGTGTCACCTGTTACCAGTCCTCTCTCCTACCACAGTTACTCAATTTGTCTGCCCTTCCCCAAATTATTCTAGAATATTCTTAAAGATATTTGAACAAAAATATCTAAAAGAAAACATCTTCTAATTGTTGGAAGGCAAGTACCCTCAGAATTTCATGACTATAATTACAAGCAAAGAAATTTTTTTTTATGTTTAAAAAAAAAATTAAAAAATGTTGAATAAAGACGGCAATCTCCATTCAACATTTAGCACCCTTTTTTTTGTTTCAATGGAACCAAAGAGCATTTAGGCGTGAGATTGAGAAGGTCGTGATATGATTGATACAAGTCATGCAAACAAGAAGCACAAATGCAAAGAAAATTAGTTTTTTTTGGTGGGGCGGGAAGGGATTCATATTAGAGTCTTTCATATATCATAGGTATTTATTTTTAGAGAAATCCCTCCGTATCATCCCTTACCCAACTTCCTGTTTGCTTGCAACACATTTTTTTTCTCTTCAATTCCCCCATAAAAGAGAGCACTTTTCTGCCTGTTAAATGGCACACTTGAATGAACATAATGACAGCTTTCGCAGGCACAACAAGATAATTATGTTTCAGGTACAGCATTAAGAGGGCCATTCAAATGAATCTTAAGAGCATGAGAGAACACTTCTAAACGGTTCCGTTGAAAATACACAGCTTCAGCTATAGTTTCTTATTATATCTGAATCCATCACAAAACTACAGGATGTGGAATTAGCAAATATTAAACACTTCAAATACTTTGGCGTGGGAACAGTTATAACAAATTTAGTAGAGGTGAAAATGAAAATTGAACATAGAATAAGCTGTACCAGAAGTAGTTTTACCCAACACTACAAAACTAAAACATCAACCTGAAAACTTGAGTCATGTTCTTAAATAAGCCTATCAGATTAAGACTTTCACATGAAAACACAAATATGTATGAATGTGCTCTGTTATAATCAGTTTAAAAATTATATGAAAATTACTTTGGGAAAATATACTTGTAAATAATGTTTGATTAATAAACAAGAACATGAAGTTAATTTTGTTTATATTAAATAAGCAGAACTTGTAAAAATTTTGTGATGCATATTTTGCAATTGAATAATAATACATGGTAATTTATATTTCTTTTATATGCTATTTTCAAGATGTGAGTGATCATGACTCTCCACAACTTCCTATCTTTTTGTTGCTGTAATTAACTGTTACCATTACTCTGTGAAAGTGATGGTACATTCTCTGAATCCATTATAAAAATTCAGGATGTGGAATTGGTAAATACTAAACACTTCAGATACATTGGTATAGGGATCAGTTATAACAAATTTTGTATAGGAGAAAAGGAAATTGAACATAGAATAGGCTGTACCAGAAGTAGTTTTGCTCAACATTGAAAATTGCTACAGAACCAAAACATCAACCTGAAAACTTCAGTCATGTTCTTAAATAGCCATGTTTTATTAAGACTTTCATATGGATATCATGTGTGGCACTAAACCTGTTTGGAAATACCTAAACTGTCAGCTGTATACAACCACTTTCCAAGATCAATAATTAAAAAAAGACTTTGAGCGAGTGAAGCCTTAGAGTTTTGGCAAAGATCATCCTTCTTTGAACATTGTGCTACAGAATCACAAAGAACTGTACCAAATAATAGCAACCACATCACTAGAGGACTACCAACATCAGCAACAACTAAAATGGATATCACATGTAACTCGAAGTGAAAATAATGATATAATCAAGATGTTGACCTTCTACACTACTGCAAATCAAAGGTTAGTAAGGAAATCTCTATCAGTACTGGAAAGAGTGATAACAGCTACTGGACTTGAGAAACCTATTCTGTTTTGTTTGTTACAGTTTCTTAAGATTATGAGACTGTCGTCCCTACATACACACATCTTCCAACCACCCGCCTTCTATAATCAAACAGATACCAAAATCGATTAACCGCAGGCTCTCCGACAATTCCTCCAATGAATCCCTATTTAACAAAGCTAAGAAAGACTATGAAACAGCCCTAAAAGATAGCGGATTCCCAGCAACACTCACATACTCACCACAGAACACAAAAAAGGCCAACAGGAGAAGAAATATCATATGTTTCAACCCACCATACAGCAAAAACGTAAAAACAAATGTAGGAAAAATATTCTTCAAACTCTTACACAAACACTTCCCGGAATCAAGCACCCTACACAAAATATTCAACAAAAACACAGTAAAAATCAGCTACAGCTGCACCGAGAGCATGGCACAAATAATAAAAAAGCACAATAGGAAAATTATCAACAAACCACACGAACAAATTAAACCCATGTGCAACTGCAGAATAAAGAACGAATGTCCCTTAAACGGAAATTGTTTACAAAACAACGTAATATACCAAGCCACAATAAAATCACCAGATAATGAAGAAAAAGTATACATAGGAGTAACTGATGGACCCTGGAAACAAAGAAATTATACACACAAAACATCTTTCACAAATAGTAAATATGCGAACAGTACAATGCTTTCTAAGTATGTCTGGGAAATTAAAAACAAAACACACATCACACCAAAAATATCTTGGAAGATAAGGAAAAGATCATCAGGCTACAACAACCAATCAAAAACTTGCAAACTTTGCTTGGAGGAAAAAATAGCTATCATTACTTTCCCAGACCAAAATAAATTATTAAATAAAAGATCCGAGCTCATCTCAAAATGCAGACATGAAAACAAATTTTTACTACGTTACTTAAAAATTGAAAACGGAAAAAATAAAAATAAAATAAAAACAAATAAATAAACAAATAAACAAAATAACAATAAAAATAAGCAAAATTAATTAATCCAAACAAATTACCAAATCACACCTGTTAGAATAGACGAAAAATAATAATAATAATAATAATAATAATAATAATAATAATAATAAAAATAAAATAAAAAAATAATAAAAAAAACGGACCCAAATAAATAAAGTAATTAATAAACAAATTAGAAAACCATTATGACCAAAATATTAGTTAGACTAAAGAAATCAAACCTAAAAATCAGACGAAAAAAAAATAGCTATAACTGTTATATAATGATAAATATATAAAAATAAAAAAATAGAAATAAAAATAAAAAATAAATACTAAGTCATTTAAAAATCGAAAACCGAAAAGAGAAAATATACAAGTAAAATAAATTGACCTAAATTCATCCAAGTAAATAAATAAACAAACCAATCCCGATAAAGTTACCGTTAGAAAAAAGACAAATAAAGATAATCAACCCAAATAAACACAAATTAAAAACTGTTCCCGCCAAAATAATACTTAGAATAAACTACAACAATCAACCCCAAAATTGAACAAATAGCTTTAATTAAACAAAACTATTAAATAAGTGATATAATCAAATTTTTACTATGTTAAAAAACACCGATTTAAAAAAAATAAAAAATAAAAAAATAAATACATAAAATAAGAAACAAAAAATAAAAATAAAAACAAGCAATATAATTTGACCCAAATAAATAAACAAATGACTTCCGGTAAAATAACCGCCATAATAGAATACCCACAATGCACCACTGACCCGTATATATATAAATAGCCGAGAAAAATAACAGCACACGTGGCCTGACGATTGCATATAGCATAAAACAGACTGTCGCCTCTAAGTGTTAACTTCTATGTTCACTTTTATATATATATATATATATATATATATATATATATATGAAGAAATATAGTCTTAAGATGTGCTATATTTATGGGATAAAGTGCTCAATATCAGAGATATAACGTGTGTAAATATAAAAATGAACATAGAAGTCAACACTTGGAGGTGACAGTCCTGTCAACACTTAGAGACTGTCACCTCCAAGTGTTGACTTCTATGTTCACTTTTATATGTATATATATATATATATATGTATATATATATTATATATAAATAAAACATGTGACTGAGTGGTTAGAATGTTCGCATTCTGACCATGAGACCTGGGTTCCAATCTCACCACAATATTATTGGACTGAAGGGGTCAATCCCAGTCTGTGGCACTTTGGAAAGTGCCTAAATAGCATACCATGGGTTGACCCAAGTCTTGTGAGTGAAATTGGGTAGACGGAACTCTTGAGAGCTGCCAATAGCTATGCTAGCATGAAGTCACAATTGAGAGTGCTGGCCTTGTTCACATTGTTGATCATGCTAGATAACATGCTCATTCTCAGAAACAGTCACTAAAGTCTGCTCAGCATAGTTACAGTATAGACCACAGAGCAGACGTCTACAATAGGGATCAGCTAGCCATCCTAGTAGACCAGTATCCTCAAATATGTATGGCCAGCTATTATATATATAAGATGGAAAAATAACCAAAACCAGTATGAATGAATGAATTTTGCCCATTCTCTGATATTGTAGCCATTGTGATATACCCAGAGCCAAATACAACATTTGCACAACTCACTGGTAAATTTAGATGGCAACAATGTACTGCTATATTTTAAAACATGCACCCTTTCTTTCACCACCTTTTTTAAGCAGACTATTGCTTGATTTGAAAACAGACATACTTTCCTTCACCCACAGCCTAATTTTGTCAGTAATTGTTACCATAATTCCTGATCACTAACAATTTCTTTCTTCATGATCTTCAATGCTTGTGATGTACAAATCATTACATTATGCACATATATGGGTAGCACTTTTAGTCATATTTTAGCATGCTTATTTCTAAACTGTTTAATTGCATCCAATCTCTGTAGAGTAATTATGTGATGGAAGTTTGAAGTCTTTGGTCTAATCTTCTTTTATAGTTAAATATTTTCATGCCATTTGTTCTGATCAGCTTTTTTTCTTAGTGCCTCAACTGCATGAATTTAAGCATGCTACTAGTTTGGCAACTAGATTTCACAATTTTACTGCAGATGCAACTAGATGCAACCGTGTGTTTTATTCAAAAATTTTCTTTCATCTATGAGAAGATTGTCCAGCATTTACTGCCATACTGGAGGACTGATATTTCATAAGAGTTCAATACTCTTTACTTTGTTTTTAACAGAATTTTCCTGTTTCTTAATAATTTGCTTAGCTTTTACGAGACATCTTTCACTATCCCAATGCACTTTTGGATTTCAATATTGCACTTTCTGTGCTCTCTTAAAATGCTTTACAGATATCTAATTATATTGTTTGATTTTGATATTTCCAATTTATAATTTGCATGTTTGGCTGTTCCTTTTGCTAACAACAATGTTTTGAATCATCCCAAGCAAGGCAGTAATACCACTAAAACACAAGTGGTTACAGGGTGAGGAAGAATTAGGAACGGAAACATTAATAATGAGGAGAAAGAGAAGAAAGTAATCTGATGGACAGTAGATAGCGATTGACATTGCATTTAAATTTTTGTAAGTTAAACTTGGCTGGAATGGAGTTTCACAAGCGAGAAGTGTGAGTAAAGAAATTGTTAGCATAGAATTTATGGCTAAATCTAGCCAGGTCAATTGTAAATTGATAAGATCTCAATACCAGTTTAGTACTTTATTTACATTATTCGGACTATTGTCCTCATCTTTGTCGCCATATTTATTACAACATTTCGGCTGTTGTACACTCTGGCCTTCTTCAGGTGGTTGGAATGTTGAACTGAACCCTTTATTTCGCTCACTGGGGTAGACTGTTCTAGTTCCATGTGCCATGTTTAATGGGTGTCAGTTATCAGTTATCTCCTGTTAATTTCTCTCTGAAAGTTCTCCATTGCCTTAACCGGGTATTGAACTCACACTCTTTGGGTCCCGTCACTGGATCTAACCAATGCCTTTATCCACTGTGCCATGTGTCCTTGAGGATAAGGCAGTGGAGAACTTTCAGAGGGAAATTAACAGGAGATAACTGATAACTGACATCCATTAAAATCATGGCATGTGGAACTAGAACAGTCTAACCCAGTGAGCAAAATAAAGGGTTCAGTTCGACATTCCAACCACCTGAAGAAGGCCAAAGTGTACAACGGCCAAAACGTTGTAATAAATATGGTGACAAAGATGAGGACAAAGTCTGAATAATGTAAATAATGTACATAATACCTCATCTCAGAAATATAGACAGATACAGTTTAGTACTGAGCTTAAATTCAAAAAGTTTAGGTACCATAGCAAAGATCTCATTTGAGCAAGTACTATGAAAGTATTTATAGAAAAGGCATGGAGAGGCAAACTTACAGTGGTGAGAAAGTGACTGGAACTGAGATGACAGATCAGGACCAATAATCGTATATAACCCTAGCTTATTATATACTATGCAGCTGTAATAGGATTAGGTAGTAGTAACACCATACGGTAATATACACTTTCCTTTTCACTATGAGAGTGAGAAAGAAAATTCTCTTTCTCTCTCTTCTCTATTACACATATTTCCTTTCCTTCCTTTTATTGTTCCTATCCTTGGTAACTGACAGAACCCAGACATAGCTTATGTGGGTCAGTGAATGTCATAAAAAAAAATCAACCAATGACAACAGAAAACACGGATGTGTCAGACCCAATAAAAAGAAAAAAAACATGTTTGTGGAAGAAGGAGAAGAAGAAATGGGAAATTGGTTCGATGTAGCAGTTCAAGATGCAAGGGTTGGAGAGTCATCAGATGTGAGTTTGACTGGACATGCAAATCCAGAAGAAAAAGAGGAAAGGATGAATTCAATAAATTAATTTCTGTCAGCCAAAAAATACAATGACCCTGTATGAAATCTCAAATCACAAAAAGACTAAGACGATAGTCACTCACTTTAACCAAATGGAGTCAACAATAAAACGGTACTATAGATAATAAATTTGGCCTTTACTAATGTATTAGCCCAACCTTCATCTTTATATACCATAAAATTATAAGTTCACAATATAATACTAAGGCTGAGCTATGTTTCATTTTTATATTTTTATTATTCAATCTATTTTTAAATTATATTACATTTGTAAATTATCATTATTAATTATACTTCAAGTTTCTTGACTAGCACACCACAATGGCTAATGCTGAAGAGTTCAGAGAGGTCAAAAGAAATAATTGTAAATAGGAGTTAATAGCTTTTGAATTATCCCCCTTGCATAGACGTTTTTTTCTTATTTTTATCAATCTATGTTTAATTAAAAATTACTCAGAAGCTGATGGCTTATTTCAATTGGAAATTGCTTTATTCTCTATGTTAGAACATTTTAATGGTATTACTTGAAAAAAGAATTGTGCTACAATGCAGCATTTTTGCTGTGTTATAGTAGCATCAACACAGACGTCAGATCATGATAATTCTTTATGGCGGACAATTAATTTTAAAGACAGGTCATCAGGGAATGAAGAGTAATTTGCCATAAATTAAAATCAATTTTTCAGTAAATTAAAATAAATTTCAGGTGATTCAAATCAAATTTACCATGAATCAGGTATTGATTTTATTATAAAAGGAAAGCGTGGGCTTCTCTCAAAAGATACTTTAGCATTTCAGGACTCTTTAAAAACTTGATTTAATGATTTTTTTTTTCTTCTGTAAAATGGCAGTAGATATTAACCATTTTATGACAGATTGGCTAACAATAACCAGATAATTAAAATAATTAATATTAAAGTACAAATACAACCCAAAATAGAATAGAATATTGCTGCCATATCAGACCAAAAATAGAATAGAAAATTGCCGCCATATCGGACCAAAAATAGAATAGAATATTACTGCCATATCGGGCCAAAACTAGTATAGAATATTGGTGCTATATCAGACCAAAAATAGAATAGAATATTGCTGCCATATCAGACCAAAAATAGAATAGAATATTACTGCTATATCAGACCAAAAATAGAATAGAATATTACTGCCATATCAGACCAAAAATAGAATAGAATATTGTCGCCATATCAGACCAAAAATAGAATAGAATATTACTGCCATATCGGGCTAAAACTAGTATAGAATATTGGTGCTATATCATACCAAAAATAGAATAGAATATTGCTGCCATATCAGACCAAAAATAGAGTAGAATATTGCAGCTCTATCTGGGCTGATGCTATCCTGATCATCAATGTCCAACCATGATAGAGTTCAAAAGCACATACACAGTCTTTGCATGATGAATTACTTTCAACACTACAACCACTTTCACACAGAAGAGAAAGAAATCAAGAAAACAAAAACAAAAGAGAAAAATATAAAAAAGAGGAGAAAAGTCAGCAAAAAGAATGAAAACATAAAAGAAGACAAAAGAAAGCCTCAAGAAAAAACTGAAAAAGAAAGAAAAAAGAAATAGAGCAAAGAAGAAAAGATGGTGAATGAAAAGCAAAAGAAAAGAAACTGATCAATTGATTTGCTCATCAGTTCTTTGTTGATTATTTAAAGTCAAAATATATTTATTGTCGGATCTTGTTTACAGTAGCCAGTGTTCCCAAGCAGACAACCATCTAAAAACTGACCAGGCTCAATGCTGCTTAACTTGAATAAATGAATGAAAGGAAAGACAAGAAAATAGGCAGTTGATATATTTAACCCTTTGAGCCCTGTGTTCCTGAACAATTTTAATCCTCCAGCCTGAGCTCCCGAGTCAAAATTCGCAAATAACTGGTATGTAATGTTTCATGGTAGATAAAAAATAGTTACAAGTGTTTAGCTACTGTTCAACCTGTGGCTGGGCATTAAGTCATTTATCTCAATCTCCAGTAAAGGTCATGGCCCAAAGGGTTAAAGGTTGACCGAATTCAACTTTACATAGCCTATCTGCATACCAAGTTTGGTTGAAATCCATATAGTAGTTTCAGTGTCTATAAAAGACAGACACACTTCATTTTGTTTGTATAGATTTACCGTGTTCAGTTTGATTTTTCAATTATCTCCCCTTTGCTGATGTCCTGACACTGACTTCCAAAAGCTCTTTGCTCCAGAACCCACTAGCATAGTATCTGTCAAAAATTGAGATTATTTAGAGGATCAGTGTAGTATGTGTGCACTCTGTGAAAGTATTATATGCAAAATATTATTATTATTATTTAAAAAGTGGTCAATTTTGGATATTGACTATGGACCATGCAGTGTTGATATCTGTCAGTTTCAGACCATGTCACTATTCCTCGTACACTACATATAGGTCACTGGAGACTTATAGAAAGTTAGTTGCTTGTGCTTAGGTAGAACTAATCTTTAACTATGGTGGTGGTCAGGGCTCAAAGGGTTAAGATGCTTCTTAAAACGTGAATTGCTTTCTTTATTTGTTCCAATTAAATCAATTGTGCAAAAGTTTATAAGAAAAAATTTAATTTAATTTTCTACGTAAGTTGCAAAATACAAAATGCTGGTTTTTGTCAATATTCTGTTTTGTAACAAATGAAAGAGATAAAAAAAAATGTATGGGGCAAACAATTTTCGGTCAATAGTTTTCATTCTGCAAAGAAGAGAACTTGGAAAAAATATAACAACAAAAAGAAGGACAAAAAATTTAAGAGAAGTATGGTGTCGTCAATGAATAATATCATCTATAATAACATCTATAATATTCTTCACTTTCTATTTTTTTTTATATCCGTATGATATATGATAATATTTGAAAAAATATAAATTTGGCACATATTCAGAATGTGTACACTCATGATTCTACACTTCCTTATCTGTAAAAAGCCATGATGTATTGGGAAAGGTAGTGTAGTTTCCTATTGCTTTCTCCATGGTTTCTTTCAGCTTTCTTTCTCTTAGACTGGCTACCATCCAAGGCTATTTTATTTATAGCTATGGATTTGTAGTAGTATGCCCAGTTTAAGAAATAAAATAAAATAATATTTCTTAAATTCTCTGAAAAGTATCACCTACATATCATCTTCTTAACGCCATATTAACATTAACACGGGCATTCTTAAGCACAGGTCAATCAGCTAGCTTTATTTCTGAAACTAGATATTTGGATAAGTGAAAACAAAAGATCAGAGACTCAGTACCAAAGCAAAGGACAATCCTACTCACGCACACACAATGCACTCCCTGACCACTTACCGGCCTCGATGTCAGTCTACACTACCCTTTTGTGAGAAATTGGCATAGGCTGGTCCACTCTGCTCTACTCCACCAAAGTATTAGGTTGGTGCAAAATAATGTCGTTTTCTTACATAGTAACATATGTGAGAAAACGACATTATTTTTGCACCAACCTAATACGAATCAGGACAGTTATCTGCTACAAAAAAGGAGGATTCTCTCTCTATATCTCTGTTCCAAAGTACCACTAGCTATGAACTCTGTCTCACCAACAACAAAGAAACATGTATTCAATTCATTTTGAATGTAAAAACAAACATTTTATGCTAATCTTCACAAATTAAATAGCCGGGTAAACCAAGCTCTCTATTATCAACTAATAATTTCACTGCCTATAATACTAACCCAAAATATTACTCCACCTTCCACATGTTTTCTTCTAATTCATATTTGTGGACAAAGGACTTACCCTCTGTTGGTGGCATGAAGAAATGTATCTGGGAGGTATTTATTGTATGTTGATTATTTATTAATATTCCTTCTAGGTATTTTCTACATATTAGGTTTTGGTCATTTTTTTGGCTAATACTAATTTTATTGTGAACAAATTGACTAATGTAATATAGTCATGGTGAACAAGAATGATATTACTGCTCCAGGGTAAAATTAGAAGCAAGTGAAAAGTTGAAAAAAATATCTGTTGAATTGATCAGAGAAAAAATATGGAAATAAAGGTGAGAGCTGTACCCATCATTATTAGAGAGCTTAGAATTAAGGAGCATTGCAAATCTGGCAGTGAATATGGGACAATCACCTCACAGATGAAGATGAGACTTGAAACAACAAAAATGTAGTCCTACAGGAGGATTCTGAGAATATCATGAACTGAACACATTAGCAAGGACAAAGTTTTAGAAAAAATGGAAACAAAAATGACATACAAGTATCAGAAAGAGAGTTTAAATTTCTGAGGAAAGAGAGCTTGGAAAATTTGACACTCACAGGACAGATTGAGGTAAGATGGTGAGAGGAAAGCAACTGACAAATTTTGGGGGAGCATGAGCAAATGGATAGCAGAGAAGGGTTTTGGGAGAGATGGCAAAAAGAAAAAAGTTATTAAGAGCAACAAATGACAAAATATTGTGGGGTGCCATGATTTCCAGTGTCTTGAAGGGATATGGTACATAGAAGAAGGAGAATAGTAATATTAGCTACTCGACTGGGACCAAAGTGTAGTATCTGTACTCATCATTTCCAATGGTAATGGTTAAATTAGCCATTTACTTACTGGCCATCATGCAGGAAGTGAAGAAACAGGAAAATTTCATCATTAGAAACAAAGAAAAGTGTACTAAGCTATTATGTAATATCAGTTCTTCTATATGACAGCGAATGCTGGACAATCTCCTCCAGATGAAGATGAGACTTGAAGCAACAGAAATGTGATCCTACAGAAGGATGCTGAGAATGCCATGGACTAAACATGGGAGCAACAACAAAGTTTTAGAGAAAATGGAAACAAAGGACACTTAACATCAGAATTTTTGCTTTGATCTGTTTGTTTAATGGCATATCAACTCCTTATGGGTCAAAGTGAAAGTCCAGATTTTCCCAACTGAGATGATGTATTTATTAAAGGACACAGCACAATTGTTAGTGTGCTGTATCCTATCATAAAGACATGTTATCAGTTCTGAGTTAGGCTTTCTAACCAAGAAACCTACATATATTTACTATATTGTCCTGCTTATCTGTAAATATAACAATTGTTTTTCAACCTAGATCAGAGTATTGTATCTGCCAAAATCCCTATCACTTCTTAATTATAATATTAAGCGGAAAGGAATTCTGAAAAGCAAGGGAGAGGAGGAGAGGATTTTTTGGTTGGTTGTTTTATTTAGTGGTATATCAACCTCTATGGTTTATTTAATGCTGAAATCTAAATATTTTGGATATAATTTTATTTTAATTTTAGAGATAAATTTCCAAGTTGACTTCAAGTGAAAGTAGCCTCTGTTAAATAGTCATTAATTAGCAAGGTAATTAACAGGAGTAGATAGGTTCGCTTATCCGCTTCACACTTTAGGATTGAGTTTCCAGCTCTTCTAAAATCTTTTCATTATCATTCAATCTCAGTAGCCCCTTTGTGTCTTAGTGGCATTATCACCTTGGTTGGGGTGAATGAATTAAAAAAAAAAAAAAGAGTAGATATATCATAAAATCAATCAACCAACCATTATAGGTGGCTTGGCACAAAATAATAATTATTAGGTTGGTGAAAAAAATAATGACGTAATAATGTTGTTTTTTGACGTTAAAAAATACGTCAAAAAACGACATTATTACGTCATTATTTTTGCACCAACCTAATAGCAAGGCTAGTGGGCATGTCATATACAAGATTCAACATTAAATAACCCAACAAGAGTTGACATGTTAAGTCAACCAACTTAACCTAACACAGTACTAATATAAGATACTAATGAACATAAATTGGGGGATTTGTTATCTATTGTTATTAAGTAATAAACAGATTCCTCACACCAATTACTATATTGATATGCTATCATTTTTGATGGTATAGATAAACTAGGTACCTTGGCATAGGATTATGGTTAGTCAGTCTAGTCTGGTTGACCATTACCACTGTGTAATGAGTTTGATCCTCACTAGGTGCCCTGAACAAGAATCAACATTAAATAACCCAACAGGGGTTGACTTGTAAAATCAACCAACGTAACCTAGTATTAATATAAGATTCTACTGGACATAAAGTAGAGGATTTATTTTCTATTTTTATTAAGTAGTAAACTGATCCCTCACACCAATTACTACATTCATATACCATAATTTTTTTTTATGGTATGGATAAACTCGTATCAACAGGTGCCTTGGCAAAGGATTATGGTTAGTAAGTCTAGTCTGGTTGACCATTACTGCAGAGTAGTGAGTTTGATCCTCACTAGGTGAACCAAACAAGAATCAACATTAAATAACCTAATGAGGGTTGACTTGTAAAATCAATCAACCTAACCTATTATTAATATGAGATTCTATTGGACATAAAGTCGGGGATTTGTTATCTATTGTTATTAAGCAATAAACAGATCCCTTACACCAATTACTACATTGATATGCGATCATTTTTGATGGTATGGATAAATTAAGTACCTTGGCATAGGATTATGGTAAATAAGTCTATTCTGGTTGAACATTACCACTGAGTAGTGAGTTTGATCGTCATTGGGTGCCCCAAACAAGATTCAACATTAAATAATCCAACAAGGATTAACATGTTAAAGCAATCAACTCTCTTAGGCATCTTGGTATGGGGTAATAATCAGTGTCTGTGTGGTCATTACGAGTTTCATTCTCACTGGGTGCTGTATACAAAATCTAATCTTGAACACCCTAACAAGGGGAGGGTATTTTCTTTGATCAGCAGAGAAGGAATTGGAGAGAATTCAAAATCCAATTATAATACTGAATCCCCAGCGTTACAGAGATGTTGAGAATGATATAGTCCGTGTAGCTCACATTGCGGAGATGATAATTTAAACAAGTGAGAGCTGTGATAATTCCATGGCTATTAACAACTAAAGTTATCTATTATTTCATCCCACTCTTGTTCTTTCATGTTTTGCCTGTATCTTCTCATTCTCTCCCTTAACCCTTGCAATTTTTATTAACTATCCGTGATTTTATGCAAATATGGATACATTTCAGATGCAAAATAAAAAAAGGAATAACGATTGTATAAATAATTCCTTCTAGATCCTCTCTTTTAGTTTTCTTTTGCTTTATCTCTAATGTGAAGAATTTTAATGATCTGAAATTATGACATAATTCCTTCCCTACCCACCCTTCTATTTTTTGCTTGTTTTTTCTTGATATCCTGTTAACAAGCCTTTCTCTCTTTTTCTGTCTTGCTCTAAACTTTGTCAATTCCCTTTCTCTCACTCTCTCTTGCTGGTATCCCTTGATGAGTGGACTGAGTGATTCCTGGAGGGTCCATCTATGAAACTCTGAAGGTAACATAAATCAGCTAAGTGACAAACTTTCATGTGTATTAATTCTCTCTCTCACTCTCTCTAAATATATATATATATATATATATATATATATATATATATATATTCATACACGTTTCATTAAATAATATAGACAAGTGTTGTCTATTTATTTTATGTAAATTCTTTTCATAACGTCTATTTTTTACAGTGAACTAAAGAATATAAAACAGACACTTATTAATAATAGCTTTCCAAACTATATAGTTGATGAACAAATAAGATGCTTTCTTAGAAATCTCAATACTAAGCGAATTGTACATAATACTGCTTCTACTAATCTCAAACATATTAATCTCCTATATCGTAATCAAATGCATACTAATTATAAACAAGATGAAAATATACTAAAAAATTTAGTAAATTCTAATATATCAACTACAGATCCTATCAAAAAAATTAAATTAATCATATACTACACTAAATCTAGTATATCCAACTTAATTCTTCGCAATGATTCTTCTCCCCCGGTTAGCAATTTGCAAAAAACCAACATAGTTTATAAATTCAAGTGCCCTTTGGGAGATTGTATCTCCAACGAATTAAATAATATTTATGTTGGTCACACAACAAACTCGCTTTCACAACGCTTGACACTACATTTGAATGAAAACTCTAACATTTTTAGGCATTTAAAACAACATGCCTGCCCGCACACACAATTCCATAAAATACTTGTCGAAAACACAATTATACTTCGACATGAAAACAATAGACAAAAACTAAAAATCCTTGAAGCATTATACATCAAACATTTGAAACCCATCCTAAACAAAATCAATTATGAAATCTCTACAAATATCTTTAAATGTCTAGAATTGGTAACAGAAGCCATTGGTTTATACCAACGGCTTCCCATACTTCATACTTCTCCAATTCACTCTCGTGTGGTCATGTGTGACGTCATGAGATGCGGTGTGATTTTCGCTTCTAGCGTCTTATATGCATGTGTTTATTGTTGCTTAGAAATCATCTATGTAAACAATGACAGACTATCATCACTGTCTTGTCCGTATATTGCTTAATATGTTGTAATTGACATCTTTGATAATGGCTTATGTAAGCCGAAAGCTTAGATTGTATTAAAAAAATATGGATCAATATTGAGAATTTCTTTCTTCGTCCAACGATAATGTTATTAAACTTATCAGACGTTATGAAAAGAATTTACATAAAATAAATAGACAACACTTGTCTATATTATTTAATGAAACATGTATGAATGAAAAGATGCTGCCTAAATACACACAATATATATATATATATATGAAGATTTGCTTTTAAATTTCATTAACAAATCATTTTACTCATTAGTTATCAACCATCACCTGAAGAAGTACCATCTTAGTAGTGAAACATGAAAGTTTTTGTGTAGCAATATAAAATATTTTTATTGTAATTTATTATAATAAAAATATTATATATGTTATGGTCCAGGTCCTTGTATCACGGAGATGGTCCAAGGTAGAACCAATAAAGAAGAACTCAAACACGTATATGCAATAACACAGATATATTACAAACAGGAATATATACAGAGAAGTAGAAAGGGTTAGTACGAACAATCAGGTTTAGTAGAGAGAACAATGTAGTCTCGACCAGTATCACTATTCCAATGTCTTGCAGTAATTGTCTGAATGTGACTCTGTTTCGGACAGCCTCTGACTCGACTCTTGACTTGACTTGAACTACTGACTCCTTGCCTACTCCTGAGGCGCTGTATTTGTTAAGTATGGAATAGTCCATTATTATTATTATTATGGGTAAGATCTCATAACAATATATATATATATATATATATATATATATATATATATATATATATATATATATATATATATATCATTTCTTTAGTTCACTGCTACCAGCAAGCAGAAATATTTCTTCTCCTGATGATGGCCATGTTGGCTGAAACTAGTCAAGGAATCTAAATGAATTAATAATAATAAAAATGAAAGAATATTAATCTACAACCCAGTGTGTCTGAAGATTTTAATTTTTTAATATTTTTATTGTTCAAAATATATGAAATAAAAAGAAAAGATAAAAAACTATTTTTAGCTGACGCATTTTGTCCTCTGAGGGACTTTATCAAGGCACTTTATCACACTTGCCTCGATAAGTCCCTCAACATGACAAAATGCATCAGCTTTTATTTCATTTTGTTCCATCACAGATACACTCTATCTGAAAAGAATTTATATATATATATATATATATATACATACTAGTTAGGTAATGAAATGTTTGGTAATCCATATGGATAATCCTAAAGAGGATGTAATCCACAGAGCTCAATGTAAAAACAGAGTGAATATTAGTTAAATTAAAAAACAAACCACCTGAATGGTCCATAGATTATATTTTATTTCCCCAGGAATGGAAAAACCAGATGAAAGGAAAATACACACACACACACATATATATATATATATATATATGTATATATATATATATATATATATATATATTTTTTTTTTTTTCCTTTCATTTGGTTTTCTTTTTGTTTTACCCTAGTTTTCTTACATTCTCTTTTCTTCACTCCTCCTAGGCTTATGGCCACATCATATTGAAACATTGGTTCCTGTATAATCAACAAAGTTAAGCAACATTGAGCCTGGTCAGTAGCTACATGGGTAATCACTGGGGAATGCCAGGTGATGTAAGCTTGGATGTATGGGTGTTATAATGGATAATAGCTCAGAATTTTGAATTAGAGAGCCAAGTTCCAATTCTCGTCAGGTTTGTTATATTCCTTTACATACAAACACCTCTGGGAATGGTATGAATTCACATCTTCTCCCCCCAGCTGTGGATTAATTAGGAAGACTTCTATCATGAAACAATTATTATCTCCACCACCGCAAAAAAAATTCTTACAATCTAAAAATATTTTCTGGTTTTAAATAACCAGCAAAGGGTTGATAATCAGTAAAATATGAATCAATCGATCTTCTCCTCCTCCTTTTCGTAATTCTTTCTTACTTAATATTATCATTTTTTTTACAGTGATGTTCCCCTTCTATGAGGCCTAAGGGCCACTTAAGGTAGAGGGTTATGGAGTAAGAGGCACAGCTTATATGGATATAAGCTGAAGATAATATGTTTTTTTAAGCAATTCATCCCAAGCAAGGCGGAGTGCCACTAGCATGCAAGGGGTTTACAGAGAGAATGAGAGTAAGATTAAAGAGGAGTGTTTGGGAAAAAGATAAAAAGAAGGACTGGGATCAAGGTCAAGGCATCAGAAGATGTCAATTGACATTACATTTGAATATTTGAAGATTATAGCTATCAGAGAAGCAAGTGATAGGAAGGGAGTTCCACTGACGGGAAGTGCAAGATAAGAAGCTGTTGGAGTAGAAGAGATGGCTACATTTAGCCGTTTCGACAGTGAAAGGGTCGGACCAAGATGCCAACCTAGTAGCACACTTAAATTCATGTAGTTTGGGAGCCAGTGAAGACTAACACAAGACTTAAACAAGTTAAGATTGTAGTGATCGGGAAGCAACCTATTATTAATATGACAAGGAGCTTGACACTGTGATAGAAAAGTGTAATAGACATATATATATATATATATATAAACAAGCAGAAGGGCACCTCGAGGTGGTGTAATGGTTAAGAAGCTTGTCTTGCTAGAACAGTTACGAGTGAGTAATGAGTTTGATCCTTACTGGGTGCCCTATAATTTTGGTCTTGTGCCACATCTGAGCTATGCTTGGAAAATTACTATAAACAAGCAGAATAATAGTAAAAATATGTAAGATTCTTTATTAGAAAGCATAATTGATTTCACCTCTGAAGGACCAGAGATTGGGCAGGTACTACACTCTGATCTTAGGCAGCAAAGTGCAATGGTGATACATGAAAAGAAGCAGGATAATATTAGGTTGGTGCAAAACTAATGACGGTTTTTGACGTACTTTTTAACGTCAAAAACCGTCATTATTTTTGCGCCAACCTAATAGTATAGAAACTAATTGTAATGATGTTTGATAATGATGATTGATGGTAAGAACAACAGTTTGGATGCAATAGAAGAAGTTCAATGAAGAGGATGAGGTGGGAAATCCCCAAAATAAACTTGAGAAATCAGATCAAACAAAAAGCACCTTCTGATGCTACCCAATAAAATCAATTAAAGGAAATTAGATTGGTGTCTTCATGCAAATGAATAAATATGAAGATTTTCAGCAAATCCAAGTGTGACACAGCTATTTCCATTTTTGTTTTCAAGAGATCCATATTCTGTGGAACATGTCTTTCCTGGACTTGGCTGCTTTCGAAGCTAATCAAGGGAAGGATTTTTTTTTTTCAAGGTCATGACTGAGAGTTAATCTACTGAAAAGAGGGGAAGAAGTTCAACTTGAACTGTCAGCTCTGGTGGTATGGATTGTTAATCTGCAAGTTAAGAAATCAATATCTAATTTGAGAAAAAAAAAATGAAGAGATGATCAGGATATAAAGAAAAAGTGCTTATGTCATGTGAGATTTCTGTCTTTTATGATGGTGCCAAAACTTTGGTTTCTTGGGTTCAGCTTGCAGAACAATGTGAATAAATATGGAGAATACATGCTTTCTTTAATTTAGTGCACTGAATGAAAAAAAAAAAAAAAAAAACAACAAACAGAAGAGAAAAACTATGCAAGATAAAATTAGCAAAAAATGCTTAAAAAATAGTTAAAAATGCTTAATGTTTAAAGAAATAGTTAATAGTCATAAATTGGAAATAAAATTAGTGAAGCTGTGTTGAAATGTGAAGAAAAGCAAAAAACAAAAAAACATGATAATATTGAATCAAAACCAAAACAGAAGAAATGCTCTGATCTCAAGAATACATTGAGTCGCATTTCAACCCTGACCACATTAATCTAAAGATACCAGAAGAAATAGAACATACACCAATATATATCCAAACATAACAAAATCTCTCCCCAAATATAAATAGCAACAAACCTATTGATGTGAAGTGAGTTGTGAGGAGTTGACTTTTATAAAATGATAAGAACCTATGTACATTCACCAGAATGTATCCAGTTGTGATACCTTTATTTGTATAAGGGTCTTTAGGGATCCCATGTTTTTGCATAGTTCATTAATGCATGATAAATCCCATGTTTTTGTGATGCATTTCTGGTTTCAGAATTCTTTCATGAAATTGAAAAACTTGTTATTGAATTAAGGGAGAAGGTAAACTATTCTCAGTCTCAATGTCAAGTAACGCTTTATTATTCTTCCATTTTTTATAGCTTTCTAAACTTCCTCATTACTAGGTTTATATTGTTTATGTTTAGAAACAGACTTTGTAATAACTGGATGTATATTGGTATATGTTATATTTCTGCAGGTATCTTTAGTTTACTGTGGTCAGAGTTGAAATGGAATGCAAGGTGTTTATTGAGACCAGGACATTTCTTCTGTGTTGGTTTTGATTCTATGATGTCATTGTGATTTTTTCTTTTCTCCACAGGAAACCAGCTAACATTACCATTACCACAGGAAATGATAATAATGGATCATTTTAAAATTATATATTATTTCCAGTTTTTCCTGATTTGCTTTTGGATACAACCCTTTATCAAGTCTTTTACCTGAAACCTGAGACAAAAGCAAGTTTTACTTTGAACTGAAAGAACTCTTCCTGCCTCCCGTCAGCATGGCTGATACTAACTTCCATAAGAGTAACTCATTGCATCACTATGAACTTATATTCTTGGATGACATGGAGTGAAAAGATTATATTGAATCCATTGCTAGGTCTATTGCTAAGAAATTTGGTTAACTGTGTCATTCAAGACAATTTTTCTCTCCTGAATCTATCTTGTATATTTATAAATCTACCATTCATCCATTCTTTGAATATTGGGGCCACATCTGGTTTGGTGCTCCTGCTGTATATTTAGAGATTCTTGATAAAATACAAACAAGAATCAGCAACATTACTAGTTCTAACCTGGCATCTTGGCTTCAATCACTTCCTCACCACCATAACATAGCTTCCCTGTGCCTTTTCTATAAATACTTTTATGGTAATTGTTCCGATGAACTTTCCTCTATTGTATCTAAACTTTATGAATTTAAGTGCAGTACTAGATTGGCAGCTAGGTCTCCTCATTTTACAGTTGGAATGGCTAGATGTAACCAGTTGCTAACAGTTTCTTCTCTCGCACTTCTCACTTGTGGATTTCTCTCATGGCTCCATGCTTTTGAACCAACTTTGAGCTTCAAAAATTTAAATACAATATCAATTGTTATCTACTGTCTTGCTTATTACTCTTCTATTGTTCTTGCTCCTTCATAATGTTTCTGTTTTCTAATTCTCTCACACCCAGTAACTCCTTGTGTCTTAGTGGTTTTACTTATTTCGTTAATTATAATAATAATAACACAACTCTCACATGAAGGTACAAAGAAGCCATATTTGTACAATGATGAAAATGATATTGAACAAAAATCCAAAAAGTCTTTTATAGTGACATATGAGAGACAAATGTATTCAGACAACTAGACATTGGAGAATTTATATTTGAATATATTCTGCAAACCAAGAATGTGGTTCAAAACATAGAAAAAAAAAAAACAATTTTATTTTCTAGCACTTCTTATATGTGGAATTCTCTTCTGGATTTATGCTTTCCAGCCAATTTTGATCTTCAAAAATTTAAATGCAATGTCAATTGTTATCTACTGTCTTCCAGATTACTCTTCTATTGTCCTCTCTCCTTCATAATGTTTCCTTTTTTTCTAATTCTTTCACACTCAGTAATCTCTTGTGTTTTAGTAACTTTACTGCCTTGCAAGGGGTGAAATGATTAAAAAAAAGTGAATGGTGGTCATGAGGACAATCATTTTCCTGATATATGCATCAGGATTCTTATTTATCATTCCTAGTGCTCCTATTATTATTGAAACTACTAAGTAAATTTGACATATTTGAAAAGGATACCTCAAGAGGATATTGGGCCTTAAACTCACACCTGACCACAAGTGGAATTTCTGTATGCAAACGATCGCTGAAGATGCAGGTAAAATGGTCAGCTCCCTGTACTGCTCCAGCAAGTATCTGATGCCTCATGCTATGCTCTACCTTTACAAGAGCCAGTTCAGGCCAAAAATGGAGTATTGTTGTCATATTTGGGCACGAGCTGCCCAGACCACACTTTTCAGTCTTGATAGAGTTCAAAAGCATCTCAGAGACCTTGTGGGAGAAGAATTATTTTCCACAATTCAACCTCTCTCTCACAGGTGGGATGTGGTGAGCCTTTCACTGCTCTATCTCTACTACAATGGAAAGTGCTCGGACGAACTGCATCTCCTGGTTCCACCAGGTCTAACCTTTATGGCTAGGAACCGTCATGCCACTGACTTAGTAGCAGACCACCCATATTACCTCCATATTCCATTGGCAAGAAGTAAATTCCACTCAAACAGCTTTTTCCGGTGAAATGCTGCTCTGAGGAACCGACTCCCAAGAGGATGTTTCCCCGATCACTACAATCTGAACTAGCTCAAGTCTAGAGTTATATTCCTTTCTTATCCATATAAACTACCCCTTAACATAAACTCCTACCTCTAGTGACCCCTGTGCCTTGTACTGGGTGAAACTTACTGTAAAAATCTACCTTGAGAAGTGCTCGGACAAACTGCATCTCCTTGTTACACCAGGTCTAACCTTCACGGCTAGGAACCGCCATGCCACTTACTTAGTAGCAAACCAGGCACATTCCCTCTGTATTCCATTGGTAAGAAAATAAATTCCACTCAAACAGTTTCTTCCTGCGAACCACCGCCTGATGCAAAAGTATCCCAAGAGGATGTTTCCCTGATCACTACAATCTTAATCTGCTCAAGCCTAAAGTTATATTCTCTTCCTATCCCTATAACATAACCCCCTACTTCTAGTGGCCCCTGGGCCTTGTACTGGGTGAAACTTACTGTAAAAATCTACCTTGGAAAGTGTTCGAATGAACTGCATCTCCTGGTTCTACCAGGTCTTACTTTCACAGCTAGGACCCACCATGCCACTTAGTAACAAACCACCCACATTCTCTCTGTATTCCATTGGTGAGAAGTAAGTTTCACTCAAACAGCTTCTTCCTGCGAACCACTGCCCTATAGAACTGACTCCCAACAGGATGTTTCCACTGGTCAATACAATCTTAACCTGTTTACAACTAGAGTCAACCATTATCTTTCCTTCCTATCCATATAAACTACCCCTAATGTAGCCCACTAAACCTAGTGACACCAAGGCCTTGTAAAAAGTGAAACATACTGTAAAACCTACCTTGGAAAGTGCTCGGACAAACTGCATCTCCTGGCTCCATCAGGTCTGACCTTCATGGCTAGAACCCACCATGTTATTTACGTAGTAATAAACCACCAACATTACCTCTGTATTCCATTGACGAGAATTAAGTTTCAACTCGAACAGCTTCTTCCTCTGAACTACTGCCCTATAGAACTGGCTCCCAACAGGATGTTTCCCCCCCCAATCAATACAATCTTAACCTGTTCACATCTAGATTCAACCGTTATTTTTCCCTCCTATCCATATAAACTACCCCTAATGCAGCCCTCTACCTTGAGTGGCCTCCAGATCTTGTACAGGGTGAAACTTACGGTAAAAAAAAAAAAAAATAAATAATAAATAAATAAATAAAAAGAAAAAATATTAGAATAATCCAGAACTGATAGCAGCAACAAACCATCTGCATATGGATAGAAAATGAATTCAGTAAATAAACAAAAAATAGAAAAGAATATAAGACAAGGGGGTGTCTTTTCATTGGACTTATTCAATGTATATAATGGTGTGATACTGTTGTACCAGGATTCATTATTGGTGGCCACAATCTAACAAAATAAGATATGCAGATGGTACAGTGCTGGTAGCAGATATAGAAAGGAAAATAACAGAACTTCTACAAACGGTAGTAAAGGAAAGTGAAAAGAAAGGACTAAATGTCAATTGAATTCAAGATAGAATGTTATGGTTTTTAGCAAAAGGAAGGGTCCAACTTGCAAATTACAAATTGTAGATGCCAAAATCAAACAAGTACAAAAATTTAAATATCTGGGAAATGGTTTAACAGAGGATGGAAAGTGTGATACTGAAATCTAAAGGTGCATTGGGATTGTAAAAGTTGCCTTCCAAGCAAAGTATTAAGAAACAAAAGTTTTATTAGAACCAAAAAGAAAATCTCTGAGAAAAGAGTAGTGAGCTGTTACATAATATGTATACAATGATACGATACTGAGAGAATTAGAAGTCATACCAGGATTCATTATTGGTGGCTACAATCTAACAAAATAAGATATGCAGATGGTACAGTGTTAGTAGTAGACATAGAAAGAAAAATAACAGAACTTCTACAGAAGGTAGTAAAAGAAAGTGAGAAGAAAGGACTAAGAATTAATTGAATACAAGATAAAGTGTATGGTTGTTAGCAAAAAGGAACAACCCAACAAGCAAATTACAAATTGTAGATAGCAAAATCAAACAAATATAACATTTTAACAGAGGACAGAAAGTGCAACACTGAAATTTGAATGCACTTTGGGACAGTGAAAGATATGTTCAAAAAGCTAAACAAAGTATTAACAAATCGTAAAAATTCTTAGAAACAAAAGAATACTGAATTGTTATGTAATATTGGTCTTTTTATATGGCAGCAAATGCTGGACACTTTCTTCAAAGATGAAGAGACTTAAAGCAACAGAAAGGCGTTTCTACAGAAGGAAGCTCACAATACCATAGACTCAACATGTGAACAATGACAAAAATTTAGAGAAAGTGTAAACATAAAAGCTGTAAGGGTCAACATTCACTTCCATATTGGAGGATTGATGTTACATATAAAATCAGCTCTCATGTTTTTGTTTCTAAAAAAAGTTTTCTGTTTCTCATTTTGTTTAACTTTTAGAAGGTATCTTTTGATACTGCTCACTTTGAATGTCTGTTGAGACTTAAATTCTTCCAAGATCGCATTTGGAATGCATATATACAATCTATTTTATTAATTAAATGTTATTTTTAGTACTTGAGTAGATGCTCCATTTATTTATCAAACAGTATATTTATTTACATCTATTCAGACCGAATATTTGGATATGCAGGATTCAAATTTGCATTCCCCTAGGGAAAACCATCATTATATCTCACATATTTTGATCTACTCAAATGTTTTTCATCATCAACCCACTTCATAGCTGAAAGGTCAAAGCATCCAACAGATTTTTATTACTTAATTGTTATTTTTAGTGGATACTCATATTTGAGTAGACACTCTGTTTATTTATTAAACAGTATATTTATTTTCATCTACTGGCCTGAATATTTGAGAAATCTTATATGGCAGTGAATGCTGGACACTTGACTCAATGAGGAAGAAGACACTTGAAGCAACAGAAAAGTGTTTCTATAGAAGGATGCTGAAAACATCACGGACTGAATATGTGAGCAATAACAAATTGTAAACAAAAAGACACTTATACTTAACCACTGAAAGAGATTGCTGAAATTTCTAAGCTTCATAATGAGGTAAAAGGGCTTGGAGAATTTGAGACTCACAGGATAGATTGAGGGCAAGTGGGACAGAGGAAAACAATACATAACCTACCTAGTGGGCTTCAGTAAATAGATCGCAGAACAAGGTTTAGGAGAGATAACAAGTGACAAAATTATTAAGAGCTACACAGTACAGGGAATTGTGGAGACGCATGATTGTCAACATTCTGAAGGCACATAAAAAAGAGGGTTGTGGTGGCATGACTGAGTCATAAGAATGTAGAAAATAAATGAATGAAATATGTGAATTCTTGTAAAGACTTTTATAATACTAAGACATACACAAAACTATGTATACATGTATACACATGTCCCAAGCATAGACTAATATGTCACATATATCTACACAGCAAAGCACAGTATAAGGAGAAACAAAAAGAAGTGTTTTACATATAATATGGAGATACTCCTGTGTCTGGAGAAGCCATGTTTAGGATTCCAGATTCAAATGGGCTGGATTCATCTATGTCCCACATGAGGACATATTTCATAAAAGGGAACAACGAGTCTTGGGTTTTCCCAAATTGAGGACTGTGAGCTGGAGTTTCATGGACTTGTAAGTTGCTGGGGAGGTAGATTTAGCATCTGCTTGGGGCATTGAGGTGGGATAAGCTAAAGAAAGCAACCTTACTGTTTGGTTGCTGTAAATGAACTGAAATATGATTGCTGCTTTTAATCACTGTATGTATAGATTGACATCATTAAGGGACATCATGTGACCAAGGTGACTTTTCTCTACCAAAAGGAGATAAGCACCTTTTGGATCTATACACATGGTATGGGAGAATTCTTTTTTCTTGTTTCTTCTCCTGAGCCTGAGTGGTGCTTGCCATCAGATAGTTTGTGCCCCCAAGAAGAGCTGGCTGTTTGGAGAAACTGGGATTGATTAGTAGCACTACTGGTATACTGATACAGTAATGGTTGTACTAATTTGCATGCTTTAAATATATGAGATATCTATAAGAACTGAATAGCAAATGAGGAGAATCATTATATTAGGTTGGTGCAAAAATAATTTCGTTATCTCACATAGTAACATAAGTTAGAAAATGAAATTATTTTTGCACCAACCTAATAGTTTGGAGCCTTGATGACAGTATGACAAGCCTTTATTGTTGTAGACAACAGCAACTACAGCAGCAAGAACACCACAGAAGTGTGCACTTTTAAGTGCAGTAAGGTCTCCTGTTGGTTTCAA